>JARHVA010000359.1:3972500-4220000 GCA_037957365.1 Torreya grandis
ACACATTAACTTCATTGATTATAAATGAGTGTTGTGTAGGACATACAAAATTTTTATGGATTAAGATGTTGGAATTTCCTCTATTAATTAGCCATACTAAGTTGGGTGCCATACAAATGTTGGATTAAGATGTTACAAAGGGTGTCAAAAATAGTTTGGCACAAACACAGTTTTAGAATTTGAAAATATTGAAAAAAATCAGTCATTGTCACATATTATTGGGGAATATGCCTTGCATATGCACTCTATTTTTAGTTTATAATTATAGTGAGGATGTATGATATATATTCATGTTCACATTACTATTCAGATTCATGATACATAATTATAAGCTCTAAAATTTCAAATGAGGCATGCCACATATTCATGTCTACACATATTATACATTATATATGGATATGGTGGTGGAATGGAATACACACAATCTATTTTTACCATGCATCAAAGTTAAATTTGGATGATAATCTATATATAATGTTTAATTCAATTTATAGAGCATAATGCATGCCTTGGGGATTACTGTGACTCTATCATTAAGTGAGCAAATCTATTATGGATTCCAATCCATTTCACGTCATGGGGTTAGAAACAAAATCTGTGTTAAATTAGGGTTCAACACGCCTCAATAGTTTTCATTACTATTCTACAAGTTGGGGTTTGATCACCCCCTATCTTATTAATGGTTCAACTAAGGAACCATCTTCACCATGTGATTCAAGAGAGGCACCAATTCTCCAATGCTTCAAGGAAATATCATCATAAATTAGATTCACAAAAAAAAACCAACTAGGTTTCACACATATAGGTGTATTCATTCCACAGTCTTATATCAATTTTAAAAAATTCAAGTAAATGTTAAAAATTGCAAAAATTCAATCAAATTTGAAAATGATTCAAAATTTCAAACAAATATCAAATTTTCAAAATCAAGAATTTTTAGATTTCAATTTTCAAAATGAATGAAGTAACTACTTCATGTCTTTTCAAGGTTTTCCAAAGCATATGGTGCCTTTCACAATCGAATTAAACAACTCAAAGGCAATGTGTATTGTACACACAAAGGTATATGGGAGGAAAATTTCTAATCTAATAAGTTCATTTCTACACCAGATGGGAGGAAAATTTAGTAACTTTAAAATATGGTCACGAGTACTTGATCATTTCTAATTTATCCCTTTTGATCCTTAATCCATTTGATTATTTAATAAGTACCTATATTACAACCAAACTCTACCCTAAGCATGAAAGAATACCAATTTTACCTAATGACCATAATTTTTTGCATACAAAAATGCCTAAATTTATGAAAACACTGCTATGCATTTGTATGCCTTAGTTTGAACCCAAATTTTAGCATCTTCCCTTAAGGGGCACCAATGCTAGTAAAGGTTGAAAACGTAAGTCGATCGTATCTTCATTTAACATTTGTGTCCATGTGTCACAAATGGTCACTTTTTGAAATGAAACCCTTGCTTAAGTCAACATTCATACCTTTAGGCTTCTTAACATGTGGTATTTCCCTTGGAATTGCTATAAAGTCAAAGTTAGTTCACTTATTACAAAACTTATAAAAATTCCTTTCAGATGTCTATACACAAATGAACATTGAATAAAAGTCCCTATTTTCACTAAATCAAGCTTTAAGACACTCAATTAATCTTGAGCCAAGTCTCAGTTTCATTTTATGGATCCCTAAGTCAACATGATCAAGTATTCAAGACAATTCTAGATGCATCCATATAGTTAAAATAGCACAATAACAAAAAAAAACTCAAGTGGAAGAATTACATGGAGCTTTGATACCTTTTTAGATTATTTGTATTTAGGCATCATTAATAATAAATGGGTATTGAGGTTTATCATAACTCCACTAGATAACCCCTTTTTACTCCTTCATATCACTTATTTTTCATGTGGCACATAAGTTAGGGTTTTGATATTCAAATAACTATCTATTATGATCTCATGTATCACAAAAGATAAAATCATCACAAGTAGGCATATTTTACACAATTGTACATCATTGTACCCTAGTTTTTAGTATTTTCCAAAAATACCGATCTACCAGGTAAAGACACTAGTTCTTAATAATTTAATCCCTACTGGGCATACAAGTTTATTTAACATCTAAGGGTCAACCACTAGGAATATTCTAGGTTTTCATGCCTATTATTTTTCTTACAATTTTCCAATCAACACAGTCAGCCAAACACATAAAAAAAGTCCATCTCTCTTTGGCATAACTTAATCTTGTTCACATTACTTCTATTTTATTGATTCCAATTTCTTGATTTTAGTTTTAT
Source organism: Torreya grandis (assembly GCA_037957365.1). Taxonomy (NCBI): domain Eukaryota; kingdom Viridiplantae; phylum Streptophyta; class Pinopsida; order Cupressales; family Taxaceae; genus Torreya; species Torreya grandis. Next base: position 3,974,804 of record JARHVA010000359.1, read on the forward strand.
GTTTATAATTGCATTTACAAAACCCTATTATATTCTATCTATTTCCTAGAATTATAATTAATCCACCATAGTTAACTCTATTTTTTGATAAAACAAATATCTTACTATGTTATATATTAGTTATTTTATTTCCTATTTTGTAAATTATGTATTTAATCCTTTTCTTTTTGAATATGAGTTTTGAAGGTTCATCTCACATCTCAACTAGTTGGCATATATTCCAAATGTTTTAATTTTCAAACTCTATGACCAAAGACATTTATGTCATGTCTTTCTCCTCTAGATGAGGGAAATAACATATTATGTTTTCTACGACAAGAAAAATTTATGAAACTTGTTTCCACCACTACATATATATTACGACATTTCCTAACCCTAATCCTTTTCTTATTATATCATGATTATTTAATTTTGATTTTTTCATGAAAATTGTACCAAAAATACATTCAATATCTGGTACAATTTTTGAGACTTGGACTTTTACATGTGAATTTTATTCGGTATAGATTTAGAGATGTGGGGAAATCAAAGAGGGGTGCCCTCACATTTTGCAACAAAACTAGGTGCATGATTTTTGATTTGTATCTTTTAGATTTTAATAGGTTGTTATGGTGAGTATTTATCCATGAATATTTATATTTAAATGTTTCATAGGGACATTTGCATATATTCATAGATGTTGGGGATTCATTCAAGGGTCACTACCAAACTACCCTCCAAACTAAGAGGATCAGTTTTTGACCTTTCATTCATATATTTCAACATATTATCGATCGGTTAGAGACTTAACCACATGCACATGTCTTTTGTAGGTCTAAAAGAGTGCTCAAGTTTCTACAAGGGAATTAGAATTTATACAAGAGGTTTGAGAGTGCATAATATTCCATATCTTCCACTTTCCCCAACCCCTATTTGTGTTGTTTGATTTGGATACGTATGCTCTCTCTCTCTCTCTCTCTCTCTCTCTCTCTCTCTCTCTCTCTCTCTCTCTCTCTCTCTCTCTCTCTCTCTCTCTCTCTCTCTCTCTCTCTCTCTCTCTCTCTCTCTCTCTCACACACACACACACACACACACACACACACACACACACACACACACACATCAAAGTAGGGCATTATGTAACACCCAAATTTTGATATGTGGGTAGTTATGATTCATAAAATTGCATTATTTTAAGTTACTTGTGTGTTTATGGATTATTAAATGAGGACATACACTCATTAGTGTGTTTTTCAATATTTTTGGGTTTTTTTAAAAATGTGGTCAATTTAACCGAATGACCATAATTTATTGCATATATAAATTCTTAAATTGATGAAAACAACTCTATGGATTTGTAGGCCCTAGTCTAGACCCAAAAAATATCACATTCCCTTAAAAGACACCAATTATGGTTAGGGTTAAATACATTAGGCGATTGTGTCCTTATTCCACACAAGTGTCCATGTGTCACAAAGGGTCACTTTTTGAAATGAAACCCTCCCTTAGGTTGACCTTCATAGACTTAGGCTTTGTACCATGTGGTATTACCCTTAGAATTCCTATAAAGGTACATTTAATTCACTTATTACACAACATAAAAGAATCCAATTCAGAGGCTTATACATAAGTACACATTGAACCAAAATTACCTATTTTCTCCAAATCAAGTTTCAAGACCCTCAAGTAGTCCTCAACTAGGTCTCAAATCCATTTTATGTATCTATAAGTCAACATGATCAAGTATTCAAGCCTATTCTAGATGCATCCATATAGTAAAAAGAGCACCAATTGTACAAATCACTTAAGTGGGATAAGTACATGAAAGTTGTTAGGACCTCCGGGAGCACACAATTGATTACCATGTACAAGCAACTTAAAATATGGAATTTAACCAAAAGTAACTAGAATTCAGAAATAACACAGAATATGAGAGACAATACACAATCTTGTATTAATACTCTTCCAGAAAAGAATTACAAATGAAGAGATGCCACACTCTTCCACACCTTACAGGCTTCCCATACCAAGTCTACAGTAATTCACCTTCAAGAGCTCACACTCTCAATCATGGTCCCAACACACAACTCAAACATAGAGTTGGTGTTCACCTCCAACCAGTCAGTATCCACTACTGCCAGTACCACTAGTAAGTGAAAATCACTACCAGTCCAACTGAATACTCCACATACTCAAGGTCTGAGTACACAAACATACTCCAAGTAGATCTCCCATGAACTGCAACAACTTGCAACCCAAATGATCTTACTTTGGAAGGAACTACCTTGCCTTCCTCTATAGCTTTGAGTACTCACTGTACTCCAAGTAGATCCTGCCTGATCTTTCTCCCTGTTGTATCATGATCTCCCTGATCTTGCTGCCACCTATAAATCAAATTGGTTCTACAACACCTGCAAACCTTAGATCAACCATACACAAACACTTGCAGATCAATGATCTTACTTACCCATGTAGATCTCCAAACATGGCCTTACACACCTGCCGACCAAGATCATACATACATGAAGAATCCTACTTGATTCTCCAAACCAACACCTACACTTGGTACTACTGTGGAACTAGGAGAAGCTACCCTTGCTCTCTTCACACACAAAAGGAAATGGCCTGCTCAACTCAACTAGCACACTTTACAATACAGCCCATGAGTCTAATATATAGATCCCATGCAAACAATAATTAGACATCTAATTACAATAATTAGATTTGTAGCTTCTATAATTGGCCGTTGACATGCAAACAATTGGTTCGTTAACTAACTGTCTATGAACTGGCAGTTTTGGAACCGCACAGGTGACCGATGTCGGTCCCTGTCACACTGGAGATGACCGACATCAGTTGACTCCTGACTGATGTCGATTGCTCTTCCCACTGTATATGACTGACGTCGATTGATCAGAATGATGTCAATTACTTTACAACTCAACAACCTCTCAACAACCTCCTCCATGTTTGCATCAGTGAAGATTTTAGCTCCACAACCTAACAATCTCCCACTTGGAGATAAATAGCTGCACCTGTACCTATACTTGTACACCTTCTAATCTGTTTCCTAGCTTGTATCCCTCTTCAAGCTCAACCTTGAAGACCAACCACCACAAAACTTGTGGTGAACCTCCTGTCATCCAAGTAACCTGCCGCATTTGCATCTACAAACACATATAGAAAAGAACTTGACCCTGCATTGCATGTTAACCTGCTGCTGGTCCCTCTCAGACACCTGAGAATCCACTGAACTGCCCTCTAGTGCTTCTTTCCTGGATTGGCTCCAAACTTTCTGACAGCTCCCACTACTGGGGAATCCAAGTCTAGTACGCATGTACTTAACCTCATCATGTGAATTAGGACACTGCTCATAGAACTATCTAACCATCGGTGTGTTGACCGGTATCACACAATCATCTGAAGACAAAATCAACCTGTGATCTTCCATGTCTCTAGAACACACTTATGCCAAAGAATTTCGCTGCTCCAAATTTCTCGTGACATACCACTGAACTAACCTTTACCTTATCTCAACAACCCTACATGTGTGACCCTGCAACAAGCAAACACACAACATACAGTAACAGGATAATGTCGTGACCATCATGCACCTGGTAAAGAAAACCACAGTAGTTACATTGACATTGACTAAAGCCATGCTTTGTCATCCACCTGTCAAACCTGTACCACTGTCCTACAGCTACCTCAAGACCATATGATCTGGCCTTTCGTCTCACGTTTCCATTCACTCTATTCTTTAACTAAGGTATCCATTCGTCTCTCAGTGCTTTCTTCCAGCTGGCAACCCTACCAAATCTTCTGTTTGGTTTTGCATCATATTCCTACCATGCTCCCACTATTTCCTGGATCCTTCCTGCTCTACAGTGAGCAACGAGTATAAATAAGAGGAACAACGAATTTGAGGCTTACTTACCCCTTCAGTCCTCCATATGGGTGTTTGAGACTCCTTGACAGCTTGCTATCTATTCAAAATCTATTACAATGACCGACCTCGGTCACCACACAGTCTGCATCCGATCGACGTCAGTTTCATGCGACTATCTTGACTACTGACCTGACTGACGTCGATGTCTACCTTCTGCTGATGTTAGTCCTCCTGACCAACGTTGGTCTTACCATTGCCGATGTCGATCCTCTTGATTGATGTCGATCTTACCCTGCTCAACACCACCAGTTTTGGTCTGCACATGACCGACATCGGCACCTGTCTATTCGACATCGGTTCCTCCTGACCGATGTCGGTATCTTTGTTCTCCTGTGAGTGACAACTTTTTATCCGTGAGCTCTCTTTGGATCAAATCCCTGTCCAAACTGCTCTGCTCAGAGTTACTCAGCCTTCTCCACTGATCTCTGTCCATCATCTCCTCCATAAACACCAAGGCTTTCCAGTTCTTAAGTTTGTCAAAGACATCTGACTTCTTCTTAAGAACATGCATCTCCTTCTTGCTCATGTGACCAAGCCTACAAAGCCACGTCTCTGCAACAGAAGAAGAATCAGTAATATAAGCAAGTAGATAAAGAGTACCTACTTTCTTACCACCAGCTAATTCAAGTGCATCCGCTGTGAGAGTTCTTGTGTATCTCTCATAACCCAACTTTCCTGAATAAATTAGCCACATCTTCAAGACTAGGACCTGCATGACCTTCTTCAACACCCATGTGTTGGCCGCCTGCAATTTCAACTTCACTTCCCCTTTGCCAATACTTTGGCAAGGCACACCAGCCCCTAAATAAATCTTTCCAAAGTCTCCAAAGACCTTAACATGGAAAAATAATCTATTTCAGACTGCATGGAAAGAGGCAATAGAATCTTTATAAAAAAAATCCACTTTATCCAAGGAATGTCCCAGAGCATCCTGTGCAACAACACCTGCAACATCTACTTCTTCAATTCCTTCATGTTGATCTTTTACCAACCAGAAATATTTATTTCCCTGCTCTTTTTTTCCATAACACTGTAATTTACCATTCGTGCTTTTCAATTTCTCCATTCATAGCTTACTTTCTTCTGCCATTGCTATACTCCCACTCAATCAAAAACCCCTGAGAGTGACCTGTAATCAAACACAAACCTGCTTTCTGCAACCTGGCTCTGACACCAACTGTTAGGACCTTCGGGAGCACACAATTGATTACCATGTACAAGCAACTTAAAATATGAAATTTAACCAGAAGTAACAAGTAACTAGAATTCAGAAATAACACAGTATATGAGAGACAATACACAATCTTGTATTAATATTCTTGCAAAAAAGAATTACAAATGAAGAGACTCCACACTCTTCCACACCTTATAGGCTTCCCACACCAAGTGTATAGTAATTCACCTTCAAGAGCTCACTCTCTCAATCACGGTCCCAACACACAACTCAAACACAGAGTTGATGTTCACCTGCAACCAGTCAGTATCCACTACTGCCAGTACCACCAGTAAGTGACAATCACTACCAGTCCAACTGAATACTCCATGTACTCAAGGTCTAAGTACACAAATGTATTCCAAGTAGATCTCCCATGAACTACAACAACTTGCAACCCAAATGATCTTACTTTGGAAGGAACTGCCTTGCCTTCCTCTATAGCTCTGAGTACTCACTGTACTCCAAGTAGATCCCACCTGATCTTGCTACCACTTGCAAATCAACTTGGTTCTGCAACACCTACAAACCTTAGATTAACCATACACAAACACCTGCAGATCAATGATCTTACTTACCCATGTAGATCTTCAAATGTGGCCTTGCACACCTGCTGACCAAGATCATACATACATGAAGAATCCTACTTGATTATCCAAACTAGCACCTGCACTTGGTACTGCTGTGGAACTAGGAGAAGCTACCCTTGCTCTCTTCACACACAAAAGGAACTGGCCTGCTCAACTCAACTAGCACACTTTACAATATAGCCCATGAGTCTAATATATAGATCCCATGCAAACAATAATTAGACATCTAATTACAATAATTAGATCCGTAGCTTCTATAATTGGCCTTTGACATGCAAACAATCAGTTCATTAGCTAACTATCCGTGAACTGGCAATTCTAGAACTGCACAGGCGATCGACATCGGTCCCTATCAGGCTGGAGATGACCGACATCGGCCGACTCCTAACCGATGTCAGTTGCTCTTCCCACTGTATATGACCGACGTCGGTTGATCAGATCGATGTTGGTTGATCAGATCGACGTCAGTTGCTCTGCAACTCAGCAACCTCTCAACAACCTCCTCCATGTTTGCATCAATGAAGCTTTTAGCTCCAGAACCTAACAAAAGTTTGATCCCTTTTCAGAGTATCAGTATGTAGGTAACACTACATACAATGGGGTATTGAGGTCTATCATAACTCCACCAGTTAACCCATTTTTACTATTTCATATCATGTTTTTATTTGTGGTACACATGTTAGGGTTTTGATCTTTAAAGAGTTGTGTCCTGGCATCTCGTGTATCAAATAAGATAAAATAATTGAAAATAGGCATATATTATAGAATTATACATGATTGAACCCTAGTTTTTAGCATTTTCCAAGAAGACCGATCCGCATTAGGTAGGGACACTAATACTTAGTAATTAAGTCTTTACTGGGCATACCTATTTGTGCAACATCTCAGGGTCAACCTATGGGAATATTCTAGGATTTCATCCTTGTCATTGTTCCTCTAATTTTCCAATCAACATAGTCAACTAAATACATAAAAAATATAAGTACATTTCTCTTTGGCATAGCTTAGTCTTTTTCACATTCCTATTATTTTGTTGATTCCAATTGCTTGCTTTTAGTTTTATGTTTGCAAGTGTATTTACAACACATTGTTATATTCTATCTATTTATCAAAATTATGATTAATCCACCATAATTAATTCTATTCTTGGATAAAACAAATATCTTACTATGTTATATATTAGTACTTTTATTTTATTTTTTGTAAATTATGCATGTAATCCTTTTCTTTTGAAATATGTGTTTCATAGGTTCATCTCACATCTCAAAAGGTTGGCATATATTCCAACATTTTAAATTTTCAAAAGCTATGACCAAAGACATTTATGTAACATCTTTCTCCTCTAGATGAGGGAAATAACATGTTAAGTTTTCTAAGACAATACAAATCCATGACACTTGTTTCTACCACTGGATATATTTAGGACATTTCCTAACCATAATCCTTTTCTTATTATATCATATTTATTTAGCTTTAATTTTTTTTAATGGAAATTGTATCAAAAAGTTCATGCGGTATCTAGTATAATTTACAAGACTTAGACTTTTACATGGGAAGTTTATTTGCTACAGATTTGGAGATGCAGGGAACTGAAAGAGGGGCGACCTCACATTTTCCAGTAGAACTAGGTGCATGATTTTTTATTTATATTTTTTATATTTTAGTAGGTTATTGTGGTAAACATTTATCCACATATATTTATTTCTAAAGGTTTTATAGGGACATTTTCACATATTCATAGATATTTGGGATTTATTCAAGAGTCACTACCAAACTGCTAGCTGAACCAAGAGTATCAATTATTGGACTTTCATTCCTATATTTCAATAGATTATCAATCGATTAGGCACTTATCCACATATACATGTCTTTTATAGGTTTACAAGAGTGTTGGAGTTTTTACAGGGGCATTAGAATTTATACAAGAAGTTTGAGAGTGCATAATTTTTCATATCTCCCACTCGCCCCAATCCCTATTTATGTTGTTTTATTTTGATATGTATGCTCACATACACATCAAAGTAGGGCATTATGTAACCACCTAATTTTTTTATGAGGGTAGTTATTAGTTATAAAATTGTATTATTTTAGGGTATTTGTGTGTTAATGGATTGTTAAATAAGGATAGGTTCTTATTGGTGTGTTTTCCAAGATTTTTGGGATGTTTTGTAACATTTTGTCCAATTTTCCCCTCTCTCTCTCTCATCCCTTCCTATTTCCTTAGGTTTGTAAAATATTACCTAGAAATGTACACTATATGATTTTGGGGTGGTAGAAATGTACAATGAATGGTTCTAGGGTGAGCCATTGTAACTCTTATTTTAGGTCTCTTATGTTATGTGTACTTGATTTGTCATTCTTTCGCACCTATTGTGTGTCAGCGTTCTCGCCAATAGGGTCCTAATTTTAGTTTTATAGGTCTATAAATTCACAGCATCCATTAAGAGATCAATGGTGAAATTGGCAAACCAATCAATTCAAGCATTTAGAGCTGATATAAAATATTTAATACATCACCATGCATTCATTCTATAGCAAAAGTTATAGAGGATTGGCTCTGCACCATAGGGCTTCTTCGTTGAGCATGAATTATACTCCACGTATTATTTTCTAAATTGTACAAACATTCTAGGGCCTTGTTAATAATCAAGCTAAGGAGGGCACTATCCCCATAATACATCCCTAATTTTTCCAGGTCTTATAGATGTCTAAGCCTTATTATGGTTTTGAATGATATTAGTTTCTTAGGAATTTCCATAGAATTTCGGAAAAATGAGCAACATTTTTGGAGCCATGAAGTTGACAAATATGTTTATCAAATAACTTTTCATACATATTTAATTTACCAAGCCCGACCTCATGTTTTTGGGAAAGGTATTCTTCTTCTAAAAGCATTTAAATGATTCTAACTGGAGTCTCCGCTCCTCTTTTTGAGTTTTGTTTGCCTTAATGTCTCAGCGTATTGTAGAATATATATTTGTGATGATTATCTTTATATTCAATTAAAATCAAATTTTCATCTTGAACCTCACCATATGATGTTTCTTAATACCCAAATAATTATTTTTACAATTAAATTAAATTTGATGTTTCTTTGTTTAAAATATAATTAAAACTAATTTTAGAGAATATAAATATACACGAAGCAATTTGACTTATATCCATTATTTATGAAACGACAAAGCCAACGCTCAAAATAACCCCCGCGCATTGTTAACCTTTACAGGGACGGTCGCCCTCAGATTTAACCCCAATTTTCCATTTACCGAAACAACAAACAATGGATGGAAATAAAATAATTTTAAATTTTTTTCATCAACTTGAAATCGAAATTTTATGAGATGAATAATTTAACGAAAAGTATTAACTAAATTCATTTTCTTCAGTACAAATGGATAAAATTCAATGTAAACAATAATGTAATGTCTTTGTTTTTCTATTTTGTGATGTGAAGTGCTCAGTGGCTGTGGGCAATTGATATACGTTTCGAGACACAGACGTCTATGACCCAAATTATGGATCAGAGGAATACAAACCTTTCACGGTAATGAAACGTGTGCGGAATAAGATTTTGTTAGTGACTCAAAGTCTTTTTTCTTTAGGTTTTAGATTCGCATAATGAAAGAGAGGTGAACTTTCTCTCTGGAAAGGAATATAAACTTTTCACCGTAATGAAACTTGTCCACACTGTGTTCAATGGTAGTCAATATATTGAGTTATAAATAATCTTAAAAAAAATGTTTATTTAATTTATTTAAGAAAGTGTAATATACAATAGCATTTCATATAGATTGAAAAAATTTGATAGGAATAAATCTACCTTATAATCCCCATATATATATTTATATTAAAAAAAAATTATATATATATATATATATATATATATATATATATATATATATATATATATGGGGTTAGTATGAATCTACTATATGTGCTTTACTATGTATAGTTTTTAGGCACTTTTTATTTTTGAACTAATTTTTTTCAATCGTATATGTTATGATGCATATAATACAACCACTTTATTATTTTAAGTGTTGTATATTATTATTTTTTAAATAATAATAACTATACTGATGGATCAATCTTGGATGGTCATTGGTACAAAATCATAGTTTCCATGGATCAATCTTGGATGGTCATTGCTACAAAACCATTGTTATGTGTTTAAGGGAAGAAGAAGATGATGAAATTGTTCAGCGAGGTAATAGAGAACAGGGTGAAACATGTCTTTTGGGTATTGGCACCACACATTCTTCAGTCTATCTTGACAATTATGGATGAGGCTTTTTTAAATTCTCTTAACAAGATCAAGATTAATTTGGCCAAGGTCTCTATGTTTGAATATAATATAATGTTGTTTCTAGAAGATAACTTTAGCAAGTCATAGATTTGGTATGATGCAGTAAATACTTTTAATTTGGGTAGTCACATATGTCAACCCTTCTTAGGGTGAGATGAAGTTGGCCCGGTGTCATTGACAATCTTCTAGGAGTTGGAAGGGCAATTTATGACCATATTCAATTTTGTTGAGAACATTTAAGAAGCTTGTAAAGATAACCCATCCTAGGTTGGGCATATGATTTTGGCTCCTCCTTTGGATGCTATTAAAAACCGTATCCTAGATTTAGAAGCTCTGCTACATACCAAGCACTCTCTAATCAAAATGGTACTAGATAAATTTATTTTCTATGTTGTGGTTAGGGTTGTTTTCATGCTTATCTAGATAAAGACTACTCTCAGGTCTTTCCTCCAAGCCTCCTCTAGTCTCCTGTAGGCCTGACTAGTCTTGACTATCCATTGTTCATCTTTGGGAGGGAAGTTTATGCATAGTAGATGTTGAGTGGGTGGTTGTTCATCTTCAGTTCAACCACATTTTTTGGTAATATATGTGAGGCTAGAATCTGATGTGGCAAGGGTGCTACGGGGATGGGATGCAATAAGTGACACAACAAGGTGCTAGGGTGGTGAGTGTGTGGTGGTGGATTCTGATTCCTCATCCAAATCTTGATGACCTTATTTGTGAAGGACTGTAGTTGGCATGTGCTCATTTTTTTGGTGTATTTTTGCTCATAGGCCTATATAATATGGCCTTTGATTTTATTGTATGGCTTTACCTCCTCTACAAGGTTTTTTTTCATTGTAACCACTCTTTCCTTGGATTTCCTAAACCTTATGGTTGATGGTACACCTATTTTTATGTAATGCTTTTTGGTATGCTTATATATGGGTGAGGGATCCATTAAAACTATAAATTAACAATAAAAAAATATTGTTGCTTTACTCTTTGTCACTAAATCATTACTAATAGAAGTTGAAAATGTATGGTAAAGTGGTAACTTGTAGATAGCTTGCATAATATTATTAATTAGTATTATCTTGTAATCTATGCAAGATAATTATTCTACCTATTTTGGGATGAAGAGTTCATCAACCAACATAGTGATAAATATGGTTAACTTTTTTGCCTCCATAGGGTTTAAGTATTTTTTATAGATCTATGTATATCAAATGCTTTCTTAATATTTTTTTGATAACTAATATGGATCATAAGGCATTTTTAAAAATAAAATCCTGAATGGGAATAATTCTATAGTTTCATTATTAATGGTCATGATCCCATAACATACAAGTAGAAGTAAGGATAAGGGGATGAACTTAACCATCATAGACAAGGTTTTCCTTTTATTGAGGGAAAATTCTATTTGCAGTTCTAAATTGATTGTTAGTGCTTACTCTCCAATCTATTATGGGCAAATGGGAATTCTAATCTCTTGAAAAATCAGATAAAAAATGATCTCAATGAAACAAGGGAACAATACGGGATAATCATGCACAATTTAATTTATTCAAATGTTGAAGGTGGTTTCCAACATGGATTTCACATGTTCTAGGGTCACATGGCACATTCTGAGGTGGTAGTGGGCTTTGGATAAAACTAATGTTGAATAAAAATTGAAGTTAATTTGTATTCCATGAAGGGAGTCAAGTTAGTGGGTGTTACATCAAATCAAGTCAATAAAAATGTTGACAAAATAGCTAACTCCAACACTCATTAAGAGTTGAGATCCTACAAACTAGCCTAGCTTTTACTATCAAATTATATTCTTTTATTTAATCATAATGATGGCCAAAGAATAAATTAGCCTTTGTGAACACAAAAACCATATTATTCATAGCCTATCTCTTTGTGTGGGGGATGTGAAAGACTACATGATCAGCTGGGATGGATGCAAAGTGATCTCATCTACCATATGATAAGCCATTTTCAAAATTTTAAGGTGTTCTACTTGTGATGATATTGTTTTGATGGCCATCACCAGACAACACGTTTTTTTAGATATATTATTGTGTACAATTATTTTTTATGTTTTTATATTATTGAAAAAAAAACTTATCCTATGGCATGAAAGGATCTAAATATGCTAGTATGTACTCCACATTAGGTATGCACTCATCCTAAGAAACAATGACAATAACTATCACCAAATTAGGAGCATAGCAACACAAATACTACAACATTCTTCCCCAAATTAATACCTAGACATGGTGGAACCAAAAGATAACATGGTTTATTTGGGTGCACCTATTGGTATCAACCTTATTGGTAGTGTGGTGAAACATCTTGTAGGGTGATAAATTACTATTTCTTTGGCTCCTCCAGACCTAATGGATGGTTATCTCCCGATCTTCCTTCGGATGAGCTTTCATCTTAGAGTGCTCAACCATCAAAGGATGATCCTCCACCTACTGCTTCTAGTGTGGAAGTTTGTGCTTAATTTATTATTATTTCGTATATAGTTACTTTGGTGTTTTTTGACGTATTTTACTTTATTGAAGTTTTTTTGTTTTGATCTAGATTTTTTCCTCCATTACAAAGTGTGAGCTATGAATATCAACTAATTTATTTACTTTGTAACCTCATGTATATTATTATTTTTTCAAAATAATAATTATACTATAATGTTCCAATAGTAAAGATAACATGGCCATACTGATCAAGAACAAACTTAAGATATTAAAAACACCATTTCATCTCAAATTCCTAAGATATGAATAAAATCCAACAAATCAATTTCATAAAACACTCTAAAATTTCTCTATTCAATCCAAAATAATATTCTTTCTTATTTATTTTTAATTGTTAGTTATTGATAATATTCCATGGACATCAAAAACATGAAACAAATGATCTAGCACTGAATTTCCATTCCACTTTGATTGGTCACATAACAATGTCCTCTCCAATAAGGTACTGCAAAACATTAATTTTAAAGTTATGCTAGAATCTATATTTTATACGTATTATACTTCAAACCTAGATGTATTGTCAATAATATGTTTTCATTAGTTGATGCAAAAATTCATACTTTTAAATAATTGAAAATACCTCCAGCAGGTTAAGAAAATATATTTCAACCAATAAAAATAAAAATAAATAAATTTTTTAATAAAATAAAATAATTATTTTTCTAAAAGTTAGGGCATAAGTTTAGTCAAAATCTAGATACTTTGATTTTATTGAATCTTCCAAAAGTAACTATTAACCTTGTTGAAAACCATAAAACCTTCCTTCGCATGATGACAATAATGGGGCATCATTATCCAACCTAAATAATCTTTACACTTAATTCTCATCTATAATATTATGTTAAGCAATAAGATCACTAAAGAAATAATTAATAGTAAAAGAAGTGAAAATATATAAACAAGGTTACAATGAGTGTCATGATGTGGTTTTAGTACCTACCATTTAATACAATAAGTTTTAGTGGTTTAAATAAAAAGTTAAAAACATTTTCCAAATTTTTAAAATATATGTCAAAATAAAGACAATGATTTTTTAATTGTACATGTTAAAATTTTGAGTAGTTTCAAATTTTAAAAGTATGTTGGGAGTCACTACCAAAAAAAAGAGATTTGAAATATGATTAGAGTTGCATCAAAAAACAATTTTAACTTAGAAATTCAGTAAAGCATACACAATACATAGGGATTGTTTGAAAAGGCCTTGTAGTTAAGTGATTTTGATTTATTCAATCCTAAACCTAGTACAAATGGACCATCTCCCATTTATGGCATGACTATGTGCAAGAGAAGACTTTCCATCAATAGTTGTGATGGTTATCTATAAGAGGCCACTAAAATTATAAAACACTTCCTTCCAAGGGAGGATGGAAAGGCTCTAGAGGTCAGAATTGTTATCTACATTACTACTCGATTCCTTTTTTCACCATTAAAAATGTTTCCTATAATTTCATTCCAAATTTATAAAAAGAATAATTACACCAAGATGAGGGGCCAAAAATATGACAATTCACATGTAAAAATCATGAAATCACATAATGTGTACCTATTTTAATCCAATGCGTAGATGTTTAGGCTTGGGAATTACTCAACCTAAATGCATATTTCCTATAACGCACTCACATTATTACACACAATTGTTATCACACACATCCTTAATTATGCATACATGTTATGTATATAATAACACATAGGTGTAATAATATGTAAACATTATTACACGTACGCATTTATTAAAATAAACATAGAACAATGAAAATAATCAAATATTTATACTTTCAAAACTCATGACAAATATAAAAATAAGATTTCAATTAAAAACTATGGGAAATTTTTATTGATCAAAATTTATAATCAGATTTTGTAATCCATCATTATAAAAGACACTATTTTTATATATTGATAGAAAAATAATATTTGGTATAATAAAAATATATATGATTTATTATAACACAAACATGGATGCATCCTTCCATCTATTATATTAATTATCGGTCGTGATATGGTGCACTCATCTATTTGAGTCTAGTGAGACAAGGATTCCCAATAGAAGAAGGGGATAATTGGCATTTTGTGTCACTTCCACTAATAGGTGAGGGCTCAAGGGACACATATACAAAATTCACTAAATGTGCCCCATCTCACATGGAATTGAGGAAATGAAGGAAGATTTAAAGGTATAAGACACATTATAACACCATGTGTCATTTTTATGTTTTCATGTATCATTTTAGAGTGAATTCCTAGCAAATGGGGCCCATTTCACCTGAAGAGGATGCAATGTTTATTGATTTAAAACTAGAGGGTATATTGAATACCACTACATGTGTTATTTTTTCGGTGTCAATGTTTATTTTTTAGAATGAATTCATATTAATTGTGACCATTTCACAGGTAATAAAGGTTGATTTAAGGCTAGGGGACACATTAGACCACCATGTGTCATTATTACGTGTCTATGTTTCATTTATAAATAAAATTTGACTAAAGGGGGCCCTATTCACATGTAATCAATGTAATAAATGATTATTTATGGATATGGGCAAAAAATAGATCACCATGTGTCTTTTTTTTGTGTTCATGAATCCTTTTTAGAGAGAATGGATAGTAACAAGTCCCATTTCACATTCAACAGAAGCAACATTTATTGATTTAGGGCTAGGGGACATATTATATACTACCATATGTGTCATTTTTCCATGTCAATGTTTTGTTTATAAAATGAATTCATAGTAATGGGGATCATTTCATATGAAATAACTTCAAAAAAAATTGACTTATGGGTAGGGTACACATTAGACCCCCAAATTTTATTTTTTGTGTGTTCATATTTCCTTTATAGATAGAATTTGAATAAAAATGGCCATTTTTAAATGCAATCAGAAAAATGGAGGAAGATTTATTATTATGGGGATAAAATAGAATACCATGTGTCATTTTTGTGCATTATAGTTTTCATTGTAGAGTTAAATTAATTAAACAAAGCCCCTCTCACATGAAATCAAAGCAACAAAGGAATAATTTTGGGCAAGGGACACATCAGACCACCATGTGTTATTTTTATATATTCATGTATCCTTTTTGAGAAAATTAATAGTAATAAGGTCCGTTTCACATGAAAAGGAAATGTTTGTCAATTTAGAGCTAGTTGCTTATTAAATACCATGACATGTTTCATTTTTATATTTCTATCTTTCATTTTTTAGAATGAATTCATAATAACAAGGCCCATTTCACATGTAATAGAGATAATGTTTGTAGATTGAGGGGTAGGGGAAATAGTACACCATCATGTGTCATTTTCGTTTGTTCATTTTTTGTTTATAGAGTGAATTAGAATAAAATGGGACCATTTCACATGCAATCGATGAAATAGAGGAAGACTTAGCATTATGGGAAGAAGATACACCACCACGTGTCATTTTTTGTGTTCATGTTTCCATTTGTAGAGCAAAATTTACTAAATGGGCCCCTCTAAAATGCAATCAAGTCAACAAAAGAATATTTATGGGTAGGGATCATTATATCATCATGTCTCATATTTTGAGTTCATGTATCCTTTTCAGGGTGAATTCATAGTAATGGGGGCCCTTTCACATGTAATAGAGGCAATGTTTTTCAATTTAAGGCTAGGAAACATATTAAAGACCACCACATATTTTATTTTTATGTGTCGATGTTTTGTTTGTAGAGTGAGTTAGTAGTGACAGGGCCCATTTTGCATGTAATATCAGCAAATTTTTATAATTTATGGGTAGGATATACATTAGATGGTCCACATGTCATTTTGTGTGTTTATATTTCCTTTCTAGATAAAATTTTACTAAAAGGGGCCCCTTTCACACAAAATATTTGTAATAAAGGAAGATTTATGGATATGAGGATAAAATAGACCACATGTAATTTTTGTGTGTTCATGTTTCCTTTATGAAACAACATCAACTAAATTGGGCCCCTTTTACTTACAATCAAGGCAACATAGGAAGATTTAAGGAAAGGGAACATATTAGACCATCATGTCTCATTGTTTGGTGTTCATGCATTTTTGTAGATTGAATTCATAGAAACAAGGTTTGTTTCACATGCATTGGAGGAAATGTTTTTTTATTTAGGGTTAGGGAACATATTAAATACCACCACATGTGTCAATTTTCTATGTCAATGTAATGCTTGTAGAGTGAATTCAAAGTAATGGAACCCATTTCACATGCAATAGAGGCATCATTTATTTTTTATGGGTAGGGGACATATTATACCACCACGTGTAATTTTTTTTTATCTTTGTGCATCCTTTCTAGAGTGAATTTGGCTTAAAAAGGGGTCCCTTACATGTAATTGATGCAACAATGGAATATTTAGGTATATGGGGAGAAAATATACCACCATGTGTCAGTTTTTATATTCATGTTTCATTTGTAGAGTGAAATTGACTAAATGGGGCTTCTATCACATACAATCAAGACACTAAATGAATATTCAATGTCAAGAAACACACTAGAGCAACATGTGTCATTATAATTTGTTCATGTATGCATTTTAGAGTGATTTTATAGTAACAATGCACCTTTCATGTGAAATAGAGGCAACATTTATCAATTTAGGGCTAGGGGACATATCAAATACCACCACATTTGTCATTTGTTACATTGATATTTCATGTATAAAGTGAATTTATAGTAACAAGGTATGTTTCACATGTAATAGATACAACATTTGTCAATTTAGGGGGGATGTACGTTTCCTTTCTAGAGCTAATTTTGAGTATTTTTACCATGAAGTCTATGCATTTGTTATCTCTTTTTTTTTCCAACTGCTTATACATGTGTGTTTTCAATAAGGTTATTTCATGACAAAAGTGTCTTCTATTGGAGGTAATTTTACCATAAAATTTTAAGCCGACCTCAATTTTGGGTACTCTTTAAACTGTTAGAAGTATATTAAAGAGACACAAAACTTTCATATTATAAGTATTTTGGTGATTCTTAACATATTTCTAATGCTTTT
The DNA here is from genome assembly GCA_037957365.1 of Torreya grandis. Classification (NCBI taxonomy): domain Eukaryota; kingdom Viridiplantae; phylum Streptophyta; class Pinopsida; order Cupressales; family Taxaceae; genus Torreya; species Torreya grandis. The sequence goes on from JARHVA010000359.1 coordinate 3,992,349, forward strand.
CAAAATAATAACATAGGGATATGTGAGAATCATCCATGAAAGAGGACGTCCAAGACTGGTGATTGTAGATCGACCACACATAATTATTGAAGCAACAAATCAAAGAAAGTAGAAAAAAAATGCAAGTTCCTCTCATGAATATCTCACTAATGCTAGATCTACAAATAGGTGAGTAAATGTGTAACTCCCCCCAAAATAGTGGAAACCCCTAAATCTAAAATAGTCAGTCAATGATCAACTAGTCAAAGGAGTAACTTCCACTACCTAAAATATAATAGTCAAGGTAATTCCTTATGACATACACACTTAAACAAGCTAATCTCACAAGTGTGAAAAAAACATAATAAATAAAAATAAATACCTGCACTAACACCCCATCCCCCCATAAGCAAAACTTAGGTGCATTGAAGAAATGGGTCTCGTTAACAAGTTCTAACTATGTACCCATGTACAAGTCAACTCTCATAAAGTGGAGAAAAGGAGAAAAATTGTACAAAAAAATCCCCCAAAAGAGAGAAAAGTAGAAGATAAAGCTAAAAATCTAAAAATCACCACAAAAGATGATGTTGAAGTTATCTGCACTCCAAGTATAGCTCACAAGATAACCAATATCGATAATGAGATCCTCTACCTAAAGACTGAAAGAGTTACATCTGCATTGAAACAAAAGTGTGGCATAGGTCTGGCAAGATTGTGCATAAAAAATGAATGTAATACCATTGAAGTGAACCTATCAAAATTAGGTAGAATGAAGAATTGGTCACCTTAGAATATTGATTGGATCTTTAACTAAGGTATAGGCCCTATACAAGTAATTGTGCTCCTCATATATAGTAAGAGGGTCAACTGCTCTATGTAATGAAGGTGCAATGAAACTAGAGGCTATGAAGTATTGTGGAGTGCCCTATAGCTGTGGAATAGAATACCTAATATTTTATGAGTCCTAGATCAATATAATTACACCCTATAATGTCTGAAGTGGACCAGAGGTAGGTGGATCAAGAAATGACTCCTCAATATCTAGAAAGTGACAAGGAGATGGTGGAGTTGTGTTTGCATCACTACTATAGTCATATCTACTAGAAAAAGATTCCTCGGTCTCATAAATGTGCTTAGGCTTAGAAGTGTCATCAAGTACAGGTGAGTCTGATGAATAAGAATGACATAGAACATTCAGTGAAAGAATGTACATGGGAAGTGGAAAGCAAATCTCAATAACTCTCAAAGCTGAAGAAGAGACTATTGATGAATCACAAAGATTCATAGTCTAAATATCCACAAGAAGAAAAGACTAGTCAATACTCTCACATGGTGTACTCTCACTGAAAATAGCAGAGACGTTCAAAGTACCAATCTATGATGGTTTTGGATGAGCAACATCATATATAGGAACATAAGTATAATCTACAATGGGACAACTAAGGTCTAGTAAAATCTCATCTTATAGTAATGGTTCAATAGAAGGAAGAACACTATCCACCATGGATGTGTCGTCACAAAAAATAGAAGTAGGAGAAGAGAGTAAAATAGTCTTATAATATACAATAGGAAGCATAGGAGGAGGTGTGATGTAAATCTTAGTATGATCTTTGAAAAGAGACTGTATGATGCTCTAAATAGTGTAGGGACATATTGTATGTTCCACATGACAACAAATATCTATGGAAACATGTAATAACATGGTACCAAGAACCTTGTCACAAGTATTATCCAACTTATCAAATTGAATAAGATCAGTCAGAGAAAAAATCTAGCCATATAAAAATGGAATATGATTCTTGTGTATGAGTAAGTGTTCCATATATGCATGCTAAGAAGAATAGTTGGGCTTTCAAAGAAGAACCACTTGTGTAAAATCAATTGTCCTCATCTAGAGTCTCTTAAATGAAGTCATCATGACTAAGAGAATACACTAAAGAAGTGAAACACTACACAATAAACTCTACAAAGATGATAGAATTCTGCACGCTAATGAATGGGACATCAAACACAACCAAAAATACATCCAAGTGAGCAACCACTAAAGGAATCAATGCAAATAGTGAATGATTAGATGGGGATGATGGGCATAGTAAAACATGTATCCACATGTGAGAAATCATTGCATGAGATGCAATGCAAAAAATAATAGGGTCCATAGCACAGGAAACCCCAAAAACTATGGCACTTTATAACTTTAGTGTGTTTACAAAACAAATGAGACCAATGGAAAGATGATGAAAAAACATGTACGTTTGAAAAAGACAACACTCAATTTTGAGTCACCGATCAAAATTTATAACAAATTATATTTCCCTATTGTTAATGGACTATTTAATGAATTTGCACTAAAATTTTAAATGCTCAAGTGGAAAGGGAGTGAACATAACCTTCTAACCACTCCTTGGAATTGGAATAAAACCGCTAATATCTTCAAATCAATATTAAGTCTTACCACTCTACCTAAACACCTCTATATGTGTTCATTTATAGGATTTCCTTTTGAAGGTGTTTTAATAAAAAAATTAAAGCTATTTTTAAACAAAACTATTTTAAATCTAATTAAAACATGCTTTAATAAAAAATTTATTTATTAAGGCAGATGTTAGGTTTTCACCTTTATCAAAGAAAAGAAGAGCCCCAAGGATATATACAATGACACCATGGGAGAGAGGAAGATCGTTGGATATATTCAACTCTAAAAAAGGGGTGGAATATATAATTAGAATGCCAATGGAAGAGTTGGAAATGCCAATGCATGAACTGAAATGTTGCCATAGGTCTGGGACACCAAATACGACCACAAGAAGCACCAATGAAGGAGCTATAATGCTACCACATAATTGAAATTCCCAAAAAGATGAAGAAAACCATGGCAAGGTTGGATCTAAGCAACATCCAGGTTCATGCGTCTAGTCGGAGAGAGCCAAGAATCAGTCCATGTATATATGCAATCTAGGTGAGTGCAAAACATAAGTGGTTTCATAATACCTTAGTCACTCCAAAACTGTAGGCTAGATAACATGCAGGATGTGGGAGGCTAGACTAATGTAAATGATGGTGCGCAAGGCCCAAAAAAACCTTGGGCAAGTGCATAACAATTTGCCAAGGAGGCAAAATACTAGCTTGACACCTATGGGATAACAGACTCAGGTTGATGGATTGGTCTAAGAACCCCTAGATCAATGTAATCTATTTGAGCTCACTCCAACATTTCTCTTCCAATAGCTTTGGTTGTTTCCATGATAACCTATAACAATTTTTTTTAAAGGGCTTACAACCAACCATGAGAGAGAGGAACACCAAGTTGAGTCTCAAAATAAAGACTCATCTTAATGCATGTAATCATAGAGATTGACATGGAGGCAACACAGAACTAACAATAGGCCAAGATCAAGAGGAAAACATTTTTCCTCAATGTGAAATCAATGGTGGTCCTTGATTAGACAATCAACTATGTGGTAGTTACAAATTTACAACAACATTATATAGCCAATGCAAATGCCAATACAAACATATGCTAAAGTCCAACATAAAAAACTTCTTGAAATGGATGTAGAGGAGCAAAATGAGTTTTATTTGCAATAAGCTCAATATTTCAAACTATCCTACAATAAAATAAAAATTGGTGATTGTTATCAGCACTTGCGCTATGATACCATGTGAGAATCATCCATGAATGAGGACGTCCAATACCAGTGATGGTAGATTGACCACACATAATTGTTGAAGAAAGAAATCAGAGAGAGAAAAAAAACAATGCATGTTCCTATCATGAATAGCTCACTAAGGATAGATGTACAAATAGGTTCAAGTAAATGTTTAACTCCCCATAGAATAGTGGAAACCCTCAAACCTAGAATAGTTGGTCAATAGTCAATTGATCAAAGAAGTAGCTCTCACTACCTAAAATAAGATAGTCAAGGTAACTCCCTCTGACATGCACACCTAAGAAAATTAATCTCACAAGTATGAGAAAAACACAATAAAGGGAAATAAACACTTACACTAACATGATATTTTTATGCTAAAAATATTTTTTTATAATTTTGGTATAAATTCTTTCTGATCTTTATTTTGGTCATTTTTTTCTTCTTTTAGCTTGACATCAAACTCTCTTCAGACGCCATTCCTCATAAGTTTACAGTCTATTGTCATCCGCACTCAGATCAGTTCTTATCTTCAATGCTTCGTTCGGTGTAAGCGTAGAGATCTATTACCATATATACACAACTCGGTGCCCACATTTTTAGACCCAACTCAACATGACAATTATGATTTATCCCTCACTTAAAGGTTAAATGAATTATTGATCAACATGCAACCAACACGTATATCTATGTTCTTGATCAACATTTTGCATAGTTATATACATGGCTTTGTGTATTCATTTATCAGCATACAACTCACTTTATAATTCCATGCATGATGTTTTGAGCTGCGTATTTGTCTAGCTAAGTGGCATGAGCTTGGATAGATCAAACAACCACTTATAGATTCTCGAAAGCTGTCTCGAATCATGTTTGATGCCATACAGTTCGCCACATAACTCTTCCCACCTGCTCAACATTCAACTTGCCATATTTTCAAACCACAAAAATAGTCCCTACTCCTTCATTCTCAAAAATTGACTCATGCACCATCCTCTCCATCATCTGCATCCACGTAACCATGCAACTCAGGTTGATATCTTGCTATGATGAATCAATATTTTTTTTAAATTCCTTTTCTTTATTTTTGTCGTTTTTCATTTTTTTCATTTTTGTATTGGTAAAGTTGTAAGTTATAATATGGTTTTCAATATTTGTTATGTTTCATTATTTTATACTTTGCATTATTTTTAATATTCTTTTCAAAAAAAAAAAAAAAGTGGCAATAGTTTATGTTTGAGTCAAATCATATATATATATAAATAATAGTCTCTTAAGTTATTAATATTTTGTATTTTAAGTTATTAATATTTTGTATTTTAAATTAGTGTATTAAAATTAATATTTAATTTTTTTTGGTTTTTATGTTTTAAAATTTTTGTAGTCATATTTTATTTGTGCATTCACGTTAATAACATAAGTTATATATGTCTTAAAATTATGTCATATGGTAGTTTTGTCAAAATTAAAAGTCAGTGAATTATAGTTGTTTTGTGTCTATCAAAGTGTCAAACACTAAGAAAAAAATTGTCTACATTATAATTGGATGCACTATTAGTTGAAACTGATATTCAAGTCAAAAATTGAGGGGGGACATTATACACATGAGCCTCAAAGCCAAATTTGCTAAGTAAATAACAAACCTATAAGAGGATGGAGGACATAGGACGTTGGAGGACAAATAACATCATTTTGCAAGTTGCTAGTGATGGGGCCACATATCTAGATTAATGGCCAATAAATTATACCAAAATGACTATGTTGAGGATGTTCATTAGTGGCAATGACGAATATCTATGTTGTGTAATATTTCACTTCACATACAATGGCTACAAGAGGTGATGTAGACTTAGTCCTCATTTCTATTTTTTATTTTTTTAGGATTTTATGCGGTGTGCTTTATAATAAGAATAGATATTCATTCATGTTCACATGAATATGTGAGGTATTCCTATGTAATCCCCTGATGTAAAAATATATTAGAATACTAATCAAGAATTACTTTACTACACATAGATCTTGAATCCAAAAAACTAAATGAAGAGAATAGATTGAAGGGCCCCTATTTATGTTTAAGCTTGTGTTAAACCTGTTTTTAACTATAAAAGGTTAACGAGGAGTGAATTTCATTTTAGATTATGATCATGAGGTCAGCTCCATTGATGACATATTATAGATGGAAAATGATATGTGTTCTACCATGTAAAACCTAAGGAGAGGAATGTTGGGAGTTTAGTATTCACATGGTTATTTGTAATTTAACGTATGGTAAATAATAAGTAAGTTATATTTAGTTGTTAGTCATATATATTGTTGTAATAACAATATATCACATATAGCTTATAGGTTAGTTGTTGAGATATTCTAGAGTATATGATGCACCCTACTTAGAGGGAAAACATGTCTTATATATTTGTATGTCACAAGGAATCTTGTAAGAGAGTAAAATATAATAATATATTATGTATTTGAATATTAACCTCTGAGTATCTGTCTATTTGCTGGTATTCATGAGATAATATTTGCATAATATCCACTAATCCTTATTAGAATCATCAAAAGTGTATAACATAAAAGTTATAGGTCTCTTGAGTATTTTTTCAATGGTTCAAATATCACTAAAAATGAAGGTCAGAGAAGAATATTATGCCAAAATTATGAAATATTCATTTTTGTGTCAAAATAATGCTTTTTATTATTTTGATAATCATTACAAATTTGTGAAAAATTATTGAAAATTGTAGGTGTATTTATTATCTTTCTAACGATTTAAAGGATGCCCAAAACAGAGGTTAAGGTAAAATGTTATGGTAAAATTATGAAATATTCCTACTGAGACATTTTGGAGGTTGAATAACTTTATAGTTTATCTTCCTACCTTTATGGCACTTATCATTACCCATCATGAATTAAAAAAATGACATAGAGTAGTCTAATATATCCCCTACCCCTAAATTGACAAATGTTGCCTCGATTGCATGTTAAAGGGACCCCATTACTAAGAATTCACTCTAAAAAGGATAAATGAATGTACATAGAAATTATACACATTATTCTAACATGTCCCTTATAAATAAATCTTCCCATGTTGCCTCAATTGCATGTGAGAGGGACCCAATTTAGTCAATGTCTTTCTACACTGGAAATAGAAACACAAAACAATGACACATGGTGGAGGTGGTCTATTTTCTCACCATAGCCATGAATCTTCCTCCATTATGTGGATTACATGTGAAAGGGGCCCCTTTTAGTCAATTTCACTCAATAAAGGAAACATGAACACACAAAAATGAAACTTGGTTGTCTAATGTGTCCATTATCCCTAAACCAAAAAATGTTACCTTTATTTCATATAAAATGAGCCCCATTACTATGAATTTCCTCTATAAATGAAATAACAACAAAAAAATGACATGTGTGGTGGTATTTAATATGTCCCATAGTGATCCAAAACTCAAAATCTTTGGTTGAAATATAATTAATGAAACAAGAACAACACAATTCAAATAATGTTATCTCTGAGAAGAGATGTTTTGTTGATCAAATTTGCAAACCCAAACATATGCCTATCTCTGAGAAGATATGTCTCCTTTCTATTTTGGGTTACATCTTAATTTTTACATGTTTTTAAGGTGGGAGGAGGATGTGGAAGGTCACCAATCTCAAGGGAGATTGAGTGGTTCGAATTCCATGATTTACAACAATATAGAATTTGAAGAATTACTATTTTTAGAAACTTACTATTTTTAGACTGCACTAATAAAATTGAAAATTGGGGCCCTTAAATTGGGTTTTTAGGGGTAAAGCTTCATTTATAAAAGTTCCATGCCATCTCATGACGTTCCCCTCATTATTATCTTTCTAACGGTTCAAACGGCGAGTCAATTGGAGCTACAGTGCAAAAGTTATGGCTCCCAGAAGTTCCATCATCAATTGGGGTGGACCCATCACCCGAATTGTTGCCTGAATTGTTGCCCAGATCATTCCTCCCTCCTTGAGAATAAATGGTCCCCATTGCATCAATATTTGTCATCAAGTGTGATAGTTTTATTTTGATTTGATTCCTGATGCATACCTTAAATGGACTGTGCTTTATGGAACTGTGCAGGGATCGATTATTCACCATTTCTATCTGACCATCAATATATGGATGAAAGGCCATGAACTTATTCAGCTTGGTATTTGTTTGCTTCTATTGTTGTTTTGTTTGTGTAGTTAGATGCAACATCGGCCCTTTTGGATTCTTGTGGCTTGACCATCATGAGAACAAATTTCTTAGCACTAATCAGAGAGATAGATGTAGGTGGTACCTCTGGTACCCTATAGCACCATGTTCCAAGAGTGAGAGTGATCCTTTGAGTTCTTGATTCATAGATGCCATGTCGATCATACATGAATGGCTGACCAAAGAGTATATCACAAACATCTAGATTGACCACATCACATAAGACCTCATCTTGGAAAGGTTTTATTGCATATGAGAGAAGACATTGGTGGGTGACACAGAGGTTTCTCCCTGGACTCAACCATCCAATACTATATGGCTTTGGGTGAGGCTTCATGGACAAATTTAGGCTTTTCACAACATTAGCAGAGATTAAATTCTTTTGACTTCCACTATCAAGAATGAAATGTAAAGGCCTACCTTTTACCCATATTTTAGAGTGAAACAACCTTTCTTTATCATCTAGCCTCTCCTCATGGGTCTGTAATGAAGCAATAATGGCTTCAGGATTAGCATCTATAATCTCTTCTTCAACCTCTTCAACTATAGGGTCTGTATGAGGTAGAGCAATGGATGTTGAGGATTGTGACTCAGAAAGTAGGGACTTGATGGCTCGACATTCTTCTTTGGAGTGAGTTCCATATTTGTGATAATCACACCACTTCCTAGTCTTTCCTTCCTTTTGCTTCCAATTTTGGCCTCATGTTTGACCTTCTTTGTCACTTTTCCATTTTGAAGGCTAACTCTTCATATTCATTCTTCCATGCTTCTATTCAATCTTCACTATGAACTTGTATGCCTCACCAAGGGTTTCCAAATTAAAGAGTTCTATTTCTCCTCGTATGTACCACTATAGTCCACCATGATATTTGAGAACCTTGTGTTTCTCACTCTCTTGGATGCCTAATCTCATAGATAGAGAATGAAAAATGTTAGTGTAATCTTGAACACAATGTTCCTTACCTTGGCAAAGTTGTTGCCACTCTATATACAGATCGTCATATGCTCCAATGGGGTAGTATTCTTCCTTTACAGTTTCTATGGAATCATCCTAGGAAGGTTCCACTTCAAGGCCAATATCATCTGCACTGAATCTATTTTTGTATACTTCCCACCAATTTTTGACAGGCAATGATGCTTTGAAAAGAGCAAAAGTGATCTTCTCTGTATTGGTGAATTTATTTATAGAAAAATAAGATGAAAATTGATCCAACCAATTTTCTACTGCATCAGCATTGATTTTTCCTTCAAATGTAGGGATATAAAAATTCACCTGAACCTTGAAGGGTGTTGGGGCACTGAAAGGATGTGGGGGTGTAGATGAGGAGCCAAAATTTTCCATCGAGATTTGTTGTAGAATTTGAGCAAACTATTGTAGCATCTGTGCTTGCTACTGTTGCAAGAATTCATTCACCATTTTCATGAAAGGATCGGATGTCTTGGTGTTGTCTACCATTTGAAGTCATTTGGAGTGAATAGGTTGATAGTCTGCTAGTTATATTTTCCACCCAAGCTTTCTATTATCTGACCTCATCCTCAGGACCATACACTCTAAAGACAAATCACTCTGATACCAATGATCCAAAACTCAAAAGATTTGTTTGAAATATAATTAAAGAAACAAGAACAACACAATTAAAATAATTATATTTCTGAGAAGAGATGTTTTATTGATCAAATTTGCAGACCCAAACATATGCCTATCTCTGAGAAGAGATGTCTCCTTTCTATTTCGGGTTACATCTTAATTTATACATGTTTTTAAGGTGGGAGGAGGATGACCTTAAGGGAGATTGAGTGGTTCAAATTCCATGATTTACAACAATACAAAATTCAAGGAATTACTATTTTTAGAAACTTACTATTTTTAGACTTCACTACTAAAATTGAAATTTGGGGCCCTTCCATTAGGTTTTTAGGGGTCAAATTTCATTGAGTGGAGCTCCATGCCATCTCACAATTTTATCCTCATTATTAGCATTCCAACGGTTCAAACGGCGAGTCAATTGGAGCTACGGTGCAAAAGTTATGGCTCCCACAAGTTTCGTCATCAATTGGGGTGGACCTGTCACCCGAATTGTTGCCTGAATTTTTTCCTAGATCACATAGCCCTAATTCGACAAATGTTTCCTCTATTTAATGTGAAAGTGGACATATTACTAAAAAATCTCTCTAAAATGGATACATGAACACAAAAAAACAACACATGATAGTCTAATTTGTCCTTTGCCCTTAAATATTTCTATGTTGCCTCAATTTCATGAAAGAGGGGCCTTGTTTAATTGATTTATATCTACAAAACAAACATGAACATATAAAATGATGCATGGTGGTTTATTTTATCCCATTTCCCTAAACGATCTTTCATTGTTGCATCGATTTCATGTTCAAGAGACCCATTTTAGTCAAATTAATTTTAGAAATGAAAAATAGACACATAAAAATGACACATGGGGATTTAATGTGTCTCCTTCACCTAAATCTTCCTTTGTTGCCTCGATTTCATGTGAGAGGGACATCGTTTAGTCGATTTCTATTTACAAAGGAAAACATGAACACTCAAAAATGACACATGGTGGTATTATTTCTCTTCATTTCCTTTGATATTCCTTTATTACATTAATTGCATGTGAAAGGGGGCCCTTTTAGCCAAATTTTCTCTAGAAAGGAAACATGAACAAAAAATTGACACATGGTGGTCTAATCTATCCCCTACCCTTAAATTGGTAAACATTGCCTCTGTTACATGTGAAATGGGCCACATTACTCTGAATTCACTCTACATATAAAACATAAACATATAAAAATGAAACATGTTGTGGTCTTTAATATGTTCCCTAGCCCCAAATTAAAAATTACTTCTTTTGCTTATGAATGGGGACCCATTACTATAATCACTCTAAAAATGATATAGGAGCAGAAAAAAAAGACACGTGGTGTTCTAATGTGTCCCTTGTCCCTAAATCTTCCTATGTTTCCTTGAATGCATGTGAGAGGGGGTCTGTTTAGTCAATTTCAATATAGAATGGAAATTGGAACACAAAAAAAAACACATGGTGGTGTATTTTATCCCCATAAGGATAAATCTTCCTATGTTGTGTTTATTTCATGTGATAGGGGCCTTTTTTAGTCATATTTACTCTAAAAATGAAACATGAATACAAAAAAATGAAATGTGGTGATCTAATGTGTACTCTACCCATAAATCATACAATGTTACCTATATTGAATATTAAATGGGCCCCATTACTATGAACTCACCCTACAAACGAAACATCGACATATAAAAATAATATGTGTAGTGTATTTATTAAGTCCCCTAGCCATAAATCAATAAATGTTGCCTCCACTGAATTAGAAAGGGGACCAATTACTATGCATTCTCTCTAAAAATGATATACAAACACAAAAAAATGACACATGGTAGTCTAATGTGTCCCCAACCCCTAAATATTCATTCATTTCCCTAATTGCATGAAAGAGTGGGTTTGTTTAGTCGATTTCTATTTACAAAGGAAACATATACGCACACAAACAATACCTGGTGGTTTACTTTCTCCCCATAGCTCTAAATCTTCCTATGTTGCATCAATTTCATGTGAATGGGGCCCCTTTTAGTCAATTTTTTTTTAGAAATGAAATGTGGACACACAAAACTACACATGGTGGTCTAATGTATCTTATATCCCTAAATTGATAAATGTTTCCTCTATTGCATGTGAAACAAGCCAAGTTAATATGAATTCATTCTACAAATAAAATATTGACACAAAAAAAATGATAAATACGGTGCTATGTAATATATCCTCTATCCTTAAATCGATAATTATTGCCTCAATTGCATGTGAAAGGGGTCACATTACTAGAAATTCACTCTAAAAAGGATGCACAAACACATAAAAATGATACATGGTGTTATAATACCAAATAGTATTATTTTGTATTTTATATTTGTTCTAAGAAATACATACTCATTATAACATGTACACATTCTTGCACATCATTGTAATGTATGCACATTATAAGAAGCTGAAACTCAAAAAAATGGGCCTTATGCTCAAAATTGGCATGGATTTCCAAGCTTAAGATTGGGACCTTAAAATATACAAAAGTAATCATGTTTATAAGTGATTATCACAAAATTAAATCTTTGCCATGAAAACCATCATGAACTTCATTAGAGAATTTCATGAAAATGCTTTAAACATATAAATCTTGGTTTCTATTTTATAAAAAAATATTTTGCTCTACCTCAATATATGGGAAAATATATATTTTTTAATTTATTAAGATCATGTATTAACATACCAATTTTTTTAAGCTAGTTATTTGTTTATATATTTTGGATATGTTCATTAAATTGTAAAAAAATATATATGGGAAAGTATTTCACTAAGAAAACTAAGAAAAAAATAATATTAAAAGAAAAAAAAATTGGGATAAGTATGGTGGTGTCTTTTGACTATCTACAACTCGTTTCAAAAAAATACTTAATGATTTTAAAAGGGGGGAGTACGACCACTTGTCTACCATGTTTTTAGTTTTAAATGGTTCATCTGCTTGAAAATCCCTTGTTTGATTCACTTAAAATCTACTATTTTCAAAAAAAAATAATAGCTTAAAAATTAGATTCGAAATGTTATTTTTTATGTTTTTAAATTTTTAATATAAGTATTTCAAATTTTCCATCCAAATTTAAGGATCTCTATTTTCAACAAAAATCCCTCATAACATACCCCTTTTAACTTCCCATCTTAGTGCACTTACCCAAAATTAGATCAACATTATTAATTTATTTATTGAATAATTTTTACATCCAATCTTTTATATGATTATTCAAGTGGGTGTGTTTTATATAAATTCTAAGATTTTGTCTAAAATATATTTTATTATTTTTAAAATAAAACCTTCGAATATTGTGCTTATCTAAGTTGGAACCACTAGAAAAGTAGTTGCATTAATATTATATAAACAACTCTATCAATTATCTTTGTATGGCCCTGGCAATATTACAAGCTCTATTCCCACAGAAATAGGAAATTGTAGTAAGCTTGAGTGGCTTGATAATGGCATCAATTTCTAGAATTTATCTTTAATTGCACTCAACTGACCTCCTTGAGTCTGGTTAAAAATGAATACTTGAAACCCATTCCAGATGGTTTTGGAATGCTGACTGAATTAACCTACTTAAATTTGCTCCATTTTAATTTGTCTCATTTAATTCTCTTTTGTCATTTCAATTTTTTGAAGCTCTTTGGTGGTGTGCACTCACTTCTTGTATCGTGTGACCATTCAACCTTTGCATTTGCCTTATCTGAACTAGGATCAAACTCTGATATTGTATGAAATCCACTCATGGTAAATGTTTCTCTGGGTATTTGCTACTAAGCTTTCTATGAAATCTTGAGAATGTTTGTGTAAGCAGGATCATAGATATATATTATATTCTTTTAAATCTATCCATTCATTTTATCATACATTTGCATGCTTTGTAATGTTGGTATATGGAAGATCTTTAGAGATCTAATAATCTTACAGTTTGATCAAATTCTCTACGGCTGGGAATAAGACATTTTCTGCTTGAGGAAATGTGTTTTTCCTCCACATCATCTTTTTTGTGGCTTCTTAGTTCAAATTTGATTTTTCATTCTCGCACCTAGTTTGACATCAGCGTGTTCAAGTTGTTTCTTATCTCAAACCATAGCAAATCGCGTAGAACATTTTCTAAATTTCATGCACCTTGATCTTAGCTTTCCAGATCATTTTAAATTTCTAAATTTTGTTAAAAAATGTGAAAGTTATGACATTTTTAGTAACTGCTACTCAAAAAATAAACCAGATCTTATAAATTGGAGATTGTTGTTAAAAGTTTTTTCCAAAACAAGCTAAGTCTATTCAAGTTTGCCCTAATGTTTTTAGCATGTTAAACTATTTTTCTTAACAGATTGATTTAAAACAAGGTAAAATAAGCTACGTTTCTTTTAATGCACAAGTAATGCATAAGAAGATTGGTCAAGTCTAGCATTGTTAGTGGAATTTTTTTATTATTTTTTTTATAAAACAATATTTTATGAGCAATATTTAAAAATAAAGTTTTATTCATTTTTTTACTTACATTGTAATTTCTTCCTTGGATGTATTATCATCTAAGTTTGATGTCCTCTTTTGTTTGCAAAAATTTATCTTTTTTGACACATGCACTAATTTCTCTAGACGCACTATCGGTTGAGTCTAATGTCTTTTGAGTGTGACTTTGCAACAATTGGGGGGTTCACCATTTCATATTTTATGCAGGTGTAAAACTTATTCTGATTCTATCTTTCTGCATTTTTTTATTTTGTTGAAAAGAAATTCACGTTATCTACAATGGATCCTAATTCAGTTCATTTACTCACACCCTTCAACTATTATGAATGGAAGGATTCTATGTCACTTGCTTTGTGAAACAAGAAGCTCTATAGGATAACTATAGGTTTGCAAATTGAAATAACTCCTATTGCAAAGAAAGAGAAATGGTTTGACAAGTGTGATGAAGCTTTTGGTTTTCTATGTTTTTCTATGTCACTGGATGTTGGGTTCATTTAGTTAGTTCTGCTAAGGCACTGAAGCTTCTCCCCAATAGGGGATGCACTATCCCTATCATGTGAGACATAAGTCTGGCATGATCACTTGAAGCACATAGAGAAATACCAGTTCTTGAAGGCTTTGAAGCATAATATTATATGTTTTTTTCATCTTTTGTAACAAAAATCTTAAGTTATTCAATACTATAAATATACCACTATTATCCTTATTATCCCAAACTTAGCTACTAAGATAACTAGGATCACCATTACTATTCAAAAGTAGCAATAAAAGGAAAAGATACCCATGAATTAGAAATAAAACATATTCATTATTCAACACTTAGAATGTTCATGTATCATCACATGTTATGGCAAATACTTACTATTCAATGATTGCTTAACAAAATATAAGACAAAATATTGTATCTATTCTCCAAAGGTCCACACTTGAAAATGATTATAATAGGAGTTTTTATACTTAATTTTCCCTAACCAAGTGTCAAGATTCTAATTATCATGGATAAATGGCACACGGACTCCCAACAGGGTAAGAGTCATGGCTCTTATAACTAGTTGTTCCTATAAAATCAGGTCTCTGCACCCCTAGATGCTTGCTTTATGCTATGTTATGGTGGTCAAGTATTCTTTTTCTCTCAAATTGGTATGTAACCTCTTATCAGTGGGGTCAAAGTGTCCTACTTGACTTACTCTTCTAACTGCTTCCGTGTTCTTCATGCTCTACTTCCCTTGTGATCCCCTAGTCTTCTACTTCTTATTTCAATTCCTTTGTTCTCAGGGCCCTTGTACCACGTTCTTCCTTGACTAGGTCCTCTTGCACTAGGTATCCTGCATCATTGTCCTTCTGCACTTGGCATGTTCCATGCCACAATACTCCTAAATGATATGGTCTTCCAATGCCATGGTCTTCTTGTGCCATATCGGTACTTGCATCAAAATGGACAATGATCCCTTCGTATCTTACACCAAAAATAGAATAATACTTATACAAAATTTAGGGGTCAACCGCTGGGAATATTCTAGGATTTCATGCCTATTATTGTTCTTACAATTTTCCAATCAACACAGTCAGCCAAACACATAAAAAAAGTCCATCTCTCTTTGGCATAACTTAGTATTGTTTGCATTACTTCTATTTTATTGATTCCAATTTCTTGATTTTAGTTTTATGTTTATAATTACATTTACAAAACCCTATTATATTCTATCTATTTCCCAGAATTATAATTAATCCACCATAGTTAACTCTATTTTTTAATAAAACAAATATCTTACTATGTTATATATTAGTTCTTTTATTTCCTATTTTGTAAATTATGTATTTAATCCTTTTCTTTTTGAATATGAGTTTTGAAGGTTCATCTCACATCTCAACTGGTTGGCATATATTCCAAATGTTTTAATTTTCAAACTCTATGACCAAATACATTTATGTAATGTCTTTCTCCTCTAGATGAGGGATATAACATATTATGTTTTCTACGACAAGAAAAATTTATGAAACTTGTTTCCACCACTACATATATGTTAGGACATTTCCTAACCCTAATCCTTTTCTTATTATATCATGATGATTTAATTTTGATTTTCTAATGAAAATTGTACCAAAAATACATTCAATATCTGGTACAATTTTTGAGACTTGGACTTTTACATGTGAATTTTATTCAGTTATAGATTTAGAGATGTGGGGAAATCAAAGAGGGGCGCCCTCACATTTCGCAACAAAACTAGGTGCATGATTTTTGATTTGTATCTTTTAGATTTTAATAGGTTATTATGGTGAGTATTTATCTATGAATATTTATTTTTAAATGTTTTATAGGGACATTTGCATATATTCATAGATGTCGGGGATTCATTCAAGGGTCACTGCCAAACTACCCTCCAAACTAGGAGGATCAGTTTTTGACCTTTCAATCATATATTTCAACATACTATCGATCGATTAGGGACTTAACCACATGCACATGTCTTTTTTAGGTCTAAAAGAGTGTTCGAGTTTATATGAAGGAATTAGAATTTATAAAAGAGGTTTGAGAGTGCATAATATTCCATATCTTCCACTCTCCCCAACCCCTATTTGTGTTGTTTGATTTGGATACGTAAGCTCACACACACACACACACACACACACACACACACACACACACACACACACACACACACACACACACACACACACACACACACACACACACACACACACACACACACACACACACACACACATCAAAGTGGGGCATTATGTAACCACCTAATTTTGTTATGTGGGTAGTTATTATTCATAAAATTGCATTATTTTAAGTTACTTGTGTGTTTATGGATTATTAAATGAGGACATACACTCATTAGTGTGTTTTTCAATATTTTTGGGTTTTTTTATAAAATGTGGTATAAGGTTTAAATTTAAATGGTATGGGTAAAGGAGGAAGATAACATACAAGAATTAGTAGTTGAAGATGGAGTTAAGGAGAAGGAGGATCAATTTGCAAAAGCAAGAGAGTGGTACACACTTGCCAAGCAAGAAGAAGGTAACAAACATGTTTTATTTAACATATTTGTGTTATGTCTAGGTATGATGATGAAAGAGAAGAAGAAAAAGAGGCCTACGTGTGTGGCCAAAGATCATGTTATTATTTATGAGAAGCAAGTGGAGGAAATTAAATTCTATGAGGAGGTCCATTGCATTCCATCAACAACATATACCAAGTGCAACATTCAACACCTATGAAAAGAATTCCTCGGCTTGGTAGTATGATGCAGGGGCATCTTCTAAGGACCCCAAATTTATTTCATTTTTATCTTAGGTTGGTTTAGTAGGTGTCCAATAAGTTATAGAGGTCATAAGAGGTCCATAGGTGGAGTTTAGATAGCCACAAAGCCCATAGATTATGAATTTTTGCTTTTCCCTTCAAAACCTTCCTTTGGAAAGTTTGAATTTTGATTAAGCCTTGTATAAGGACTTATGTGAAATTTGTGAAGGTGGGAGATGTGTAAAATGTATAAGGGTTTTTTAAAATATAGAAGGTCCACTAGGTGGTCATTAGTCCATAGTTATGGTTCTACATATCATATTGGGTAAAAATCAAGACATCAAAGCTATGTTGAAATAAAACCTCTGTGCTAGGATAGTTCCAATAAATAGTTGTGCACGTTTATAGGAGTCTAGGAGTTAGTTATCTATTTAGGAATAGTGTTATCATTTGAATATTTTAGTAGAAGATGTGATGACAAGTCTTGGAGAGGAAGAAAAAGAATGTTTTTTTGTGTAATACTCTATTGTTAAATGTAATAGACACAAACCCCTGGTTAAAAGGTCATGGTATGTTGTTTTGAATGAATTTGTGATGTTTGGTGAGATAATGGTTTTGGAATTTGATCCAAGTATGATTTAAAATTGTGATTTATTTGTTTGATTCAATATTTGATAGAAATGGAGAGTGAGAGACCCCTGGTCTTGAGTGATTGCAATTCAGACTCTCTTTAGATGATTAAAGAAATTGATGATAACTATGTATGCTTAGTGAAAAAATAATTAATGAGTATTGTAAAATTATGTGTTTAAAAGAAAATTTATATGGTTTTAGTTCCTATTGTGAAGACAAGAATCAATTAATTTCTTGGTACACATTTGTGGTTGAGGCATGATTAAAAGTAGTCCCATGTTTTATGAATGTTTCTTTACATACAAACTGTACTTATCTATTTGGAAAATATTCAAAGTTGGCAGATCAAGTTTCATGTTTCCTAAGTGAAATGAGTGTCGTCTTAAGATAAAAGATTCATAGATAAATGAAATTACTATTTTGATCATAGAGATTGAAAGGATTGAATCTTGTTCCTGTAACAGACAGTGATGCATAAACTATGAGTATATTGAATGTGTTCTTGAAAATAAGAGACCTTGAATTGATGCTAAGGTGTGTGAAAATTTGAGGTAAGTACTTTCAAAGTGATCAAAGTTTATTTTAATCTTGATTTGAATAGTAGTAGTGTGTGGATGATCCTTAAGAGAATGCAGACTATATAATGATATTCTTGTGACATAGTTAGACACATTTTATGATAAAATGTTAAATTAGTGAGGTGGAACACACAAAAATAGTAGTTTGGAAAGTTACATTAGGTCAAGATAGACCTTAATAAACTAGTTTGGGCCTTTGAAGCCCCATACTCCAAAAGTTATGCAATTTTGTGTGTTCTCAAGCTGGGGCAGTCCCCTCAAAACCCTAGATTAGGGTTTGTATTATATTTTGTGATTCCACCATCTAAAATTCACATAACTTTATGGAAAGGTGTGTCCTAATGTGTGAGAATATATTTTAGAGTTTAGTTTGAGTTTTCATACATTACCATACATATATGGAAGACTAAGTGCAAATTGGACCCTCAGAGGCCTAAAGAGCTAATCAGTGACCTAGAAAGGACCCAAAGGACTATCAAATAAATGAGTTAATGCATGAAACTTTATAATTAGATTTTTTTGGATAAAGGTTATCTACATTGGTAGTTAGTTTTTCTATACTACCGCACATGTATGGAGTTGCAAGAAAACTCATAAATAAGGGCTACAAAGACTATTTCAAAATAAAGCAGAGTTGTGTAAGAGAGGAGTTTGAGAGTTGTAAGGTGTTTATGAGTTGAAGAGAGAACATGAAGGATTAAGAGAATTTATAAATCAATATCAAAGCATATGAATGAACAAGATGGCCAGATGAGTCTGTAAACCATTGCATGAGAAATTGAACTAAGTTGCCTTTGTCAAAGGAAGTTTAAGAATGTTTTATTTTTACATGCTCTGCATCATGCAGGCATATGCTTGAAGACACCATGTGGGTGCCCATGTGATGTCCATCGATGGATGTCTACAGCTTGATGGTGGATGGTCGTATGTTGTCGATGGACACCTACGATCCTGAAGGAAACATGTGGATGACCATAATCTGATGACATCCATTAATTAGGATATTATGGGCATCATCAACATATTATAGGTGCAACCTGACATATTGTGGATGCCCACTAGTATATTGTGGGCACCCACATGTATATTATGGGCATCCACCCATGATACACCTATAGGCAACTATGATAAGCAAGAGACCCCTTATGGATTGCCAATAGACGACATAATGAGGGATTCCATTGGCATATTACAAACATTCATGATCAGGTTGTGGATTACCATGATCGACCGATAGTCGTCAGCACCAAGTCAGGAAGACATCCTCAATGGTAGATGCCTGCAAACTACTAATGGATGCCTGTGATCTCCTAATGTCCACCATTGATAGCATCCATGTATGTGGGATAATTATCCCACATGCATAGCTAGGCAACCTCTCCCAATGGAGAGGCACTATAAACATTCAAATTGACTTGTGGTCTTCATAAGGAAGCGTTGTGACCAGTAGCACATAATGTTGGGGTTACCCAATACTTCACAAAAATGCATCGTATCGCATCAGCACTCACCGACAAGATGTGGACATTTTGCTAGGATGTGTGAGAAACCCAACACATGGTGTGTGTCCAAAAAAATATTTAAACTATAATTATAATTAAATAAATTTATAATTATTCTTCCTTCAGACCTATCAATTTTATAAAAATTATTTAAAAATAATTTATCATTATATTATCCATTAAATTAGGGCTCATAATTTACAAAATAGAGTAACCAATATATGCGTAACCAATTTTTTACTTTCAGCATCCATCAACATATAGCTGGCATCCATATGTATTTTGCAAACAACCATCTGCATGTTGGCAGCTTCTGCTCGCACCATCCATCCTTCGCATGAAAGATACAGGCATTCACCCACATCATGTTGCATGTTAGCATTCGACTGTGTTGTGCAAGCATCCATCTGCATACTTGTGGTGTTTGTCTGCATAATTCACTTTGTGGCATCCCATGATTTGCCTGTGCATTTAAATGCCTTGTAAAATGATTCACCACCATTGAGAATCCAATTCACCCAAGGACCTCCATGGATTTTTTAATAGGGCCCACTAAAATGAACCCTGAAACTTGGACCTTGTTATTATGATTGAAATGTAATAGGAAAGAGCAAATAAATCACAATAAATCAATCAATAATTCAGTGTTTTAATTTTTTTATAGATGAAGATGATTGCTTGCATACATAACTGACTATCTATAAATGCAGACGATCACCTACATACGCAGATGGACGCATGTATAAATAGAGGACCACCTACATATGCAAACAATCATTTGAATTTACATATGGCTGCTTGTATATGTAGGCGGCTAGCTGCATATACAAGCAGCCACCTACATATCCAGGGATCCATCTCCATATGCAGTTGGTGATATGCATATATAGTTGACTGTCTGCATATGCAGACAGTCGTTTGTGTTTAAGATAAATAGTCTTATAGGTCTTATAAATATGCATGTCCTATTATGGTTTTGAAGAACATTGGTTTCCTAGGGATTTGAATAGAATTTGGGAAAAGCGAACAATATTTTCAGAGCCATGAAGTGGACAAACATGTTTATCAAATAAGTTTTTGAGCCATGAAGTTTACAAACATGTTTATCAAATAAGTTTTCACTCATTTTTCATTTACCAAGGCTAATCTCATGTTTTTTCTTCTAAAATCATTCAGAGAGTTGTGAATGCAATCTCTATTCATTCTTATTTTTCTGATTTTCTTTGTCTCAATGTTTCTTGACTTATTCTACATTATGTATTTGTAATGACTATCTCTAAATTCAATAAAAAACAAATTTTCATCTTAAACCTCCCATATTATATTTTCTAATATCAAAATAATTATTTATACAATTAAATTTAATATTACTTTATTTAAAATATAACTAATATTGATTACAATGATTATGATTTTACCCGAAACAATTTTATTGATAAAATGACAAAGACAACGCTGAAAATAAACCCCGCGCCATTTTAACATTTACAGGGATGGTCACCCCCAGATTTAACACCTACTTTCCATTTACTTTTGTGAATATCTCCATTTTGTTTTCAATGGAGATATTCACAAAACAAACGAATGGTTAAATTTTTTATTGGATGGAAATACAATATTTGTTTTCCTCGGCTGGGAAATCAAAATTTTATGACATTAATAATTTAATGAATAGTATTAACTAAATTCGTTTTCTTCACTAACCATGGAAACAAAATTAAATATAAACAAACATTAAAACAAAACAGCTCCGTTGTAATAATTGGCGTCTGAAGATGAGGCTGTGGCTTCATTTAGAATACGGAAAATGACTCTTTCTTCTTTCCCTTGTTAACGAGAATAATGATTCGTACAACGTAATTTTAACGAAATTAGAAAAAAGAAAAAAAAAAATTGAAATTATTATGATGGGTGGTGAATTGTAACAGAGTGAGTGTCTTCATTTTTAATTGTAATCTTAAATTTGACATCAAATTAACTGTGACATAAATAATTTAAAATAAACTCACCAACATTATCGTACCATATTTTTATATATAAACTTTGAAACAAAATATTTTTATATATAAACTTTGAAACAAACGGATATTAAAGAAAAGGCATAGACAGGTATAGAAACACTTCCAAAGGATATCTTTGTTAATAAAAATCAGAAAGAACTTTCATAATACTATGATATCGTCAATTCATAATCGTGAAGCTTTCAATGTTTGTTTTTTACAAATATTTCAATTTTTCATTGACTTTTCGTCATCTGTAAATTCTATAATACTATGATAAGTTTAATATTTTCCTTTTCTCATATTACATCATCATATTATCGAAATAAAAAAAAATCGCCCTGTGCAGGAAATGAGAATGACTTTGGATTTACTTCATATTAAAAAATATATATGAATAAAGGCAAGGACATGATTTTCATGAAACATGCATCTCACAACCATTACCTTTATAATACGACACTTCTAAAATGTGATATGTTCAAAGGAAAAAAAAGTAAAATGATTTCTAAAATAAATGTGAGAACTAAATGTAAAAATAAAAAGTAAATTTAACTATGTAAATTTAATTGTAAATAGAAATGGAGTAATCAATTGACTTAAAAATAATGATTGAGATATAAATATTAGGGTTTTTCAGATTAATTAAAAAATCTAAAAGATACATTATAAAAATCTAGAGGTGATGGTAGGTTGTAATGAAATAAATGTATTCATTTTTAATTCTAAATTTGAATTTGATGTTTTTTTAATATTCATTTAGAAACAAATTTAATTAAAATAAACTTAACCAAGAATATTGTATCATATTAAAATAGATAATATATATACACTTTTAAAAAATTGATAGATATCCAAATAAGGCATAGACATGTATAAAAACATTTTGAAAGAACATGCAGTCTAAAGTAGGTATGAATAATAGTTTTCTATTTTTAAATGGAAAGTTGATAAATGCAGCCGTGTACTATGGATATAATTTACTTTAATTTGGACAACCTATGATTTTAAGAGAAATAAAATATACATAAGCCTTCAAATTTTTGTAATTGCCTCCTTGAAATAGGAGTAAAAATAAAAAATAAAACAATCACATATCATAAATTTCGTATATCTCTAATAATGAAATTCTGAATCATCAATCAAGAACAACTATTTATAATTGTGCTCAAAATCCATGTCAATTTGTATGCCTTTACCACCACACTACATTGTAAACTCACTGGCATTCCATAAAGGTAAGGACGAATTCCTTCAAGGTTATACTTAGATTTAAATATTTTATACATAAATGTAAAGATTAATTCCTTCATGGTTATACTTAGATTTAAATATTTTTCAATGCTTTTATATAGTGTTGGCATATTTTTTACCGTGAGAATAAATCTGCTTACATTATTATTTTTATAAGATTTTGTTGGGAGACTTTTACTCAAGAATCACATCTTTTACATTTTTATGTCGAGGAATGATTTTTGATTTTTGATTTTTTAATAATAATAATTTTTATTTGATAGAATTAAATATTAAATAATTTTTATTTATTTATTTTTAAAAAAAAATTATTTAGATATTTAATTTTAGTACAAGATATTTTTTAATTAAATTTTTTATGTTTTAATTTTTATTTAATTTTTATTTTTTTAATTATTTTTTGAATATATTTCATCACATATTAAATTATCTCTAATTTTATTTCATTTAAATATTCTTAAAATCATATTTTATTAGCTTTCAAATTTTAATTATTTATTTTTTTAGAATTTGTTTTTTCATTCTAAATATTTATTCTACTTGTTATAGAAACGATGACTTGATTCTATTTTCGTATAAAATTGATGACATGTTGATTTTGCCCCCCATATTTTTTGGGTCATTCTATTTTAACTTGATTACACGCACCTTTAATCTTGCTTGACAAACTATTCCATAGTCAACCATTACATGTCTTGTCCTCAAAAACCCTATATATAAAGGTCATCCCTAGTGATATACTGAGTGATATTCAAGTGACAATTGAATGGAGAATATTTCCTACGTTTGATTCATACATTGATCATATTTATTTATATACTTGTGATATAGTCTACACATTGGGTCTAAAAAGCATCTATATCACTTCAAAGTTTTGTGTCATCATCAAGTTGTAGCGTAAGAGGGTTTAGGAAAAATGTTCATATAGTTGCATTGGATTTCCTAAAATGAAAAAGTGAAGCCTTTATCTATAGTACACTTCATTCACATGCACAAAAGAAATACATTGACTCTAATTCTTAGTGTGTCGGATATATAGTTGTAACATGTTAAGTAAGCTTGCACACATTTATTTTTATCACTAATTTTGAAGGCTAAATCAACAAATAAAAGAAAAAACAAAACACTGCATTATGCAAACTGATTCTGTACAAAAATTGTACGACCCTCTTTCTCATCTGTCATGATTAAAAAATTATAAACTATAAAATTAAATAAAAAACAATTTAAAAAATAATATATAAATTCAAAAAAAACATGTAATATGAATTCAATGACCTACAAATTTTATCTACTACAAATTCAACACAATATAAATTTTACCCTAATAACAATTAACAGTCAACTTTCATACAAAACAAGACAATCACCTAAATAACCTAGATCCATTCTTAAATTCATAAAACAACCAAGTTTTAAAAACTCTATTATTTTACCTTGTTTTCATTTTTCTTTCTTACTTTAATCATATGTTTATTCTATTCGTTACTGTTTATAGTCTTGAAGTAGAGCCGATTAATATTTTAGACACTATTACTATGCCACAGTTTTAACTTATTATCATGTTAAATTAAAACATCAATATGTCACACAAATCAAATTTTATCAACACATACTATGATCCACTATGACCCTCTATCTAGCTTTTCATATTAACACATGCATGACACATTTAAGCTTTATTGGTGCACATTCTAATTACGCCAGATTTGCCTTCTTTACCACGTTCCTCTTTTCGTTTGCATTTCCGCTTGATCTTTGACACATGTTTCGAATATAACACTAAATTTTATATACTCGAAGAGTTTTGATGCCATTATGAGAGTCAACTATAGAGATACACCTGTAGTACAAGGATGCAATGTATACTTTTACGGTCACCTACGGGGTGGTATGGTCAACCTGCGCTCAATTGTAATAGTGATTTTAATGAATATGTATATCAAAAGGTTGTTTTATTTGGCATGTAACATGGTGGAACAAATAGAACAACATTTTCATAATCACATTGGGTTTCTGGAGCTATAAGGGCGAATTGTGGATGGATTGGGTGAAATTAATTATTCCCTGTTCAAGAGTATTGCCTCCTGTTTAAGAGCTTTGCCCAGCAGTTGGTGAGACATAGTCTCAACACCATATTCTCAATGGTGTTTAATTTGGTGGAAATATTTTTCCGCCATATGATATTTTTTGGGTTTTGGTCAAATAGAATGGGAGGGAGTGACACGTCATGTTTTTTATTTATCATGGTGGACCATCTATAAAAGCAGATAGTGTGCAAGCTCACATCATTTGTGAGTATAAATACAGCAAGGTTTCTTTGTGGTCCAACATCAGTATAGGAGGGGTGCTCATGCTCAAATTTCTTAACAAACACTAAATTTTTTACGATGATAAAGAATATAAAGTTATTATTAATCAAAAACTACTACCAAAAAAATTAAAAATTAAAATAAATATATCTTATCCAATCAAAGAAATACGAAAAACCTACTTCTTCACACAGGAAGAAGAGATTCACCACATAGTGAGCTTTGCTTAAACCCTCAATTTATAATATCTTGAGGTATTTTCACCTTTATACTAATAGCATTGTTTGTAGCCACGGCGAACCTTTAGTTGACAAAGATTATGTGACAAAATCACAGATGAATTTTATTTAGACAAAATAAAGAAATGGAAAGAATGCTTATTACATTGTGTTTTTAAATTATGGTCACGCCTTTTACTTCCTCCGCATAATTATAATGACAAATTCTTATAATAAAGTTAATAACAGGACACAAAAACTTGTAACCCGCATTCACATGCACTTATAACGATGGGTTGACTAGTAACTACGATAGATGTAGGCCAGCCTTGGGAATGGTAAAGTGTTAGCATGTTACACTTGGGATAAATTTGATGCTCATATGACTGGCCATATTATCATTTTTTCTTTAAAATACAACCAATTTATTTTACAAACTGTATGAGATGCAAGTATTATTCAAGAAAACTATATTGATGATAATAAAACCCTTTGGGAGCTAAATTGGTTTTGGGCATGATCACCCAAACTCAGGGAATATGGAAGACACTACTCTAATAAAACTATTTTGGGGATTTTTCACCTTTCAATATATTGAAGGTGGGAAACCCTCCAAAGGGTTCTCATTTTTGGAATTTCATTTTTAACTATCATTTCATCATCAAAGACTATGTCTCCTAGGTGATCAATGACACATTCTTAGTTGATTTATCGATTGATTCTTACAATGGCCATAAACCTATAAGAGAATTATACGATTTTGATGATGTTGAGGCCACTTTTAGACATATGTGCGGTGATAAAGTAAGAGATTACTTTGAACCTAGTGTGGAGGTAGGTTTGGTTCATTGTCATTGGAAATAATTTAATTCCACACCAATTCTAGAAGGTATAATTGATAAACATCATAGCCAAGAGAAATATTTTCATCAACTCCAAGACTGATATGATACAAAAGGTTGGAGCTAAGTCTGTATGGTATGTTGTTAATCTAGGATACAAAATGGTTGAGAAATTAGAACCCTTATTATATAGACTAATGCAATTTATTGGAATGTAGTTATAATGCTCTAAAGTTTACCTCCAAAAAACTCAAACAAAACCATTAAAAATGTGACCAATTTTTTTTTGTGTGCAATACTGTCTTCACAGAAGTGAACGCTCCAACCAAAAACTATCCACATACATGCACAACATCAAGGCAACATTAAAGGAATGTACTCATAAACATTGCACATTTTCTGCTACCTTGATGTTCACCTTCAATCTCAAAATGTGAGTCTCATCAAGGTGTTTGACAAGCTCATTGTAAAAAAGTTGTGTCGACTACACTAGAATTGGTTTGCAGTACTACACTTGACTTTGATACTCAAGGGTAGTCAAGTGTAATCATACCAATTATACCAACAGTGAAGTTCATCCTCAACAAATATAAATGCAATCCACCAATGATTTGACAACGAAGAGACACTATAACTACAACCTCAAATGTAATAAAACTAAGAGAGCAACCAAGCTCCAATTTCACTCAAACTCTCATATAATCACCGTACCACCCTTGTATAAGTTGAACAAGGTTAACCATTGATGTTAAAGCATAAAAAATCAATCCCAAAGAAAATAAACTTGGCTAACTCACCTCTTGGTCCAATCTCAAAATTGCTAAATTACTTAAGAAATAGAAATGTAAAAATACTTCCTCAAAGGTAAAAATATATATGAAATTTAATATACAATATATTAGCTATAGGATACCACTAGGAACCTAAAAAAAATAACATATAACAATTTAAATGCTAAAATAACTCAGTGTTCTAAAAGACTTTTTATGCTGAAAATTATTCTGCTAAGCAAAATCTGAATAAAATGAGTTTGGAAACAAAGTCACTAAAAATAGTAAAGACATATGAAATAACTAAAGCAAAATTACTATATAAATTTAAATGTAAAAAATACCCCTATCAAACATTAGTTTCACAATATAACTACTCTATCTATTTTTGGCGTCTCAGTTTTGAATTGACTTCAAAGTCTGAAAAGGGAACACAAGTGTAAAAAATTGTCAAATGCCTCCAAAATTGGTTTTGCCAAAAATCATCAGATCAAGATAGGAGAATAATAATAATAGGTTTTGATTCAAATAAGATAAATCAGGAGCTTACAAGTTTTCATTTCAAGAAAACTCAAGTTCAGGTAATAATTTAGAGCCTCTCTTTGGACCAATTTGGTTGGTTTTGAAATAGAAAATTTATAATGTGAACTTGCAAAAAATCTCTTAATAGAGCATGCAATCGTCTAACCATCCACCAAATGATCCTAGAAGTGATTTAACTATCCATGATCTTTACAATATAGAAATTAAATCTCAAATATACTTACATTAATCTAACATGATTCCAAATGATACTTATAGACCCAACATGGTCAACCTACTAAAATGGTTTCCTACAACACTAACGCTAAGGGAGAAGCACCCTAATCATGTCAAAAATCCTATAATATCTTAAGTAATTTTAATTATCTTGTTCATTAATTTCAATTATAGTTCAAACTCAAAATTGATTATTTACCAATTTTACACAATAAGATTTACCCATAAATTTCATAATACGAAAGTGAATTAAACTCACTTATTTTATAAGTATATGATTATCAATGTTGTCTTAACACATAATATTATCAATGTTATTTACTAATCAAAAGTGTATTTTTAGCACTGGTGTTAACTTTTTACTATAAATCTTAGATAGTAAAACAACATTACTAGATTAACTTTATTAGACAAGAACTAGTCTGCATCTAGTAACAATGCAATAGGTGCTATAATAAATTTTTTTTGACTTAGATTAAGGAATGGAATCGTACATTGATATTATATATTATTACAACAATAATTATGGTGATCAAGATGATAAGCCACAACAAGGATATTTTCAATAACAAGATAAGACAAGGTTTAAAATATTTCCCAAGAAGAAAACTTTACAAATGTATAAATTCAAAAAGCAACTATATAATCATCTTTAATTCAAAAGCAAAAATAGAACAACATTTAATACGTTACAAAATTTAACAAAACAAGCATAACATCTCTCAACTGTATCGACCATTGGTAAATCTTTTCCCTACACTGAGATATAGGCAATGATGGGTTATCTTATGTTGAGTAAGTAAAAATGCCTTCACACATTCTCATTTATTTTTTATATATAAGATTCATAAACATGATAACAATGAAAATTCAACATTCATTCTAACAATTACAATAAATACACACACATATTATATATATTTTTTATTTTTACAAATATTTAATAAGGAGAAGATATGTAACAATTTATAGATTTCTCTATATACTTCACGTATATTTCGTAGTGTATTATTATTCTTAACACTGATTGTTTGAAAACAATTATTTAACTTGACTCTTTACTACCACTTGTGTTTTATCATATCAATTTCCACCTAGGTTAATAAATCATGATAAGATAATTTCATATTTTTTACAAATCATGAACATATTACAAAATATTGTCTAAAATATGTTAATACTATTTGATACACCACACATAACACTTATGTGTTAACCACTTGTATTTTGATCACTATACCTTTACATCTTACTATTACCTTGCATGCCTCCCTTTATTTGTTCCACATACTTGTTAGTACACTTAGTTGCACTTATTATATATTAATAAATTTATAACCCTCTGAAATCCATCTAAACAAATTATTTATTATTTCTATATTAATACTAAGAAAATTCGTACATAGTCATATTGATTATAACATTAATCTATATATGTGCACACTACATTTAATTTATTGCCCAATTAACTAATCATATATTTTTTAATAGGATATAATATCAAATATAAATATTAGGTCATAAAATATAAATTATAAATTTAGATATAAATTATAATTTATAATTTATAAGTCATAAATTATAAATTAAACAATACAAGATAAAATATAGATTATAGATTATAAAATATACATTATAAATTATAAAATATAGATTAAACAATATAAAATATAAATTATCAAGATAAAATATAAATTACAAAATTATAAATCAATTTTTTTTCTTTTTACGAATGTCAAATAATATTTAAAAGTATACATTTTTTTTATAAATACAAAACCTAGTCACCATGGTCGATGGCCATGTGATCTGGGCCAAGGGAAATGGAGAGGGTCGGTTGGTTGACCCCTCCTCCCTCGCTCATATATATATATATATATATATATATATATATATATATATATATATATATATATATATATATATATATATATATATATATATATGAAAATACTCAGAAATATACATGTATGTTTATTTCAATCAACATGGGCCTACATGAAGGTAGATATATATAATAAGTATATACCCCATTATCTGATCTCTTTCCAAACAACAATCCAAATAAAGGGTTTTCAAAAGAAATTTTAGAAAACAAAATAACCTACGACTAAAAATAACCTAGAAGAAACTATTATTCATTTCTTATTTATTTCTCACCCTATTTACAAATCTAAGTAAATAATAACTAAATCTATGAGGAAAAATTTACTTTCCTAGATACACTAACTACTCTCACCACATGCTCGATCACCCACTAAGTGGGTTTACTTACGACCTCACTTAATTTAGGCTCTACTAAAGCAATTTATTATTACAACAATTAATATTTAGGTAATCAAGCATGTTACTATTAAAATTTAATTTCTCATCTATTAGGTAGTACAATATAATATTTTATTACTAAATCATGTTAATAAATATTTCCTTATTTTTTACGTATTATAAACCTGATTAAATTGTTAACTATTTACGGTAACCAATTAAATAATTACAATCATTGGACATTGAGCCCCAATTATTATTTATGTACAAGATTCAAATGTCTCTCCTCTAACCTATCCCATAAAACACAATCACAGAGGATTTTGCCTACAATTAGTACTCTCTCGATAATAAATATAATTATAACATGTATAATAATAAGCACCTATTTGTGTTTAGAATTATCACACTTAAATATTCAAGGAACATCTCATGAAATTGATGTGGTACAAACCTCTATAAACTAATCAATAAATAATGACATGAACAATAGTAGATATATATGTAGTCATTAATACAAGTATATCGTGACCCAAATCATAATCGTATCTCAACTAATAAAATCACCTAATAATCACAAATTAATCAAGTCCACTATATAGAATAATGCATATAAACATATTTAGATATAATCAGAACAACACCAGGCATCTCTCGCTGAGATTTATACCCACTTAATAGGGTCTCTACATACAATACTATGAAAAAAAATTGTCTACAGTGTTTTGACATAGTGTTATTACATTTTTCCCATCTTTTAAAAACATCATCCTTGATGTAAGACTTTAGCCAATTGATGCAACAACAATTTGTGTTCAGAATTAATCAGGCTTTCATGATTTAAAATTCTTGGATTATATATATATATATATATATATATATATATTATGAATCTTTTACTCACTATATATTATACTTGGTGTTTGTTTTAAATTACTAATTATGATGGCATTTCTATAATTAGTTCCCATAGTGTTAAATGGTCAAAATCTCATCCACTCTATTTCCCTATCATCTGAATCCAAAGGATACTCTACCATGATGTAATGCTAAGAAATAATATGTACAACTAGAATTTTGTCCTATCATGAATCATAATGACAAATCTCAACACCATCATAGGCTAAAAGTACAATACGCTGACATAAGAATAATTCCCAGCTCTAATAATATAGAGCAATACTGAACAACACTGAAGTATGAAAAACTATTCTACCATTGAAATGTGTTGAAAGAAGCATACATATGCATAAATGACAAAATAATAGTTTCATGCAAATCATCTACTTAGACCTCCCAACATAAACATACCACCCTATACCTCCCATCTAGCTTGAACATCACTACTTAGACCTCCCAGGTAGCAAAATAATAACTAATAAATAATCACCACATTTGGTGGGATGGAAAAGATGGTATCTTGACCTGAGTGATAGGTTCCCATCACAATCCCAGTAGCTATATTACAAGCTACTTCTTCTCTCCCGTACCATGCCATTGGCGTAATGGTTATGTACATATATATATATACATGAGAAACCAACACAATAATCACTAATATGTAGTAAAACCTTATAAATACCACTAATTTACTTATTCAAACCAATAACCACTACATACCATAAATGTTTATCACTTCGTCTTCATTAATGATAACTCTATCATCTCTATATCTCGTGAATAATATAATAGTAAATAAGAGTAACACACTCAATAATTATTATCATGTCATAATGAAATCTTGAGGTAAAATGAATCCTAAACTCCCCATCTAAAATAGGGTTAGTTAATTTTAAAAGAATACTTAGGGAGTGCAATAAGATATAATTACCTCACAATACAATTGTAGAAACTACACAATCATAGGAAATATTAAAATACACTACCTTTTATATATAAATATATACCACATAATAGATATTTCATAAAATAGTAACCTAAAGTAAATACATGCCAATGAAGTCACCAATCCAAAACTCATGGAAACTTTACCCAATCTCTAACCACATGATCAACAGTCCTACTTATGATCTCCACTTGTTGTAAGTACAACTAAACAAGGAAATAATGTGATGTTAATTTCCACAACTTCGTCATGAATACCAAACATAATCCATAGAGATCTTATTTTTGAACTCAGGATCTAATACCAAAATGTAATACCCAAAAGTTTAACTCCAAAAAATGCAAGAAAAATGCTTTAAAATGATACCAATTTATTTTTGAGTGTGCAAGAATGTCTTCACACAAGTGAACACTCCAACCAACAAACCATCCACATACATTCACATCATCAGGTAAAATTTAAATGAATGTACTCAAAAATAGTGCACATTGCCTACTACTTAATTGCTCAACTTCAATCTTAGAATGTGAGCTTCATCAAGGTGTTCGATAAGCTCATTATAACAAAGTTATGTTGACTACACTAGAATCAATTTACAGAACTATGTTTGAATTTGATACTCAAGGGTAGTCAAGTATAATCATACCAATTATACCAACACTTAAGTTCACCCCAAATGGATATAAACTCAATCCACCAATGATTTGATGACAAGGAGACACTACAGCTATGACCTCAAGTACAATAAAACTAAGAGAATAACCAAGATCCGGTTTCACTCAAACTCTCACATAATCACTTTACCACCTAGGATATATTAATAAAGTTAAACCATTTATGTTGAAGTGTATAAACTCAATCCTAAAGTAAATAGACTTGGCAATCTCACCTCTTGGTCCAATCTCAAAATTACTAAACAACCTAAGAAATTATGATGGCAAAAATACTTTCTCGAGGGAAAAAACATTTATGAAAACTATTATAAAATACATTAGCTATAGGATACCACTATCAACCTACAAAAATAGCCTAAAATAATTTGAGTGCTAAAATAACTAAGCATTCCAAAAGGGTTTTTACTTTAAAATTGTTCTACTAAGTAAAATCTGAACAAATTGAGTTAGAAAATAGGGCCACAAAAAATAGTAAAGATGTCCACAATAACTAAAACAAAGTTCATATATAAATTTAAAGGTAAAAAATTATTATCAAACAATATTTTTCTGATAGGACTAATCTAACTATTTTTGGCAACTTAGTTTTGAATCGACTTCATAGGTTGAAAAGGAAACACAAAAGCAGAAAATGGTCAGATGCCTCTAAAATCAATTTTACCAAAATTAATCGAATAAGGATAGGATAATAAAGGTTATAGGTTTTGATTCACATAAGGTAAATCAATATCTTAAAATTTTTCATTTCAATAAAACTCAAGTTTAGGTAATAATTTATAGCCTCTCTGGACCAGTTTGGCTGGTTTTCAAATAGAAAATTTATAATATGAACTTGTATGAAATCTTGTAATAATGCATGTGATTGCCCAACCATCCACAAAATGATCCCAAAGGTGATGTAACTACTCATGATCCTTACAATATAGAAATTAAATCTCAAATACACTTATATTAATCTAACATGATTCTAAAGGATACATATAAATCCAACATGGTCAACCTACCCAGAATAGTTCCCCACAACACTAACGATAAGGGAGAGTCACACTAAACACATCAAGACACCTAGAATATCTTGATTAATGTTAATTAACTTGCCCATTAATTTCAATTATAGGTCAAACTCAGAATTTATTATTTAAAAATTTTATACAATAAGATTTACCCATAAATTTCATAATACGAAAGTGAATTAACCTCATTTATTTTACAATTCTATGATTATCAATATTACCTTACCACATAATATTCTCAACACTATTTAATAATCAAAAGTGTGTTTTTAGCACTGGTGTTAACTTCTCACTATAAATCTTAGATAATACAACATTTACTTATCTAAAACATTACTAAATTAACACTATTAGACAATAAATATTCTACATCTAGTAACAATGTAATAAGTGCTATAGAATTTTTTTTTCAACTTATATTAGGGAATGTCATCATACATTTATATTATAGAGTATTAAAACAAATTTATGGAGATAAAGAACATAATACATAACAATGATCTTTTTAATAACAAGAGAGCTCAAGGTTTAAAATAATTCACAAGAAGCAAAATCTACAAATGTCCAAATTAGAATAGATATATAATCATATTTAGTTCAAAAGCACAAATCAAACACCATTCAATAAGCTACATAAGTCAACAAAACAAGCATAACATCTCTAAACTATATCTTCCATTGATAAATCTTTTCCCTGCATTGAGACATAAGTAATGATGGGTTAGCTTATGTTGAACAAGTAAACATGCCCTCATACATTCTCCTTTATTTTTACATATAAGAGTGATAAACAGGATAACAATGAAAATTTAGCATTCATTTTATATATATATATATATATATATATATATATATATATATATATATATATATACATATATATATATATATACATATATATATATATATATACATATATATATATATATATATATATATATATATATATATATATATATATATATATATATATATATATATATATATTGTTGGTTCTAAGTTGTACACCTCTTGAACTTAGTCTTATACACATGAGAAAATTAGCAAATGTGGATGATAAACCTCTTGATATGTCATTATAGTCAGGGAAGGGTTTAGCATACAAATGGACTAAACATAGAAAATATTGGAAAGCATTGATACAAGGTATGGTTAGTTCCCTGCTACTTCTAGATCTACCTAAACCAAGGTGAGAGGACCTATGGGGTAGCTTGATAACATGGAGGGATACTAAAATTTAATCTCCATGGGGAGTATTGGCATATAAGACTACATCTGACTAGGGCATAACCAAATTTGTACACTCCACTTGAGAAGGGTTGTCACATAGAATGAGCAAATGCACTAGGAAAGACACAAGCTACTGAAAATAGATAGGGATATGATTGCAATCTCCATTCTAAATAATTTTCAACAACTTGGGGTCATATGGAAGACTATAATTCTAGGTTTCAAAGCAAAAAATACATACACATTTTAAATAGGTAAGATTTATGCATTTTTAGGAAAACAAAACTTAAAATATTTAGCAGGGTGTATTATTTGCAAGGTAGGATGAGTTTGGTAGTTATCAAAAAGAGTGTTGTGCTATTTTTTTCAAACAATAAAAATTATTTCACATACATGAAATTAATCATTTGAAAAAATGTAGAAGATTTAAATGTAAGATAAGGAGAACTACCAGGAGTGATTTACATCCATTGGTGCCAATACAATGCAAATACCCAAATGATTGTTGAAACCCTAAAGCATACACTACAAATAAAATTTCAAATACCTTTTCTTATTAAATCCATAAACCTAGGGTGCCCTTAAGAGGTATTCAATGACATATTTCCAAATCACAATGTAGAAAGGGGTTTATAACCTAGATTTATACCCAAGATGACAACCATTCATGAGCATTAAACTAGATATCCAATCAATAAAACTTGAAAATATATTATTGCATTTCATCAATGGGAAAGAGTAAAAAACCATAAGTATTTTACATTATATTGAAATAAAATCTTACATACAAAATTGTCTTAGAATGTTTCCATGGGTACAAGCATGGTGAGTTTTCTCCTTGAATAGGGGAGACATATTATAATGCTCTCAGAGCTTGCTAATGGTTTTACAACTGCAACCACCTTAGAAAGAGAGAAAAATGCACACACAACAATAGATCCCAAAAATGAAAGAGCGTATACCTAGAGAAAACAAACAATAATAACTTAAAAAAGAGGAAACCCCTCTTTTTACACAATTTCTCACCACTTTTACAATCTAGGAATATGTGTTGCAATTTGAAATATTGTAAACTTGTAGTCATCTCTCAAAGTTCCACCAAGATTCTTCTAGTTGGAATATGATCCTTTCCATGCCTAGAATCTCCATGCCTTTGCAAGGAAAAATATTCTTATAACTACCTCTACATGTAATGATGAATATTTTCGAACAAACCATTGATTTCTTCATTGGAAATGCATTTCATTCGATCATAAAGGAAAATATTCATTTTGGATCCAAATAAATCCTTTTTCTTCTTGTGCAACTACCTAAACATGCCTTTGACCACTCATTTTCATAGATGGAACCTCTTGGACAGTTTCCCTTCCTCTTATACATGCCAAAGAACACCATTGGCCTTGTAATGATGAATTAGAACACTCTAGATCCATGGATTTTTAAAAAAATATTCTTTAGAATGGCCCACCTTGACCTTACAAACTAGTATAATCTCTCCCATGGAGGTGTTTGAACAAGAAATACATGAAAAATGGAATACTTATCTAATTTTTACCTTTTTACTTTTTTTCTCCAATATGCCTTTCAATACTTTGCCTTTTTCACATTTTAATTTTTAGGGTTGCTTCCAGTTTTTTTTTTGCTTAAATGCATTAATTTTAACTTTTTAGACTTATGGGGAACTTTGGGTCCAATTTTTAATTTTGCACTTCCTTTGGATGGCAAAGATTTAGAACTCAACAACACATTTACAACTTGAAATTTGTAGTTACATTTCCTCTTAAAAGTTTGCAAGTGAATCTAGAAACATCAAGTAGAATTTACAAATTATAAATTCACAACTTGTAATCTAGAGTTGTAGTTCCCTCACAGAATTTAGAACTTCAAGAAAAAAATTTAATTTACAAAAATGAAAAATTAAAATTGGCTTTAAAAGTTTCACTTTGAATTGGGACCTCATGTTTGACCGGCGTTGACTATCTAGTTTGGGAGATCCATGTGTAATTTTCAATTTGCACATTTGTAAATATACAAAATTGCATCCCTCTAAATATCCTCAAATCTCTATTTGAGTTTACTTTTATCCATTTTCTGAGTTGACCAGTGGGATTGGGAAGATGGACTACATATTGCAACTTACATTTTGAAGACTTTTTTTTGCAAGTTATTTTTCCTGCTTGGGAACTCCACCTTGGTTTAGCAATGTACCTTTTGGAAAATTTATTTCTATAAGCTAATTATTTCCTTATCCATTATTTTCTTCAACACAATAATCTATCTCTACAGCTACCAATCTCATAGTCCAAATGCGAAAATTAATCTACCAAGTGCAATCTTAGAAGATTTTCTTCTTCCATCTCTTTACAACCTTGCAATAATATTTGATCAAAAATGAAATATAGTAAATGATAAGTAGATACTATGATGTTTAAAAAATAAACAGTAGGATTTGATGAAAATGATACCTTCATTCCTTTATATATTTCCCCACCACCAAAAAAATTAAGACTGCTTAACGAACTTTAAATTAGAATGAGGCATAGTTATAGAAATAGTTGGATGTTTTTCCCTGGTAGAAGGATAAGAAGCCATTGTAAATACATAAATACCATTTTTTGGGAGACCATGATGAAAAATTTAACCCCTTACCATTCATTCTCATACCATCCATAGATATGGGACTAGAGCTATAAGTGCCCTTGCTAATAGAGTTGTGTACCATAAATCAAGCACCTATATCTTCAAGATATGGTCCATCATCACAATAATAACACAAAATGTTTGTCTATCTCCATTCATGGTATTATTGGCTTCTTTACCTTCATTAACCCCATTTTGATTATTTGCATTTTTTGAGAACTAAACTTCCCTTCTATTTTTGGACCAAATGGAATTATGATAAAATCTCACCCTTTGATATCAATACCTATGCCTATGAATCTTTCATGCTTTGAATGATAGTGGGTCATCCCATACATCCATATGTCTTTCTATTTCCCAGACACAAACCATAAGCCTTATTTTCTTAGGTATAACAAATTCTTTAGCTTCCATAATACAAACATCTTCTATAGATTCAATTTATTACTGTACCTTCTTAGAAACATGGGATTTTTTAACCATCTTACTCATTATCCATTCTAGTCAAGAAGCTGAAGAACTTTGGGACCCCATATTTTACCATATACAATGTAGGCTAGTTCCCCTAATTCCAAAAAAAGGATTTTTATTTCTTCATTATGCATGTAATATGGAAAAAGATGGAGATGTGAGTCTATTCTTTGGACTATCAAGAACTGAGAAGACTATGCTATTAATGAATCCAAACCGATACCCAATTGGAGATGATGAACATTTTTGGAGTGACAATAACATATCTAATATCGAAGGAGGATGCTATCCAAAGTGCGTTTATATTTTCAAAGAAAAAAAAGATTAATGTCTGTAATGCAACCAAATTTAGAACTATATTGGAAAATGCTTTATATCTAAACAAATCATATTGCATCTGGGATAAGCTATGAGTTTCCCCTCCACATTGAAATCAAGCATCAAATTAGGTATTAACAATTATATTTTCTTGGTAGCAACATGATTCTTCTATATCTCCACTAAGCAATCCTACAAATTCCATGAACACCAAAGAAAGGCTGATTTTTTGAAGTTCCTTAGTAGATGCCTTTGCATGGGCTATCAATGTTGCATTTGGCATTGTTCATACACAACACATGGAGTGCTTGTCTTTCTCAGAGTACAATTTGACTAATTTATGTGATGCATGTCCTTTATGCCAGTTAGGAGTTTGAATTTTTCTCCTATCTCCCATATAATCAACGTGTTCTTTCTATGGGATCCAAAACTCAATCAAGAATTTATAATTTAGTAAACCTATAGATTGCATCCTGGATTCCCTTTTCTGCCATCCTTTTATACCATCAACTATCATGGGTGTGGGAAATTCATTTTCAATTTACACATTGCAAGTGCAAAAAAGACCTTGCACCTTCGAGGAAGTTTTTAGCCATATGTTTTCTTCTATTTGCTACAGGTTTTGATGCTAATCACTAAATTGACAACTTGAATTTTAAAAACTTACTATTTTCACATTATATTCCTACTAGCCAATCTCATCATGTACCTTTATTGACCTAGACCATATGTTATGGGTTTCGGAGATCAATCAACAACTTATAAATTTAAAACATGCTTTTGACAAGTTATTTTTCTAAATAATAATTCCATGGAGTTTTGTGTTACATTTGCAATTTTCCCTTTGGTAAAACTTATGGTCTAACTTCAAAAAAATTCTATTCTTCTCCTTGTAGCCATGTGTTTTCCCAAGCCTAGAAAAAACTAAAACATTATTTTATTCCTTGGCCCTCAATGTGGTCAAGTTAATTATAGTGTGGACTCAAGGATTTCATATGTTTTGACTTCACATTGTGCCATGTGGGTATAAAGACCTCCATGTTAATGCCATATTGATTTTTTAAACTTTGCATTTTGATTACTTGATTTTCCTCTGGAGTCTTTAACCCATGGTGTTGGCTTTGAAATATTACAAACTTCTAGACACTCCTACACATCACACCCAACCATGTGTTTAATAACCTTCATATTATTATTTTCATTGTGCCTCAATGTGGGTAGGTTACTATGATTATGTGGCCAACATGTATACTCTTTTTTTTTTGTTCCACCAAACCTTCCATAAGACACTCAAATTATATTCCCTTTTGGCAGGATTGGGCAACCAATAAACAATTTACAGCTTTGTATTTTTAATAATTGTTTTTCACATGTTTTTATTCCCACTAAAAATCCCTACCAATGTCCTTTACTAGGCCTTTACATTGACCAAAAATATTGGGAGATTTGATCGCATTTTACAACTTGCACTTTGAAGAAGTGTAATTTTCATGTTATTCCTCACACACAAATCTCCCATGAACTTTGGAGCCTCATTTGAAACTTTTGAAAGTTACATTTAACCCTAAAACTCCCATCGAGCTCCCTTTCTTCACCATACACCCTACAACTTTATTAAAACACGAAAATATACAAGGTTAGAAAAAATCGAGACTTCATAGTGGTTTTTATAATATGAACATAAGATCAAGGTTTTAATAATTTTGATTACATAAATAGAGATTTAGATGATCAAGTGAACACATTTGTAGATTGGGGTAACATTCAAACAATCAGGTAGTAATACTTCTACAAGGGAACAAATTTCTACGTGAAATTTTAGGTACCAACATTGGCTCTTTCTTGGAGATGTACACCCCTTATAGTATTTTAAAAACCCTATAAAATAAGAGTAGGTACCAATCTATTGGGCTATGGATTCAACATTCAACAAATTATCAACAAATACTCATGAAAAATCAAAACGAGGTGAGACCAATAAAAATAGATTAGGAGGATATGAAAATGAAAACATGACTAAAAAAATGATGAAAGGAATTATACAAATAAGGCCCAAAATAGAGGGGCAATAAAATGACAAATTAAGAAAATTATACACTATACAATACTATACACAATTATGGACTTAGTTTAGTAAGTGTTTCAAATGTCTTCCACTAATTGGCAGCTCCAATACCTCATCATCCCTTAATCTCTTTAGTTTTTCTAGTAGCACGGTGGCCAAAATGAAGTCAATCAATCTTTTCATTTGCTTGAAGGTTGTGATACTTGGTTTTAATAGGATGACATGTTGAAACAAATCCATTATACATGATTTCAAATCTAGATAAGACCAAGCCAAATAATCTTAGTACTTATTCAATAGTTGCAAGTAAGCTTGTTTCTCTTCTATGTTTAGGTGAGTACCAAGTAGGAGTATCTCAAAATCCATTATTTCATTTGTGTACTCAAAATATAACTTAAAATAAAAATGAAAACATTTACTATTTGGGGCATAAAAGACAACCCCAACTCCATTTCATAGATTGGAGCAAGTCCCATCAAATGGCATCTTCCAAACTTCACCTTCGTTATCAAACATAGCATCAAGAACAATAACTTGTTCAACAACATCCACATTCCTAATGAAGTTACCCATCTCTAAATCTATGTAAAACACTTCATTGAGAGCACAATTCAGATCTTTAATTATATGTTGTATCTTCAGCTCTCAATGAAGTTTTACCATCTTACAAGATCCAAAGGGATGGTGGCATAAGATAAGTCCATTTGCACACATCCACCCATGCTAAAAACCCCTTTTATTGATATAATAATCCCCAACTTAGGTGGGAAATCCAAAAATACCATGTCCATTTTCAAATACTTACTAGGATGAAATTCCAACTGCACTACCAACCCTTTAATATGTCCAACAATTGGTACCTCTCATGAATCCATGGCATAAGACTTGTCAAACGCTGATGTAAGTTTTAGTTTGAGCTTATTTAAGACACCAAAGGGCATCACATTGAAAGAAGCTATAGAATCAAACATGCAATTGTGAACAATCAGACCATCAATCAACAAGGTTGTGTACAAAATATCAATATTCATCTGATTCTCTACAAGTGTAGTCCCAAAATAAACCTTTCGAGCTGGATCAATAAACTCATCTAATTTTTCACTATCATTCAGAGGTGTTTGGGGTGAAGTATTTTCATTTGCAGATGAACTTTCACCAAATTATAAGTATTTAAATGCCCTCTTCTTATGTTTAGGTATTCGTAATAACTCAATAAGTGAAATGATGATTTTTAATTGGCTGAACACCTAGGTCATATGACACATGCTATATTGAGGAAGAGGATTATTTGGAGGAAGGATGAAAATACCTTCAATTAGAATACAATCACTTAAAGTCTAAAGTGGAATAGGCTGGGATAAATTTGTATTTTTAACAACAATTTTCAAGGGTGGACTTGTTCTAACATTATTCACACCTTAGGAATACTAGACAATATTTGTACTTTATTCTTGGCTAAAGCTCATCTTGGTTTAATAATTTGGGAAATAGGTGCTAATTTGGAAGGATTAGGGACTATTTTAGTTTTCTTTAATTCCTTACTTGCATCCCCTAGCCTTAGATTTGCAGGGCTAGTGTCTTGTGGAGCATCAACTTTTTGCCTGCTTCTCAAGCTATATTCTTTCTCTTGAGTAACTATTGCATTAATTAGTATCTTCTAATCCTTAATTAAAGGAATTCCCCCATCATATTTCTTAATCATCATAGAACATAAGAAATCAAAATCATAATTACACAATTCATATTCTTATGTCATAGTAACATCACAAGCAAATTCAAGAGTTGGGACACATACCTTTTTTACTGCACTCCAAAATTTATCAATAATAGTATCACATAATAATTTCATAGAGGTAGACAACTTGCTTCTAGATACTTGTCAATTAAACATCAAAATCTCATCATCATCAGACGGAGACTTAGGATCATCCAGATCTTCATCAATCCATTTAGTAGTATCACAAGGAGGATGTGGAAGGAAACATTTATCACACCAATAAATGTCAATGTCACAATTTACCACATTCACTTTAGTGTTTAATGGATCAAGAACTTGTTTCATAGCTCCTCTATTATGATTTATATCCATTATTTCATCATGTGTAGGCCTCTTCCTTTAGTCATCATATCAAATGTGGAAAGTAGGCTTCCCTTGTGCTTGACTCAAATTTGGATCTCTCTCCTAACTTTTAGACCCATGAGGTAGCCCCTTCTCAACCCTAGCCAACTTGTATGACATATTCTTAATAATGGAGGATAAAGTTTTAGCAATCTCATCAAGGTTGTCTATCTTAGT
Source organism: Torreya grandis (assembly GCA_037957365.1). Taxonomy (NCBI): domain Eukaryota; kingdom Viridiplantae; phylum Streptophyta; class Pinopsida; order Cupressales; family Taxaceae; genus Torreya; species Torreya grandis. The sequence continues at coordinate 4,035,229 of JARHVA010000359.1, forward strand.
GGACCATGTTTTTTTGGGTTAACCAACTTTACATCAACCCACTTGTTCAAAGGTTTTCCCATAGCCTTTATGATATTCTCAATTTGGATGGCCATATTGAATGTGACTCTCAGATTTGTGGGAGTGTTGTCCCTCAATAGTATGAAGCCTTCTTGTCAAATGCATCAAAATATTTAATCATGCAAGCTATGTCACTAGGCCTAATATTCTTAGGTAGCCTCATCATAGTCTTGTTGAACCATGTAATAATGTCTTACACACACTCATTAGGGTTATTATTAATGTTTTCAAAATCTACCAAAAGAAACCTAGGATCAATCCTATAACCATATTGAATTTTAAAAACATTCTTCATTTCTTCTCAAGATTCAATGCATCCATGGGGAAGGGAATTGAACCACTCACAAGAATCTTATTACAATGTGTGCATAAAAAACTTAAATTAAACATCCTCATACTCAACCTCATAATCCTCAATGATAATGTGGAATGCCCTCATGTGTTGATCACTAGTCACTACATTGTTCCATTGAAACTTAGGAAGGCAGTTCCTTCATTTGGGACTTCATTATCATAACCTTCCATTTCATCAAAGTTAATTGGTCTAAATCTAGTAATCTTGAATGTAGGATGCTTATTCTCATCTTTATCCATATACATCATGATTGGTTCAATGGTGGGTTCAAGATCAAATTAAAAAGGACAATGAGGGGGTGAGTGAGGTGGACTTAGGGGATCAAACTTAGGAGGAGATTCAGCTGGTTGAGAAGGTGTTAGGTAATAAATAGGACTACATGATTCTAAATTATTAGAAGAACTATGATAATCTTAAATAATAGGAAGTTCAAGAAATAAAAGTTTAGGATTACCAGAATCTTGATCGTACAAACACTCCTTAGCATCTAAACTTTATCCTTCAACCAGCCTCCAAACTTGTATCATTCTTCTTTGATGAACTTTTAAGGGTGATACAAGTTGTTTTTGATGAGTCACCTTTGAAGGATGATCTCAGTCCTTACAGATTTGAAAGAAAAAAAACACCTAAAGTTGAATCGAAGATATTAAAATGGGTACTAATCTTCCTTGAAACTAGATTATAAAGTTGGAGTCACTACTAGAAGCAAACTTCTAGAATATAATAGTTTATGAATATGTTGTGATACATGTTTAAATTAAACTTTACTGAAGATTATTGATGAGATATAAAGTAAAAAGACTACAATTTTAGATTTATTTCAAAAGGGGAAATCACCTTCCAACTTGACAAGTTATGCCCTTTATAATAAACATAGTAAAAGTGAATTTATCAAATATTTCAAATCCTCAACATGTCCCCAGTGGAGTGATGAATTTTTTGATAACCTAAAGTAACAAATCAACAAATAATAACCTCAAATATCAAACACATGAGACAATATGGATAATCATGTTTAAAAATATGTATCTGATATTAATATATCAAATATTCAAAGGTAGATAAATTGATAACTTGAACTTACATATCTCTTTAAACTTATACAACTCTCTGCATGAGTCCCCATTAATAAACAATGCCACGAGTGTCTTTTTAGTTCCCAGCAATGACACCAAAAAAGTGTTGGGGTGTTGATGGATCAAAGATAGTCAAAATAGCACAAACATAGGTAGAAAACTTTATAACATGGACTACTTACAACTCTCTTCAAGATTCCCCAACAAATGACATCATTCATTTACAAAGATGTAGAAAAACTGAAATACAAGCTAAGGGGAACTACCAGGAGTGATTTGCATCTATTGGTGCCAATACAATGCAAATACCCAAATGATTCTTGAAACCCTCAAGCATACAATACAAATAGAATTTCAAATAATTTTTCCTATTAAATCCATAAACCTAGGGTGCCCTTAAGAGGTATTCAACAACATATTTCTAAGTCACAATGTAGAAAGGGGTTTATAACATAGATTTATACCCAAGATGACAACCATTCATTACCATTAAACTAGATATTCAATTGGTAGAACTTGAAAAACATATTGTTGAATTTCATCAATAGGAAAGAGTATAAAACACAAATATTTTCCATTATATTGAAAGATAATCTTACATACATCATTTTTTTAGAATGTTGCCATGGGGAAAAGCATGGTGAGTTTACTCCTTGAATAGGGGAGACATATTGCAATGCTCTCAGAGCTTGTTAATGGATGTAAAACTACAACCACCTTAGAAAGAGAGACAAAATGCATGCATAGCAATAGATCCAAAAAATGAAATAACTGAGACCTCGAGATAACAAGTAACAACCACTTAAAAAAGAGGGGAAGCCTTATTTTTAAACAATTTATCACCACTTTTGCAATCCTAGAATATGTGTTGTAATTTGTAATATTTAAAACTTGTAGTCATCTCTCAAAGTTCCACCATGATTATTTCAACTAGAATATACTCCTAGCCACGACTATAATCTTCATGCCTTTTCAAGGAAAAGGATTATTATAACTGCCTCTACATGTAATGATGAAAGTTTTCAAATAAACCTTTGATTTCTCAGATAGAAATGCATTTCATTTGAGATTGAAGGAGAATATTCCTTTTGGAGCGAAACAAACCCTTTGTCTTTTTGTGAAACTACATGGACATGCCTTTGACCAATCATTTGCATAGTTAACCCCTCCTAGACAACTACACTTCCTCTTATGCATGCCAAATAACACCCCTGGCCTTGTAATCATGACATTGGAACACTCCAAATCCATGGCCATTTAAAAAAATCTTCTTTGAAATGGCCCACCTTGACATTGCAAACCTGAAACATTTCTCCCATGGAGGCATTCAAACAATCAAAACATGAAAAATGGAAGACTTGGCAAATTTTTTAACTTTTTGCTATATTGCTCCAATATGCCTTTTAACACTTTGCATTTTTCACATTTTGATTTTAGTGTTTCCACCAAATTTTTTAATGCTTAAATGCATTAGTTCTCACTTTTTAGCCTTATGGGAAAATCTGGGTCTAATTTATAATTTTGCACTTCCTTTGTATGGCATAAATCCAAAACTCATCACATTTGCAACTTGCAATTTTTATTTTAAGTTCCCCTCAAAAGTTCCCTAGCAAATACGGATACTTCAAGCACAATTTTCCATTTTCAAATTTGCAACTTTTAATCTAGAGTGGCAATTCCCTTGGAAAGTTCCCTCACGGACTTGGGAACTTCAAGCGCAATTTGCAATTTGTAAAAATGCAAAATTGAAATTAGCCCTAAATGTTCTACTTTAAACTGGGACCTTATGTTTCACTGACATTGACTAGTAGGTTTGGGAGATCCAAGTGTAATTTGTAATTTGCACATTTACAAATGTGAAAAATTGAATCCCTCCTTGAAATCTCCCTAGAGATCCATTTGAGTTGACTTTATCCATTTTTTGACTTGACTAGTGAGATTGGGATGTTGGACTGCCAACTTGCATTTAGAAGACTTATTTTTTCAAATTGTTTTTCCCACTTGGGAACTCCACCTTGGTCAACCATTCAACTTGGTTTAGCAAAGCACCTTATAGAAAAGGTCTTTTTAGAATCCAATTCTTTCCTTAGCCATTATTTGCTTCAACACAATAATCCATCTCTATAGCTACCAATCTCATATTCCAAATGATAATGCCAAGATACCAAGTTTAATATTATAAGATTATTTTATTACATCCCTTTACAACCTTGAAATAATATTTGATCGAAAATGAAAATCATCAAATGAATAAGTGGATGCTGTGGTGTTTGAAAAAGAAACACTAGGATCTGATGAAAATGATACCTTCCTTCATTTGTATATATCCCCACCATCAAAAAAATTAAGACCACTCAATGAACATCAAATTAGAATTAGGTATAATTGCAACGACAACTGGATTTTTGCCCTGGTAGAAGGATAAGAAGCCATTGTAAATACCTGAACATGATTTTTGGGAGACCATGATGAAAAATTTAACCCCTTACCATTCATTATCATACCAACAATAGATATGTGACAAAATCTATAAGTACCCTTGATAATAGAGTTATGTAACATAAATCAAGCCCCTGTATCTTCAAGATATGGCTCATCATCACAATAACCACACTCAATGTTTGTTTATCTTCATTCAAAGTATTATTGGATCCTTTGCCTTTAGTAACCCCATTTTGATTATTTATGTTTTGTAGAACTAACCTCCCCTTATATTTCTAGACCAAATGGAAGTATGCAAAAATCTCACCCTTTGATATCAATACCTATGCTTATGAATATTTCATGCTTTGAATTACAATGGGTCATCCCATACATCTGGATCTATTTTTATTGCCTAGATACTAACCATAATCCTTATTTTCTTAGGTATAACAAACCCTTCAGCTTCCATAGTGCAAAAATCTACTATGGACTCAATTTATTACTCATCATCCATTATAACGAAGAAGATAGAGAAATTTGGGAACCTAGACTTTACCATATACAATGTAGGCCTATTCCCCTAATGCCAAATAAAGCATTTGTATTTATTCATTTTGGGTGAAATATGGGAAAGGATGGAAATGTGAGTTTATTCTTTGGAATATCATGAACTGGGAAGACTACACTATCAACAAATCCAAATAGATACCTGATTGAGATGATGAGCATTAATGGAGTGGTAATGACATATCTAATATCTAAGGAGGATGCTATTCAAAGTGCATGGACATTTTCAAAGGAAAAGAATCCTAACATCTAGAATGCAATAAAATTTAGAGCTATATTGGAGAATGCTTCAGATCTAAATGAATAATATTGCATCTAGGATAAGATTTGAGTTTCCCCTCCACATCAAAATCAAGCATCAGCTTAGGTAGTAGTAAGTATAGTTTTTTGAAATGAGCATGATTTTTGTATATCTCAACTAAGCAATCCTACAAATTCCATGAATGCCGAGGAAGGCTATTTTTTTTAAGTTCCTTAGAAAACACCTTTGCATCGGCTATCAACGTTGTATCTAGCATTGTTCATATGCAACACATAGAGTCCTCATCCTTCTCATATTGCCATCTGACCAATTAATTTGATGCATGTCCTTTATGCCAATTGGGAGTTTGAATTTTTCTCATACCTCTCATACAATCAACATGTTCTTTCAATGGGATCAAAAACATAGTCAAAATTTGTAATTTAAAAAACTTGTAGATTGTATCATATCTTCCCTTTTCCATCATCCTTTTTTATTTTCAACTACCATGGGTGTGGGAAGTTCATTCGCAATTAACACATTGCAATTGTAAAATAGACATTCCACCTTCCCTTTTCCATCAGCCAATCCTACAATGTACATTTATTGACCTAGACCATATGTTGTGGGTTTGGGAGATCAATCAATAACATACAACTCACAAATTTAAAGCAAGCTTTTCACAAGTTGTTTTTCCAACTAATAATTCTGTGGAGTTTTGTGTTGTGTTTATAATTTTCCCTTTGGTCAAACTTGTTATCTGACTTTAAAATATTACTAGCCTTCTCCTTCAAACCATGTGTTTTCCCCAGCCTAAAAAAAACTTAAAATTTGTTTTATTCCTCGTGCCTCTATGTGGGTAGGTTTCTTATAGTGTTGACTTAAGGCTTTGTTGTGTTTTGACCTCAAATGGCACCACATGGGCATAAAGACGTCCACGTCGATGCCTTTATCCCTTTTTAAAACTTTTCATTTTGATTAATTGATTTTCCTTGTGGACTTTTTAACCCATGGCATTAGCTTTGAAATATTACAAACTTCGACACACTCGTACACATCATGCCTAGTTGCGTGTTTAAAAACCTTTGTGTTTTTTCATCATTGTGCTTCTACGTGGGTATGTTACTATGATTATGTGGCCAATGTGTATACCCTTTTCCCCTATTCCACCAAAACTTCCATGTGACACTCAAATTATACTCCCTTTTGGTAGGATTGGGAGGTCAATAAACAATTTTTAGCTTTGTATTTTCAATACTTGATTTTTACATGTTATTTTTCCCACTAAAAATCTCCACCAATGTCCTTTGTTAGGCCTTTCTATTAGCCGGCAGGAATAGGATAGTTGATTACATTTTACAACTTTCACTTTGAGGAAGTGTAATTTTTAAGTTGTTTCTCCCACACAAATCTCACACAGACTTTGGAACCTAATTTGTAACTTTCAAAGGTTGCATTTAACCTTGAAAATTCCATAGGGCTCCCTTTCTTCATCATATAGCTTGGAATCATATTAAAACATGAAAATATTGAAGGTTAGCCAAAACCAGGACTTCACAAGGGTTTTTACAATATGAACATTAGAGCGGGGTTTTGATAACTTTGACTATAAAAATGGAGCTTCACATGATCCAAGTGAACACACTTGCAGATTAGGGTAACATTCAAAAAATTAGGCATTAATAGTATGCCTATTTTAATCAACCTAGATATACATGAAGGGAGGTATATACAATAAGTATATACTCCATTATTTGATCTCTTTGCAAACAACAGTCCAGATATAGCATTTTTAAAATAAATTTTGGAAAACAAAATAACCCACAAATAAAAATACCTAATTCCATAACCTAGAAAAAGTTATTATTCATTTCTTGCCCTCTTTACAAATCTAAGAAAAAAAAATCCAAATCTATGAGGAAAAATTTACTTGCCTATAGACACTTGAATCTAGCTCTTCCATCTAAGCTTCAGTCACCTACTTCCTTCGCCCTTCTTTGTTTGGCTCCCCTAGTAACAACAACCCCTATGGAGGCAAGAACTTGGAGGAGAAAATGAAACTTTAAAACCATAAATTCATTTTGACCCTTTTTCTTCACTTTTATTTTTTTTATTTTTATCTTGAAAACCCTAAATACTCCCACCACATGCTTTGTCACCCACTAAGTGAGTCTAGTTATGAAATCCCTTACTTTAGGATCCATTGAAATAATGTATTATTATAAAAATTAATATTTATTTAATGAAGCATGTTATAATTAGACATTTAATTTCTCATCTATTAGGTAGTACAATATAATATTTTATTACTAAATCAAATTAATAGATATTTCCTTATTTGTTTTACCTATTATAAAACTGAATAAATCACTAACTAGTTATGGTAACCAATCAAAATAATTATGATCAGCGAACACTTGGTCTTAGTTATTCTTTATCTGTAAGATCTAAACATCTCTCCTCTATTTAATCCCACAACACACAAGCACAGATAATTTCACCTAAAATTGATACACTACTAATAATAAATATAATTATAACACATATAATAATAAGCTCCTATTCGGGTCTATAATTATCGCACTCAGGTATTAAACAAACATCTCATAAAATTGGTGTAGAAAACCTATATAAAGTAATCAATAAATAATAATAAGAACAATAATTAATATATATGTAGTAATTATATAAGTGTATTATGACCCAAATCCTAATCCTAGCCTAGTAAATAAAATCACTCGGTAACCACAAAATAATCAAGTCCATAATATAGAACAATGCATACAAATAGATTCGGATACAATCAAAATAACACTAGGCATCTCTTGCTGAGATTTATACCCACCTAAAATTGTCTCTACTTATGACAATGTGACAACAAAATAAAGGTGTTTATATTGGTTTGACATAGGGGTATTACAAAATCTAACCTTCTTAAATCTAGCACATTTTCATGGCTTATGGTTTAAGGTCATATTTTAACCCATGACTGCTTATAGAGGTTGGGATTTTTTAGCCCTTCTAGGTGTGTATTATGTCTCGCGGAAGAGGAAGATGCAAATCATCTTCTTTTCATTTACCCATTTATAATGTAAGATTTGAATTAGTTGTGTATTAAGATGATTTGGCATTGGCCTAGACCAAAACCATTGAGGTAGGGTTTCATCTCTTGGCCCATGGGCTCTGAGAAAGACACATTCTCCGACCTATGGAAACCATGTATATAAATTTTGATATGGACTATATGAAATGAGCAAAACTTACCAGTTTTTGAAGATCGATCCAGATTCTTTGAGGAAGTAAGAAAAAAGTTGAATTGGATATGTCGGAGGTGGCCTCTACTCATGAATATAGACACAGGGATTGCCTTTCAAATTAGGACTCTCATATTATCTCCTCTTGGTAGTGGTTAAAAGTGTAACCAAATAATGGATCAGTTATATTGTCCATCATTATTAAGTGAGTAATGAGAATGGATTGGATGTTTCCTCATCTAGGGATGCTCAAACTTAACTTTAATGGTATCGCTCAGGGGGATCTTGGAACATCAAAGGTTGGTTGTATCATTTAGGATTATGTAGAATCACTCATTAGAGTAACATAAAAAAAACCAATAATGAAACTAAGGCCTAATATATTGGGTTAGGTCTTGAGATTGTGTGCCAATGTGGGATTGACCGAGTTGTCATTAAGGGAGACTCGATGGTCATCCTTTAGGTCCTAAGGAAAGGGAAAGCTAGAACATGGAACTTGAAAAATATTTTGAGCAAGGCATGGGAATGTTCAGCTCATTTAAATGATTGGGTCACCAAATATTAATGTTTTGAAGCAAATCAGGGGTCCGTTGAGTTGGTGAACAAAGGCATTCATAAAATTAAGGAATTGATCTATGATAACAATTGGGGTATTTGGGACATGAATGCTCCCTCATGATTGTGTTACACTTGGGGATATTGGGTTGATGGGATGTTACGATTGGTGGTAGCTAAAGCATGGGAAATATCCTTCCCTCATTGTTTCCCCCACCTCCCCCATGTCCTCTCATCCAAGTCAATGAAATGGTCATTGGGTTTTTAGCCATGGGAATCAGGTTTTTTGGCATTTTTTTAAAGATTCGATAGGACCAAGAGGGTATCCAAGCAAAATCATGGAGAATATGCTATATGTCACCTTCAACAATCCCCTCTTTTAGGTTTTGGTGTGAAAGCACAAAGTGGCCTTTGAGGGGCGAGCCTAGGATGCGAGGCTAAAATGTATCTTCAACATTCAGGTTGGGAATGTTTTGTATGCTATTAAGTCATGGGAATGGTTTTTCTAGTGATAGATTTTAGGTTCAAGATGAATTCTTTGATGGCATCTAGTTTCATTGGGAATAATATTATGGATTTGATTGACAAGGAAATGACTGTGGTAGTGGCTACTAGGCTTCTTCCAGAGTGATTTAGGGTGAGGATTATAGCCACTATGGAGGATTTTGAGCTGGTGGATAAAGGCACTTATGTTTTCTATGGGTTGACACACATTAGACTAGTCCCCCTTAGGGCCTTTCAAACGCTAGAGGATAGATTTGACAACCTTATGGCCTACCTAGATTTTTTTCAATCCTAGCTTCAAAACCCTATCCCCTCTATTTGTCAGGTTCCATTATTAGACTTGGGGGCCCTTCACTCCCCATCGTTGTTAGTTATGGTAGTTTTGCATGGTATTAAATCCCTAGATTTGGCTTCGGTAGTTAAGTTTCTCCCATGGCTCTTTTGAGTTCATACCCCACTTCCATAATAGACTTTAGTGTTTATAGGAGTTGAGTAGATTACTAGAGGTCAGTTGACATCGACACTCACGTAGATGTCGTTGGAGAGTTTGAGAGTGACCCCTAGCCTAGGGGAACATCTCAATTTGAAACAGGTGGGGAAGTCAACAAGGTTTAAGTGGAAATATACATTATCACAAGGGACTAATGTGAATATGTTGGTTGTTGATGAGGGATGAACTATTGTTCTTGGGAATACTATGGTGGCTCCAATGATCCTTCCAAAAATGGGGGTAAAGTGAGTAGTGGTGGCATGGTGGTGGATGGGGGTTTTGTGTAGGTCATGTGTTTTGAGTGCTGGAAGGATTGGTGTGATTCAATAGGTGTATTGGCTTTGTTTTTATGCTTTAGGTTAGTGGTTTTTTTAGTTTTTTGTGTTATCTTGTTTTTTTTCCTTTGGTTCTCTTAGGGCCTTGGGCCCTTTTTGAATTTTTGAGTATCCTCATCATTTAACAGGGTTGTAATATTTCCTCAATTAATAAGATAGGAGAGGATCCCTCTAACACTCTTTACCTAGTAAAAATAAAAAATAAAAAACCCACATAATTATATGCATGCATACATACATACATACATACATACATACATGCATACATACATACATACATACATACATACATTTAGATGTCATAATTTTTTAATCACAATTAAGATTGTCTATTAACTTTAGTCTCTACATATACACAACATCTTCCACAGCCGACCTTTATGTTCCTAAATAATGACACCACTCCTACTTTCAGTGTCAATGTGCCACTACAAGTTTAATAACTGATATTTATTTATCCTTATTAACCATAATGTGTGTGTGTGTGTAATTATTCTTTACTGTTTCTTTTTACAAAGATGAATTATTTGTTTTTATTTTGTAATTTTTTTTAGATGAATTGTTGTAAATCTTGAAGGGTAATATTGATCATTATATATATATATATATATATAATTTTTATTATATATCAAATATAATTTTTTTTAATTTTGAAGGATAATGTTGAACAAGTAATAATTGTATTTTTTAATATAAAGTGGTCCAAAGAAGTGTGTATGATTGATGAGATATTCAAAATGTAGGATAAGATGTTCATTGTGGTTGGTTTTTTATATTAAATTTATTAGTAGAGAAGGAATGGTAAATGCCATTCACCAATTTGAGCTTCTCACCCTCTAAGCTCATTTTGAATGGATGGATAAACATTCTCAAATATTACTATCAGATTTATAAATAATTATTTAAATATATATTTACTCTTAGATATTTGCTTCTTCAAACGTGAATTGTAAATTTTGAAAGACAATGCTGAATGTTCAAAATATATTTCTATTGTTTAAAATATATATATAAACTACTTGCTACTTGCTTGCTTGGTTACTCACATTCTAACCATTAGGTGGAGGATCAAAATTTCAAAAATTCTCCAAATTAAGACAAATCCAACACAAGATCCAACCAAATCTTCTTCTCCTTGGATTATGAGTAGTTTCATATGGAATGTTTTGTTCAGTGTTTTGCCGAACTGGAAATGAGAGGAAGAGAAATGGAAGGAGGTATTTTAATGGAAATGTTGTTGTTGGCATTGGCGTTAATTGTTGCCATTGCAATATCCGATACCAATAAAACAAAAGATAGTTATTCTCATGATAATGTTTTACATCAAGGATGAAGATTTTCTGTTATGAATAATCGTATTCTACTTGAGGAAGACTTTTCGGGGATCGATAAAAGGGATGTTGAAGTTCTATTGTCCTTTAAAAATGGAATTACAGCTGATCCAATGAAATAGCTCTCCACTTGGACTGCAAACAATTCAAAGAACGTGTCTTCTTGGAATGGTGTTTGGTGTAGAAAGCGTACTAGGAGAGGAGTGGCCATCATTCTCCCTCAATTGAGATTGGAAGGAATGATATCTCCATCCATAGGAGGTCTCTCTTTGTTACACACATTGAATCTTTCTTGTAATCCTTTCAGAGGAAGGATTCCACCTCAACTTGGCAATCTAAGTGTTGAGGATTCTTGACCTCAACACGAATCTACTGGAGGGTTCCATCCCCAAATCTCTTGCTAATTGCACATATATTCAATGTATCCGAGTTTGACAAAACAACTTGACGGGTAGCATACCAGCAGAATTTGGTGATCTGGACAAGTTAAAGTATCTCTGTCTGAAAAGTAGTAATCTAAATGGAATCATCCTAGATTTTCTGGGCAACTGCACCTCTCTCCTTGATTTGGTGCTTGGTTATAACCATCTGACAGGTACAGTTCCTTCTCTTTTCGGTTCGATAAAAATATGTCATATATATGTATTTTGAAGGATACTTGTCAGTTGATACTAACACACCACCTCCTCTCATCAATTGTTCTGAAACATGTTATATTGCATTATACAAGAAGCATTCCGGCTGAATTGGGGAGGCTTGGCAATTTACAGTACCTTGCTATGGAGTCTAATTGGTTGAAGATCCACATACCTGCAGCTCTGGGTACTTGTTCCTCACTTGGGCTAATATTTTTGTCAGGTAACTCACTGTCTGTCAATATACCCCCCGATTTAGGAAATTTGAAACAACTATATCAATCATCTTTGTATGACACTGTCAATCTTACAGGATTTATTCCTTAAAAACATAGGAAATTGTAGTAAGCTTGAGTGGCTTGATGTAGGAACCAACCAACCAAATTAATGGGCCCCTGCCTATTAGTATCTTCAAGCTACCCCTCTCCACGCTTCTCTTAAATGATAATGGCATTAGAAGGAAATTTCCAGAATTCATTTTCAATTGCACCCAACTGACCTACGTAAATCTGGGTAAAAATGAATACACGGGAACCATTCCAAATGGCATTGGAAAGCTGACAGAGTTAACCCACTTAGATTTGGGTACAAAGAATTTAACAGGCAGGATGCCTGAAGTGATAACTACATTGACCAAGCTGGAAAGAATTTTCTTGGACAATAACGATTTGAGAGGTTTAGTTCCTAAGGCCATAGGAAACCTCCAACATTTGAAAATCTTTGGTCTGAATTCAATGTTTTTGACGGGCATGATTCCCAATTCCATAAGAAATATCCAATCTTTGGAAAAGTTGTATCTGTATTTCAACCATTTCAATGGATCTATACCACATAGTATGGGTCAACTCAAAAATCTTACCCAGCTGATAGTTCTAAAAAATAACTTTTCAGGGAGTATTCCTGAAAGTTTCAGTGGTTTGGTCTCACTGGAGATGATAGATTTGTTAGGTAACAGATTGCACGGAAGGATTAATCCTGAGGGTATCAGCAAATGCACTGCATTGAAGCATTTAATTTTGTCCCAAAACAGGCTGAGTGGAAAGGTTCCAATGTCTATAGGTAGATGCAAATATATGATAGAGTTGATGCTAGCCAACAAATTTTTGTTTCGTACAATTCCACCCACACTTAGCAACTGTACATCTTTAAAGAATTTAAAACTCTCAGACGACTTATTTCAGGGAAATTTAGATATGAATTTTTCTTCTTCTATGGAAGTTTTATCTGCAAACACAAATTACTTCTCTGGCACACTCCCTGTATCCTTGGGCAACTGTAAGGGTCTTCAGCTTTTGGATTTCAGGAGGAATTATTTAACAGGTGAGCTTCCTTCTTACCTGGCAAATTTTCAGAAAATTAGAGTTTTGAGGCTGGGCTATAATGAGCTTCACGGTAGTGTTCCTGCAGGGATAATAAACCTTACCAATTTGCAGGTGTTGGATTAATTAAACAGTAAGTTTGATGGGAAAATGCCCTCTAATCTTAAGAGTCTTTAGGGTTTTGGTATCAAGGCCGATACGCAATTGAGTGGAAATACATTCTATGAGGAGATACCCGTAATAATAAAAGGATGTGAGTACAAGCTAGAATATGTGCTGTTGGCATACACCATATTTGACTTGTCAAGCAATAATCTCAGTGAGCAATAACCCCAAGCATAGGGAAATTGAGCAGCCTGAGTTTACTAAATATAACTGGAAACCAGTTGGAAGGTGAGATACCAACGTCTCTTGGGTAGATATGGACTCTGGAATAGTTGGAGGACAAATTCTAGAGGAGCTATCTATGTTGTTCAAACTGGCCTACTTGAATGGGGTAAGCTTAACCAGCATGCACTAACCACTAGCATGTTGGATTTAGCTCCCGGTCTTCATCAATCATCACCAATGTTGGTACTTACCACCACTAATCGAGCCCACCACGATTATTGTCGATGCTATTGCCGAACATGGTCATCACTACCTGCGATCATCACCATCATCTCCACTAACCGCCAAGATGTCGAGACCATGAACCATAACTGCACAAGTGTCACTCATCTTGCCATGTGGCATGAATCCAGCATGGCATACAAATTATTTGATGGTAAACCTTGATTATCATGCCCTGTTATCATTAGTCATGAACCTTCTATATCTAGCTAAAGCCTAAAGGCCAAACAGATGTCATTTACCATTCACTCGCGGAGATAGATAGAAGAAGGAGATAGCTCAAGCAGAGGTAGTTAGAAGAAGGTCAAATACTTCTAGGTTTTATCCCAGGGTTTAAACTAGTCCATTCTGCCAGGTTTTCAAATATGATAAAAGTTGATAAACCAATCAACAATCATTTTGAATGAGTCCATTATGCCAAGTTTGATCATTTTCATAGAGTCATTCATATTTTTGATCACATTAGATTTAGGGATGCATAAAACATGCATGTTACCCTACATAAAATGTGCAAATGTTAAAAGGTTAGGCTCAGTGCATTAACAACTGATATGGTCCATTTTGTGGGTTAAATGTGCATATAACCTTGCACTAGGAATTTGACCAATAGAGGTCTACAACCCCACCAGAGACAGAACCTCTGTTTTGAGAAGGGTAAGTGGACATTGACTATTACCAACCAAGGAATAAGTTGAACAAGGAAATAAATCACATAGTTTTTACAAAATGTGAAAAAATCAAATCCATAACTTATTAATACAAATAAAATCCAAAGCATATGAAGAAAGAATAGATGCGGGGAAAAAGGAAAATGCTTCAAATAAACACTTTCAAAGTGTGTTCATAAGCATCCTTTTCATGAAAGTGCCAGAGAGCATAAATTATTTAGATGAAAATGCAAAGAAAAGCAGTGAAGATTTTAATAAATCCTTTAAAAGGACATATGTCTTCAATTGACCTATAATTATTGTTTCTCAGGTCCTGTTTCTCCTTGCCAGAGGCCCACTATACATAAGGTTAAGCTCTCATAGGATTTTGTCTTTGTTAATAAGTTATTTTTATACATAAGGCATGCTCTCATGTGCAGGGTCATATGCATTAGGAATTTGAAAAATAGAGTAGTTAAATAGGGTAGAACATGGTGTATAAGATCCTCTACAGTATTTTCCAAGGTTTAATATCTTGAGGTTTTTTTTTAGTTCATGTGTTTTTATTCATCATTTCATGTGCATTTATGCTTTCAAGTGCTTAAATGTACTCTATTCTTGTTTACGAGGTGTGTGGATGGATGAAGGTTCATAATTCTTTGTGATAGGGTCATCATGAATGCATGCTTTTAAGTACATTGAAAGTGTTGCTCTTATCATATTTCATGTGTTTATGCCGACTTCCACTTTGTAAGAGTGTGGGAATCCATGTTTTTTGTACTCCCATTCTAATCTATAGTGTATACTTATTATTATTTGACATCTTCATTCAAAATGTTCACTAAGCTTATTAAATATTGCCATCAACCTCTTTCATAGAAGTTGCAACTAAAATTAAATTTTTTGCATACAATCTCCATGGACTTGATATTTTAGGCTTCAAAAATATTATTGCTTACCTTTGAAATTTACAACAAGCATGTTTTGGTTCTTTTAAAGTTTTCAAAATGTAATGTATCCATTACATTTTCTCTATCTCATATACTACATACAAAGGTTTGATTAGCTTGTCCTTGAATCGCCACATGAGGCATTGCCTTATTATATAGATTATTTCCAAATGAATTGGTATGTTATGTTTCTATAATGTGAAAGGACAATATCTACTTTGGAATGTTACACTATCTAGATAAAATGTAATTCCTTCTCATATGTACATTTCCTTGTTGGAAGCTTGTAATATATACTTTCAATATAGGGTGTCAATTTCATGAACAATGGTTGCTCTAATTAATCCATGACTGCTATGTTACATTGCCTAGTACTTGGATTACCCTTCCTACTGGCACACCATTGTACTCTCATGGTGACCTTTATGGTGATTTCAATAAGTGGTTCATTGGTAAGGATTAGTGTTGTAAAGCATATTCTTAACTTATTTCAATGCAAGTTATTGTTTGTGGCAACTAATACTATGAATGTTAACTGCTTCAGATTTAAGATGGATGAGTGCGAATTAGATGACTATCTCAAAGAACTTTATGTTGAGACCGAATAAATGGTATGCATTTTCAGCTACTACACTTGAAGGTGAGTATGAGTTGTATTATTTTTTTGTTGATGCTAATCTATTGCGACATGCATTGTGTTAGGAGAAAGAAGTTAGTTGGAAGTCCTTATTACATGCAAGTGCTCAGCTTAGATGTTCCCCTTACCTCCTCAGAGATCGAATGATGAATCTATATGGAGTATCAACCATTGGGGATGGTATTCCCACTATTATGAGATAACCATCCCCTACAGATCAATAACCATGGGTACAATCCCAGTGAAAGATTGATTCTTTACCAAATAAAGATGCAGATAAGGGGATAACACAAGTAATTTCATGATGGTATGTGTATTATCAATGCCTGATTTAACATTCTTTCTGTATATGTAAATTGCTAAATATTTTTAATCTTTGCATCCATATTTTGACTTGTTACATCTTTTTTAATACTATAGGAGGAGGGGATGGAGTAGACCAAAGGTGAAGAGGGTATACTTGAAGTGCCCAATGATTGTTTCTTAAGAGATGTATGGGAACCTTTGGCTGCCCTTAATGTTTGATTGCTCCTCATGTTAAATAATGTTTCTTTTTTCCCTCTTACAACAATCAAAATTAGAATCCTTTTGACACACCATACATTTTTCTATGTTGTTTTTGTTTTGTGTTTTAGTTGGAAGGGGTGAAGTAGAGCCATGTGGATGTGTTTGATAGTCACCTACATATTGAATTCATCCTTAAAAATGTGTGTATCTATTGTATTCTCTCTTTCATTTGCCATGTTCATACATGTTTTTTGTTCCATAGATATTTGGAGTTACATATATATGTCCACCTATGTGGAAGGAGGAAGTGGAGTCATATGACCTTGATGACAATGATGATGAGGATGATGTTGATGATGATGATGATGATGACTAGGTTTCAAACGCTTCACAATCTGAAATGGAGGAATAACTGAATGTTGTAAGAACATTTAATTCTCTCTAATGACATTATCTTATGTTTATTGATATATGATTTTAACATTTTATTGTGTTTTATGACATTATAATTTGTTTATTGATTTATGCTTTTAACCTCACATCTTTTTGTTGTTGAATGATAGTATGTAGGCAAGTACAATATTGAGGATTGGGGTATTACAAGATGAAATGTGCACCTTTCCTTGTTGAGGCCATTTGACACATTTAAATATGATGGTGTCTATCCATTTTGGTAATGAGATAGACTTAACACTCACCATTGTAAGATTCTGATTATAGAGGGATGACCCTCAAGCCCATTCTAGTCATGATGATCACATTCCTTTGAGAGAAATGCATTTGTGGAATGGTAGATATGTTTGTCGAGGGGGCATAACAAATGAAAGTGTCTATGATAGGTTACCTCACAAATTGATATTGTACTTCTTACAATGACTATGTATTATATGCACTCTTCTTTATTCCCCTACCTTTCTTTCAACCCTACCATTAAATATTTTGATAGTAATGTATATTTTTATTGCATATAGACTTTTGGTGGAGACGAGTTGGTGAAATCATAGGCATGTATGGACCATGTTTAGGAGATATGATAGTTGCTTATTATTTACCAATACCAACAAGTTTAATCTTCATGTTGGTATCTTATTCTTGCTTTTTGTTAAGATTTCTAAACTGCACATTTTCAAATGTAGGTGTCTAGGGTGACATGCATATATGTGCATTCATGCGGTTGACTACTTCCACTTATTTATCCATTTCCAGAGGCCTAATGGCTACAACATGAAATTTGATATTGTCTTACGGCTACTGCCTTGTACATTATTATTTATATACATACATTTTGGCATAATATGTATGACATGTATGATGTGTGGTCAAACATATTATTTGGACAGGAGATTTCAATACAAGTGTTTCATTTTTAGTTTGTGCTAGATACAAAAATTTTCATGGTTAATTTACATTTGCTGATGTATTGAATAATGATGCAAGGTTGAATGATGCAATGTTTTTCCCATGTACTCATCATATATTTTTTATGTATGGTATGTGATGTTTTTGATAGGTGATCTATCATCTTGACATGTATACCTTATTCTCCTTTCATTATTTCATATGTTGGTGACAAAGTGCACATGTTTGCATGTCTCTATGTCTCTATAAAAGTATCCATGGTGGGAAGGAGTGAAATATAAGCTTTGTATGCATGGAGTGTCTCTCTAACATTCTTTTGTCTCGTATCATGTGTTTGTTTATTTTAGTAATCGACACAACAACTGTCCATGTCTATGGCCCACAGTTCGAGGTAAGGGAGAAAGGGCAAGAAGGAATGGGGTAACACTCCAATACAACAGAATGATCATGCCACAAGTAAATAATGATGATATTCTTTATTGGTTTTTGGTGTTTCAAAGTAAGTTACAAATTCATCATTAAACTTTGTGATATGTAGTATTATCCATTTCACTTGCCAACTTTTCTCATTTGTCAACATTGAGCTAATATAATGATTTCATTACTTTCATTTAAGTTAAAAAACTCTATTTATGTAAGAAAATTATTCATAATATAAAAAAAATGGATGTTCTTAGATTTTGAATATTCTCATGGACCCTCATTTATGTCTAGTTTTTTTAGCTTATCATGCTGAAAATATTGAATGTTATCATCAAATTTCACATGTATTTTTTGTAGATGACGTCCCAAATATAGAAGATAATGTGGCTTCCCAATTGCCTAAGCACATGGAATAAATTCTCACAAGGATGAGATATGAGAATGTAATGTCACTAAAGAACATCTTGGTTTGCAACTATCACTAGCAGCTGTAAAAAATAATCACTCAAGAGGGAAAATGAGTTTTTGTTTGAGCTTATTGATGGTGCAAGGGAAAAGGTTGTCAAGTTATAAATAGAGTTGGCTAATAATACTAGAGAGGTTGAGAAGTTTCATCATGCACTTCTCACAATAAGGGATGATAATATGGATTCTACAATAAATTTTGTCAATCTAGAAGCTACCCATGCCTACAAAAAATCACTTTGTGATGCAAGGGCAGACTCTGTGTGGACCATGTAATTGAAGAATGAAGGAATAGTTACCATATATGAGTAACAACTTTAGATTTTTAATGTGGTGTTTAATGTCTTGTTTGCACAAGCTAATGTGATGTCTCATAATACACATGGTATTACATACATGAACAATGATAATTAGTTATGTGCAACAACTTATGTGTCCAGTACTCCATGTATGCTTATGAATTTGGATGGAAATAAATTGAAACACATGCTTATTTATATTTTAATTTACAAAATTGATTTTTATTTTCCACCAATTGCTTACTTCATCTTGTGTATTTAAGTTGTTTATGAATGAACGAATGACTGTGTTTAGAATTTTTGTAGGTGCATGTTAAGAGACCTAGAAAAGTATTGTAAATGGTTATTTACCAATATATTTTGACTCCAAATCATGTGTAAATGTGTTTTCATGATATTTTATCACCATAAAATGGTTTTATAATGAGTCCCAAGTGATTGGAGGTTTTATAATATCAAAAAAGTTCATTTACAATTTGACTCTATAGAAGGCAAAATAGACCTAGAAGGGAATGTGAATTGAAGGTTTGCTTCATTGTTTGACTTTAAATATTATTTGAAGATGTCTCAATGTTGGATAAGTAGTGTACAATGGTTTTCTAACATAGTTTGTGTCAATTGATGATTTTGTCATGATATTCAAGAATCTAATGTAAAAGTTGTAAGAATTATAGACCTAAGAAAGAATAAGGTGAATAACAAAATATAATCTATGAAATACGTAGAATTTTTATGTTTTTCACCAAAATATGTATCAAAAAATGATAGAGTAATAAAATTAATACAATAGGAACCCAAAAACATAAATATGCCTTCATACTGTGAATATACCTGTAGAGACCTACTAACATACTTCTATATTTTCATACGTAGTCATGGAAAAAGTGATCAATAGCATATATAAACACTCAATTTATATGAGACAACACACAAACATATATAAATAAATATTATAAACTCCTTTCCATCTGAAGAAATCCTTTCCTTTATTGACCAAAACATCAAACACTATTATAGACCTATGGTAAAAGATTAGCATATTTTGGATCAATATGGTTACATGCAAAAGTGAAGGTAGAATTTAAATGATACGAGTCAAAATCAAAACTTCAAGTAATACCCAAACAAATATTTAATTTCTTTATCCAAAAATTAAACATGTTCAAATAGAACTGATTACAAGACTAAAATTGTTTATCAATATTAAATGATATCTTTATATAATTATTCTATTTAGTTTCCAAACCATCACTATCATCTGGTGGGTTGTAGTCACCATCACTTTCATCATCTACAACATTTGTATAAAAAAAAAGTGGTTTTTTTCTTGAAAAACTTCACCCTAATTGGATGAGAGTAAAATCTATGTTGTGGGAGATTTTGTAACACTTCCACAATGTTACATATGGCTAGACTAGATAAAGCTTGGAGGTATCAAAGTGGTTATTTCAAATGATGTATAATTCTAAATGAACTCAGAATGGTAGTTTCACACCAATGAATATATTTCATAACTGATCTAAATGCACATATACATCTGAATCATTATACACCTTTGTTATCATGAAATTTTCCAAGAAGTGCCTTAGATAGCCTAGAATGGCACCAGGATTACCCCACACATTAGGCAAAATGGCATCATCGTTTGGTCATTCATATGACTACTGTATGTAGAAATCAATATTGGGTCTATCTATGAATGCCACGTACTCATAAACCTCCATTTTAATGTTGTACAAAGGATATTCCATGTTGTAATTCATGAGAAAATTCACCCATCATAATCCATCAAGCTGGATGAAATTTGTAGTGCGTCCAAGCCCCCTCCAGTTGATGAAATCAGCCACCACACACAAGATTTGGTACAATGTTTTATGTTCCACATTTAGCTACTCCAGTATATTTGTTTTTTTTCCATATTGATTTGTGTAATTCCTCTCTTTTTTCATAACACTCCCCATGTTTTGTAGTATTAATTCCACCTTCCATGTAATTACAAAAGTTATTTAGCGATAATTTCCAAAAAAAAATCACAAACTATAGTTAATTTTTTTAAATGTAGTAATAAACATAGTTAAATGTAATAGATAATGATTAAAATTAATTAGGAAGGACTTTTATGTTTGTTTAAGCTTCTCTTGAATGGTACATAGATTTCTCTTGTTCATGTGTTATTTCAATAAAGCCCTTGAAGCTTTAGGCAAACCCCTATGTGTGTAGTTGCAGTTTCAAGCAATGGACTATATGTGACAACCAATAAAGTTTAGAATTACAATCAAAGGAAAAGAATAAAAGGATTGAATTGTAGTCAATAAAGTATATAATTATAGTCAATAAAGTATTGCTCTTTATAGTATGCTAATTTTAGAGACACTGGAGATCTTGAAAACTTTTTCGTTACTGAATGGATTGATGTGGAGTGGAAAAACATGGGAAAGGATAAATATACCATGTATAATATTATATACTTGTGTCAATCAAGGTGATAAGGTGATTTAATGTGGTTTCTTGAATAAATATTTTGATTTTTGTTTGGGATGAGTCTATAGATAAGAACACTTTTTATGGAATGTTAGGTTATGTGGTTTGAATGAAAATAAGTGACAAATCTCTAGTTATATAGTCAACTTGATGGTAAATTAAAAGATATTTATATGTGAATGGTAGGAGGGGAGAGACTAGGAGGGGAGAAAGAGAGATCTAAGAAGGAGAGTTAGGGGAGCAATGCAGAGAAGATGGTAAAATCTTTAAAGAAGGTGATCAAATCCTTTCATGGACTATACATGTAATGAAGGTTGATTTACATGAATAAAGAAAAGTGTTTTGATTACATTTAATCTCATTAGATAAGCATAGAAACAATTCTTGTTTATATATTATCCTTTAAGGCCTTGAGGCCATGATCTTGTTGAGGTTTTTATATAGTTACAGGTTGGAAAATGGACTGTAGATGATAGTCAAGGAGAGAAGGATTTTAATAACTACTCCAAATTGTTGAAACAAGAATTATCATTATGTTCTATATCTTGAATGAATCAGGAATCATATATACCCTCTAGTGATTGAGTCAAGATTTCAAAGTATCCTGCCCCCCCCCCCCCCCCACTACC
This sequence comes from Torreya grandis, assembly GCA_037957365.1. Taxonomy (NCBI): domain Eukaryota; kingdom Viridiplantae; phylum Streptophyta; class Pinopsida; order Cupressales; family Taxaceae; genus Torreya; species Torreya grandis. The sequence continues at coordinate 4,057,384 of JARHVA010000359.1, forward strand.
CCCCACCACCACCTGCCGCCCTGACCCCACACCCCCCCCCCCCCCCCAAATATGACCAAATTATGTGACTAAAGGGTTAAGACCTTTAATATATCTCCCCCCTATCAACTCAAGGAGAGTGGTGTTAGTGCAAAAGTGGGAGGGTAAAAGTTCTGAATAGTGATTCACTCTGTTGTCTTTAATTTGACACTTTCATGGTCATTGGTATGTTTTATTTTGTGCAAGAGATATATAAAATGCATCATTATGATCACCACATGAAGAAATCGTGGATGGGTCAAGATATATAAAATGTGTTTCTTTGATCTCTACATGAAAGAAATCATGGAAGGGATGTAGAGAAAAAATGATGACTCAAGAGAAAGAAAGATGCCCTAAGGATGATCTATAGAAAAAATATGAAAAAAACACTAGTGACATGATTAAAGGGATATTTCCTAGTCTTATGGGTTCCTTGATCTTCAAAAACAAAGAAAACAAAAAACACTATATTTTCAAGGGAAAAAACAATAAATGTTTTTCACGACCACAAGGAAATAACCTAGTAATTTTTTTCACAATGGCATCCACCCTAACTGAAGCATGCATCCATTGGTGGCAAGATGAAAGTCTAGATAGAAAAAATTGCATAAAACTCACAAATGGATGGTTACAAAATATATTGCTCTCATGCCATAAAATGAATAAAAAACAAAGCATTCTAATCCATAAATATTTTAGGGGTTAACAACAAAATATTAGAAGCAGAATATGAAAGCATAGATTTTCCTAATCAATATGCAAAATATAAATCAATATCATATAATATATCCAAAAATATTGTTTAGTAAAATGAATGTGCCTTTTATATATATATATATATATATATATATATATATATATATATATATATATATATAATATATATATATATATATATATATATATATATATATATATATATATATATATATATATATATATATATATATATATATATATATATATATATATATATATATATATATAACAAGGAAGATTGATCATAGCCATAGGATCACAAGAGAAAACCTAGGGATAGAAAACCACTATACCTAAATATTGAAAATCCACACCTAAGTGGGTGGGAAAAACTAAATAATGCTTAACTACATAAAACCTAGGGAACATGAGTAAAGGTAAATATATTACTCTAGAAAACACATTGCACCTTCATATCATTTTTTATTCATATTTCACTTTCATTTATATCCCTCATAAATCCTTTTAAGTATGGTTTCCACTAGGTCTTCTCTTAGGCCGTAGATTAGTGTTATTAGATCTTAGATAATTTATATAGTTTTAAAGTGGTGTCATGGGGTTTTTGAACTTTGTATCTTTTTTTATGCCCACTCATATGAGGTATGAATATATGCAGTCAGATCTTGAGACTCATGACCCTTATCTATACATTCCTTTAGGTATTTATATGGGAGACAAATTTATGATGATGGTAACTTTAAATGTGTTCAAAATATGATAGAGGATGCATTATAGAGATAGAGTGAGTATTTTTAATAACATTATTTGTGTAAGGGAGTCTTTAATATCCTATGTCTTATAATCGAGTGAGTTGACTGTATGGGCTTGTAGCCTTTCAATAGGTCTATCACATTATTATTGCACTATAATAGACTTAATCTCAAAATTTTGAGACCCTTCATACTTGTTTCAATTTTAAAAATTTCAATAAACCTTTTATAGACTCTTAGATAGCTTCAACAATCTAATAAAGACTGAGAATTACACTTTTTAGTCATGTTTTAAGGTCTATCTAGGTCTATCAAAACCATAGTTGGTAAATATTTTCTTATAGGGTTTTTAAATAATTGAAATATATTTAATAAGTTTATAAAAATCATAAATTACCTACCTACAAAGTTTAATGATTTTTTTAAAGTTTTCTTTAAAGTTATTGAATTTTTTGTAGATGAAACCTTAATCTAGGGTTTGTATAATTGTAGGTGGCCTAAGAGGTCAAAAAGTAAAGAATTTTAACTTCAAATGACTATCAAATGTTCCTATAGATTGGTTTGTGACATATATTCAATCCCCTTCTTACACATGTGTTTTTTAGGATTAACAAACACAAAAAACTCATTGAAAATCTTCTTTTATCAAATTATGTCACTATAAGAGTGAATCTTAAAATCAAAATAAAGTGTTTCTTTATTCATATAACTTCAATGACTGATACACAAGCCATGTACGCTTCACCCACACACCAACAACACAACTTGAGATTTCCTCTTGTATTCATGCATTATTAACATAAATTTTTAATGGTTCAAGATTTATCATGTTTTTATACAATTCCTAAACTTTATATACTGATGTTTTCCATATCTAAGATCTCTCAACCACCTTATAACTCATTCAAACATGCTTGATTTGTCCTTTTTGCCTTGATTACATACACCTAGGTTGGGGTTAATATATATGTACATTGATTACATATTTTGATAAAACTTATTCCTATACTAATACCATAAATACCCATCACTAATGTATCAATACCATTTTCCATATGCCAAAATATTACAAATACATCAAAAACCTTGTAAACAAGTAAAAAAACTGAATTTCCTATTTTTGGTGAGAAAAATAAAAATACTATAATATAAACAAATAAATAATAAATATGCATGTAAAATGATTATTGTTGACTATATTTGATCTATTATACCTTTTAATACCAAAAAATAACATTATTGAATTGATTATTTATATGCATCTGCGCTAGACTACCAAGGAACAAAAAAAATTATTCATGAGCTCCTACTCATGAGTTCTTCAACACTAATGCCATGCATGAATATCTATAAAGGTGTCATAAATTTTTAATATTCATTTGGGTGGTTATTCCACTTGATTATTTATTTAAATTACTCCTTGTCTCTATTCTTCTTGACCACCTTCTTTTCTAGAATGGCTTGAATTTTATTTGGTTGTGCCTTTGGTAGTTGTTGCTCCCAATCAATGGTTTGATCATCTTTGTCTTCAGGTTCCATCTATGGATTATAATATACTATGAATGGATAAAGGTATGATACATTAAATATGGGTGAGATTCCAATGTAAAATGTAAGCTTCAATTCATAAGTATTAGTAGAAAATTTTCTTAAGACCTTACGAGGTCCAATTTTCTTCATCTTTAACTTGTTTTATTCCCACACAAGGATTATTTATTTTCTCATATGGTAAATTAATATATATCCTAAATAAAAATTCACCTCCTTACTTCTCATATCATCACTTTCTTTTTAATTACTTTAATTTAATTGTAGTTATTGATTGACCTACTCATGCAACTCATGCATAGTTGTAGCAAAAGTACTCACCTTCTACACTTCTTTTCTCCTACTTACCTAAGTTCCGCAAATCATAAATTATTCTTAGATGGATTTAATAAATAAATTTAAATGTGATATAACTTGTACTTCTATTTTGAGAATCATTATATGAAAATTCTACTTGAGTTAGTGCTTGATCCCATTGTTTTGGATGGTCACTTACTAAACTACTGAGAATGTTTCCAAGACTTCTATTGACAACTTGATTTTTAAAATTATTATTAGTATGTTAATATGATATGAATATTAAATTGGTTCCCATATTATTCCAAAAATTCCTCCAAAAATGCCAAATAAATTGTGTATCCCTGTCATATGCAATGCTTCTAGGAAGCCCATGCAATCTCACTACTTTGAAGGACAAATTTGGAATGTGAGCTACATCACTTGTTTTTTTACAAGGTATAAATTTTTCCATATTATAAAAATTATAAACCATAAAAATTATATAATCATTACCTTTTTATGTCTTTCACAGCCCAAACACAAAGTCTATACTCACTAAATCCCATGGCTTACTAGGAATATGCAATGGTTGATATAGTCCTAAATTTTGATTTTAAACTTTAGTATGCTGATATATTATATTTTTTTAATATAAAACTCTTCACATTATCTTTAATTCTTGGATAATACTAGTGTGCACTCAATTGAACAAGTGCTTTTATTTTCCCAAAGTATTTTCCCGAGCTGTCACTAGGTTTTTCTTTTAGTAGATTTTTTCTTATTAACCCTCTTAGTATGCATAGTTTTATACCCTTGAATAATAGTCCCTCTTGTAACATATAATCCAAGCATGGAATATTATCTCTATTTATTATATTCTCAAATTCTTCATAGGCCAACTTGAAATCAGGATCTTCTTTATATAAGTCTTTCAATGCATCAAAATCCAAGACATTCACTTGGAACTCTTGCATATTAGATTTCTCTTGCTTAATGCATCTGAAACTTTTTTAGATTATCCATTTTTATTCTTGATAAAAAAATAAAAACTTTGAAAAAAAATAACCCATTTCATGTGCCTTTGACTTAGTTTAGTCTGACTACTAATGAATTTTAAGGCATGATTATATGTATAGAACACAAACTCTTTGGTAGTAGATAGTGTCTCCATTTATTCAAGGCTTGGATGATAGCATACAAATCTTGGTCATATGCTGAGTACTTCTTCTTTACCTCATTAATTTTCTCATTGAAGTAGGCAATTGGTTTTCCCTCTTGGCTAAAAATAACCCCTATGGCAATCCCAATAGCATCACACTCTACATGGAAACACTTACTAAAATAAGGAAAAACAAGTTAAAAAAATTGAATGTGTCTTAGTCCATTGAATATGGTTTTTATTTCCTTTTATAGTTTCCACTATTGGAACACAAATGCCACTAAAATTACTTATAAACTTGCTATTAAAAGTTACCAACCCATGAAAAATTCTTACCTAAAATATGGTCTTTGGAGTAGGCCATTCTATTATGGATTTGATCTTATCTTTGTCCATATTCAATCCCTATTTAGAAATGGCAAATCGCAAATAGATCAATTCTATCTTCAACAACGTACACTTCCTAAGGATGATTAATAGATTATATTCTTGCAACTTATTTAAGATTATCCTAAGATGTTCAATATTTTTCTCAATTAACTGACTGTAAATCAAAATATCATCCAAGTAAACAAAGACAAATATACCTATGAAATCCTTGAGCACCTCATTCATGAGCCTCATGAATGTGCTTAGAGTGTTAATCAGCCCAAATGGCATTACAATCCATCCATATAGTCCATCATTGGTCTTAAATGTTGTCTTCCATTCATCTCCCTCTCTAATTTCAATATGATGGTAGACAATTTTCAAGTGTATATTGGATAAATACCTTGCACCACTTAAAAAATCCATTATGTCATCAATTCTAGGCAAGGGAAATCTATATTCGATTGTAATATTGTTTATAGATCTTGAAATAGTGTAAATTATTCAACCTCCATCCTTCTTAGGAGTTAAGGCCGTTGAAACAACACAAGGACTTAAACTTTATCATATTAAGCCTTTATCCAATAGTTAGTGTACTTACTTCTTTATCAAATCATTCTCTTTTAGTGTCATTTTGTGTGTTGCCTTATTTGAGATCTATGTCACATCCTAATTTCTCACTAATCTAATTTACCTGATTATATATAGATTATTATGGTTGGTAAATTGATTAATTACTATTTAACTAATTTGTAATTCATATGTTATTATGTAACAATCATATGTTTCTTTGATTACATGATTTTATTGCTATGATTTAGCTCTATTTGTATATATTTTACATTATGATCTTGTTGACTAGTTGTTATAGCAATATTTTATGATATATATCATGATATTATAGGTTAGCTAATTTCTTGTCATGAGTTGGATGTAGTAGAGATTCATCCCTCAGAACATGACAAAGGGAGAGCATCATCTAAGAGGATGGCATAGATGGAGGCCTTGGGGGATGATAGAGGAATAGTTTGAACACATACACACACCATGATAGATAACACTCATTATATGAATTGTTAGCTTTAAGATGTCTTTGATGTTATATGTATTTAGATAATTGATTATGTGTGTTAGTCATTATTTATTTCAGTTTAATGCTTGTGAGAATTTGATTTTGTGTGATTATATTATGGTTGGTATACATATATTAAAATGCATAATGCTTCTTCTAATCATTTTGAGTTATCATATTCATGATTGTTAATACTAAGCTTTAAAAAAAAGTAAATATATATGAATAGTATCTATTTACTACTATCTATAGATTAACCAGAATGTCTTATTTACTGCTATATATAGATTAACCAGAATGTATTTATTGTGTTTTAAAACATTATCTAAGTATTATTATGATATTTAGGAAATATCATTATTTAGATTAATGATTTAATATATAAAATATAACTAAAGACATTGGATAGTCTATATAAAGTATTAATAATAATAATAATGACTATGTTATTAAAATAACATTATCTTTTGGTTTAGCTATTATTTGATTTACCATTTCAGTTAAAAGAATCTCATTGACTTTAAATTTAGTCATATTTATATTTAAATTCATGATGTTGATTATCATTTATAAGTTATTATGAATATTGCATTATCCTAAACTATTCTATTAACTAAACCTAGTCATAATTTTAATGCATAGTCAATGGAGATGTTCGAAGTGTTAGTTTATCATTGGAAATAATATCAATAGTGGACTTTTGTGAATTTGGTACACGATCGTGTAACATTAAGAAGACCATGTAGGAAATAAAGGAATAAAATAATGATTAAGATATTTGGTGAAAGTTTGAGAGAATTAGGGCTTTCTTGGTTGAATCAAAATAGAGTTAACTTGTATTAGTTATAGTTTTAATGAATAATGAGGGTTATTCATAGTGGAAGGATGGAAACACCAAGAGTTTAATGCAAAAAATTACATGCATTGCATGAAGAGGAAGTTTGATGGAAAAAAATGATAAGGGAGATGGATAAGGGCATGTTGCAACACAGAGAAAAGAAGAAAGAAGAGAAGAAGAGAGAGAGAGAGAGAGAGAGAGGAGAGAGAGAGAGAGAGAGAGAGAGAGAGAGAGAGAGAGAGAGAGATGAGAGAGAGAGAGAGAGAGGAGAGAGAGAGAGAGAGAGAGAGAGAGAGAGAGAAGGGATAAGATTATTCTGGTTCATACAATTTCATATGGAAGCTATTATAATGTTGGTGATGTATTTAATTATTTTTGGAAATTAATAAAAATCTATGTATGTAAATATCTCTTAGGGTTTTGGGAAATGATTTACATTTTATTATTGATACAAGTTTAGCCCTATGGATGACATGGCCATCCACAGAACTAAACCTTTATCTCCTAAATCCATAAGGAATGCAACTAAATTTTATGTGTGTGTATCTGATAGGGTTAAATGGATTTATTTGTTGTGATGGAGAAATGCCCTAAATTAAGAACTAAGGACTTTGGTAGATGGTTTTAATATATATGATGATTGAGTTTTATGTGGAAACCCATATTCTATGTATATACTTAGTTAGATATATATCAAAATTATGAGCTTATATATCTAATACACAGGACTATGTGTATATTTTGAATTATTGAGGGTATAAATATGAAGCCTGAGTTAATTTGATGAATGAACGGATTGATATAGAAATTCTTTGTGTTGCTTGTTTTGAAGTTCATTTAGAGTTTGATATACATATAAAAATGACTATATCCATTTGTTTTACAAAATAATGAGAATATATATATATATATATATGAACTGTGTGTATATACTTATAAATTATAGTGTCAAATTTAAGTGTATATATATATATATATATATATATACACTTAAATTTGACACTATAATTTATAAGTATATACACACAGTTCTTATAGTGTGAAATTTAAGTATATATATATATATATATGAATTTGGTGTATATACTTATAATTTATAGTGTGAAATTTAAGTCTATATATATTAGCTATGCTTGGGTCAAGGGAAAATATAGAAAAATCCTAGAATGGGCATGGTAAGTGTTTAAATCTTATCTCAACTCTGTATTCTTAGTATACAAATATGTGTTATGTGAAGCGACTATTTAACCTTTTAGATATTCATAAAATATACAAGAAATGGTTTTTAGCATTGATTTGGTAGCTATATTACTGGGATCTTACATTCAAATTATTTTGATCATGCGACTTGTGTTTTATTTCTATGGTTTAAAACCTATATACAAACTAATAGCATAGTTTTGAATCCTTTAGTTGTCCATTTAAATAAAAAATAGATGACAAATTCAAACTTGGAACAATATATGTGTTAGTGTTTATAAATTGTGCATAGATTATAGTAAGTTAAAATACTTGTATATTCTGTGCAATAGGTTGTTACATGAATCACAAAGATTCTGAGATATATGTCAATTCAATTATTAATTAACACTTATAAAAGTATAAACCTATTTTTTGAACAAGGTTAGAATATAGGTCGGAGTGGTTGATTTATGATAGTACTCTATTTTCAACAAATTGGGATAATTTATATATAGTTTAAAAACCTAAGTTTGGGGAAAATAGGATAATAGACATTGAATGCATGTTATCACAACTTTATTATGACTTTAAAATAAAATAAGTAAACAAGAACAGGGGTTTTGATAATGTTGATATCATTTGTTGGATCATGAATGTATTTTTTTAATAGGTAAATTAAATAATGGTTTTTTAGAATCATATGAAGATATTATTAGAAAATATAAATTACTATTATTTTAATACAACATAGAATTTATATACAAAATTTATATATGTGATTGAATACTTGTATGCGATACATATTATGTATATATTTAATATGTAAAAATGCATGTATATATGAAATATCTCTGTATGAGGAACTTAAGTACCCATACACATATATAACATATATTTATACATGGGGATGTGTGATTATAATTATAGTTCTTTATGATTGTTAAATTAAGTCATAAAACCCTGAGGGATAGGGTACCTTGATTATACAGATACATCCCCTTAAAAGTATGACAAGTTATATAAATGAAATATTTTGTTTCATGTGAAATAAGACATTATTTGTAGAGTGAGTTAGTAGTGACAGGGCCCATTTTGCATGTAATATCAGCAAATTTTTATAATTTATGGGTAGGATATACATTATATGGTCCACATGTCATTTTGTGTGTTTATATTTCCTTTCTAGACAAAATTTTACTAAAAGGGGCCCCTTTCACACAAAATATTTGTAATAAAGGAAGATTTATGGATATGAGGATAAAATAGACCACATGTAATTTTTGTGTGTTCATGTTTCCTTTATGAAACAACATCGACTAAATTGGGCCCCTTTTACTTACAATCAAGGCAACATAGGAAGATTTAAGGAAAGGGAACATATTAGACCATCATGTCTCATTGTTTGGTGTTCATGCATTTTTGTAGATTGAATTCATAGAAACAAGGTTTGTTTCACATGCATTGGAGGAAATGTTTTTTTATTTAGGGTTAGGGAACATATTAAATACCACCACATGTGTCAATTTTCTATGTCAATGTAATGCTTGTAGAGTGAATTCAAAGTAATGGAACACATTTCACATGCAATAGAGGCATCATTTATTTTTTATGGGTAGGGGACATATTATACCACCACATGTAATTTTTTTTTATCTTTGTGCATCCTTTCTAGAGTGAATTTGGCTTAAAAAGGGGTCCCTTACATGTAATTGATGCAACAATGGAATATTTAGGTATATGGGGAGAAAATATACCACCATGTGTCATTTTTTATATTCATGTTTCATTTATAGAGTGAAATTGACTAAATGGGGCTTCTATCACATGCAATCAAGACACTAAATGAATATTCAATGTCAAGAAACACACTAGAGCAACATGTGTCATTATAATTTGTTCATGTATGCATTTTAGAGTGATTTTATAGTAACAATGCACCTTTCATGTGAAATAGAGGCAACATTTATCAATTTAGGGCTAGGGGACATATCAAATACCACCACATTTGTCATTTCTTACATTGATATTTCATGTATAAAGTGAATTTATAGTAACAAGGTCTGTTTCACATGTAATAGATGCAACATTTGTCAATTTAGGGGGGATGTACGTTTCCTTTCTAGAGTTAATTTTGAGTATTTTTACCATGAAGTCTATGCATTTGTTATTGTTTTTTTTTTCCAACTGCTTATACATGTGTGTTTTCAATAAGGTTATTTCATGACAAAAGTGTCTTCTATTGGAGGTAATTTTACCATAAAATTTTAAGCCCACCTCAATTTTGGGTACTCTTTAAACTGTTAGAAGTATATTAAAGAGACCCAAAACTTTCATATTATAAGTATTTTGGTGATTCTTAACATATTTTTAATGCTTTTCAAAATAATAACATAGGGATATGTGAGAATAATCCATGAAAGAGGACGTCCAAGACCGGTGATTGTATATCGACCACACATAATTATTGAAGCAACAAATCAAAGAAAGTAGAAAAAAAATGCAAGTTCCTCTCATGAATATCTCACTAATGCTAGATCTACAAATAGGTGAGTAAATGTGTAACTCCCCCCAAAATAGTGGAAACCCCTAAATCTAAAATAGTCAGTCAATGATCAACTAGTCAAAGGAGTAACTTCCACTACCTAAAATATAATAGTCAAGGTAATTCCTTATGACATACACACTTAAACAAGCTAATCTCACAAGTGTGAAAAAAACATAATAAATAAAAATAAATACCTGCACTAACACCCCCTCCCCCCATAAGCAAAACTTAGGTGCATTGAAGAAATGGGTCTCGTTAACAAGTTCTAACTATGTACCCATGTACAAGTCAACTCTCATAAAGTGGAGAAAAGGAGAAAAATTGTACAAAAAAATCCCCCAAAAGAGAGAAAAGTAGAAGATAAAGCTAAAAATCTAAAAATCACCACAAAAGATGATGTTGAAGTTATCTGCACTCCAAGTATAGCTCACAAGATAACCAATATCGATAATGAGATCCTCTACCTAAAGACTGAAAGAGTTACATCTGCATTGAAACAAAAGTGTGGCATAGGTCTGGCAAGATTGTGCATAAAAAATGAATGTAATACCATTGAAGTGAACCTATCAAAATTAGGTACAATGAATAATTGATCACCTTGGACTATTGATTGGATCTTTAACCAAGGTATAGGCCCTACACAAGTAATTGTGCTCCTCATGCATAGTAAGAGGGTCAACTGCTCTATGTAATGAAGGTGCAATGAAACTAGAGGCTATGAAGTATTGTGGAGTGCCCTATAGCTGTGGAATAGAATACCTAATATTTTATGAGTCCTAGATCAATATAATTACACCCTATAATGTCTGAAGTGGACCAGAGGTAGGTGGATCAAGAAATGACTCCTCAATATCTAGAAAGTGACAAGGATATGGTGGAGTTGTGTCTGCATCACTACTATAGTCATATCTACTAGAAAAAGATTCCTCGGTCTCATAAATGTGCTTAGGCTTAGAAGTGTCATCAAGTACAGGTGAGTCTGATGAATAAGAATGACATGGAACATTCAGTGAAAGAATGTACATGGGAAGTGGAAAGCACATCTCAATAACTCTCGAAGCTGAAGAAGAGACTATTGATGAATCGCAAAGATCATAGTCTAAATATCCACAAGAAGAAAAGACTAGTCAATACTCTCACTGAAAATAGCAGAGACCTTCAAAGTACCAATCTGTGATGGTTTTGGATGAGCAACATCATATATAGGAACATAAGTATAATCTACAATGGGACAACTAAGGTCTAGTAAAATCTCATCTTATAGTAATGGTTCAATAGAAGGAAGAACACTATCCACCATGGATGTGTCGTCACAAAAAATAGAAGTAGGAGAAGAGAGTAAAATAGTCTTAGAATATACAATAGTAAGCATAGGAGCAGGTGTGATGTAAATCTTAGTATGATCTTTGAAAAGAGACTGTATGATGCTCTAAATAGTGTAGGGACATATTGTATGTTCCACATGACATCAAATATCTATGGAAACATGTAATAACATGGTACCAAGAACCTTGTCACAAGTATTATCCAACTTATCAAATTGAATAAGATCAGTCGGAGCAAAAATCTATCCATATAAAAATGGAATATGATTCTTGTGTATGAGTAAGTGTTCCATATATGCATGCTAAGAAGAATAGTTGGGCTTTCAAAGAAGAACCACTTGTGTAAAATCAATTGTCCTCATCTAAAGTCTCTTAAATGAAGTCATCATGACTAAGAGAATACACTAAAGAAGTGAAACACTACACAATAAACTCTACAAAGATGATAGAATTCTACACGCTAATGAATGGGACATCAAACACAACCAAAAATACATCCAAGTGAGCAACCACTAAAGGAATCAATGCAAATAGTGAATGCTCAGATGGGGATGATGGGCATAGTAAAACATGTATCCACATGTGAGAAATCATTGCATGAGATGCAATGCAAAAAATAATAGGGTCCATAGCACAGGAAACCCCGAAAAATATGGCACTTTATAACTTTAGTGTGTTTACAAAACAAATGAGACCAATGGAAAGATGATGAAAAAACATGTACGTTTGAAAAAGACAACACTCAATTTTGAGTCACCGATCAAAATTTATAACAAATTATATTTCCCTATTGTTAATGGACTATTTAATGAATTTGCACTAAAATTTTAAATGCTCAAGTGGAAAGGGAGTGAACATAGCCTTCTAACCACTCCTTGGAACTGGAATAAAACCGCTGATATCTTCAAATCAATATTAAGTCTTACCACTCTACCTAAACACCTCTATATGTGTTCATTTATAGGATTTTCTTTTGAAGGTGTTTTAATAAAAAAATTAAAGCTATTTTTAAACAAAACTATTTTAAATCTAATTAAAACATGCTTTAATAAAAAAATTATTTATTAAGGCAGATGTTAGGTTTTCACCTTTATCAAAGAAAAGAAGAGCCCCAAGGATATATACGATGACACCATGGGAGAGAGGAAGATCGTTGGATATATTATTAGAATGCCAATGGAAGAGTTGGAAATGCCAATGGAAGAGTTGGAAATGCCAATGCATGAACTGAAATGTTGCCATAGGTCTGGGACACCAAAGACGACCACAAGAAGCACCAATGAAGGAGCTATAATGCTACCACATAATTGAAATGCCCAAAAAGATGAAGAAAACCATAGCAAGGTTGGATCTAAGCAACATGCAGGTTCATGCGTCTACTCGGAGAGAGCCAAGAATCAGTCCATGTATATATGCAATCCAAGTGGGTGCAAAACATAAGTGGTTTCTTAATACCTTAGTCACTCCAGAAATGTAGGCTGGATAACATGCAGGATGTGGGAGGCTAGACTAATGTAAATGATGGTGAGCAAGACCCAAAAAAACCTTGGGCAAGTGCATAACAATTTGCCAAGGAGGCAAAATACTAGCTTGACACCTATGGGATAACAGATTTAGGTTGATGGATTGGTCTAAGAACCCCTAGATCAATGTAATCTATTTGAGCTCGCTCCAACATTTCTCTTCCAATAGGTTTTGTTGTTGCCATGATAACCTATAACAATTTTTTTTAAAGGGCTTACAACCAACCGTGAGAGAGAGGAACACCAAGTCGAGTCTCAAAATAAAGACTCATCTTAATGCATGTAATCATAGAGATTGACATGGAGGCAACACAGAAATAAAAATAGGCCAAGATCAAGAGGAAAACATTTTTCCTCAATGTGAAATCAATGGTGGTCCTTGATTAGACAATCAACTGTGTGGTAGTTCCAAATTTACAGCAACATTATATAGCCAATGCAAATGCCAATACAAACATATGCTAAAGTCCAACATAAAAAACTTCTTGAAATGGATGTAGAGGAGCAAAATGAGTTTTATTTGCAATAAGCTCAATATTTCAAACTATCCTACAATAAAATAAAAATTGGTGATTGTTATCAGCACTTGCGCTATGATACCATGTGAGAATCATCCATGAATGAGGACGTCCAATACCAGTGATGGTAGATTGACCACACATAATTGTTGAAGCAAGAAATCAAAGAGAGCAAAAAAACAATGCAAGTTCCTATCATAAATAGCTCACTAAGGATAGATGTACAAATAGGTTCACGTAAATGTTTAACTCCCCATAGAATAGTGGAAACCCTCAAACCTAGAATAGTTGGTCAATAGTCAATTGATCAAAGAAGTAGCTCTCAGTACCTAAAATAAGATAGTCAAGGTAACTCCCTCTGACATGCACACCTAAGCAAATTAATCTCACAAGTATGAGAAAAACACAATAAAGGAAAATAAACACTTACACTAAAATGATATTTTATGCTAAAAATATTTTTTTATAATTTTGGTATAAATTCTTTCTGATCTTTATTTTGGTCATTTTTTTCTTCTTTTAGCTTGACATCAAACTCTCTTCAGATGCCATTCCTCATAATTTTACAGTCTATTGTCATCCGCACTCAGATCAGTTCTTATCTTCAATGCTTCGTTTGGTGTAAGCGTAGAGATCTATTACCATATATACACAACTCGGTGCCAACATTTTTAGACCCAACTCAACATGACAATTATGATTTATCCCTCACTTAAAGGTTAAATGAATTATTGATCAACATGTAACCAACACGTATATCTGTGTTCTTGATCAACATTTTGCATAGTTATATACCTGGCTTTGTGTATTCATTTATTAGCATACAACTCACTTTATAATTCCATGCATGATGTTTTGAGCTGCGTATTTATCTAGCTAAGTGGCATGAGCCTGGATAGATCAAAAAACCACTTATAGATTCTCGAAAGCTATCTCGAATCATGTTTGACGCCATACAGTTTGCCACATAACTCTTCCCACCTGCTCAACATTCAACTTGCCATATTTTCAAACCACAGAAATAGTCCCTACTCCTTCATTCTCAAAAATTGACTCATGCACCATCCTCTCCATCATCTGCATCCACGTAACCATGGAACTCAGGTTGATATCTTGCTACGATGAATCAATATTTTGTTTAAATTCCTTTTCTTTATTTTTGTCATTTTTCATTTTTTTCATTTTTGTATTGGTAAAGTTGTAAGTTATAATATGGTTTTCAATATTTGTTATGTTTCATTATTTTATACTTTGCGTTATTTTTAATATTCTTTTCAAAAAAAAAAAAGTGACAATAGTTTATGTTTGAGTCAAATCATATATATATAAATAATAGTCTCTTAAGTTATTAATATTTTGTATTTTAAGTTATTAATATTTTGTATTTTAAATTAGTGTATTAAAAATAATATTTAATTTTTTTTGGTTTTTATGTTTTAAAATTTTTGTAGTCATATTTTATTTGTGCATTCACGTTAATAACATAAGTTATATATGTCTTAAAATTATGTCATATGGTAGTTTTGTCAAAATTAAAAGTCAGTGAATTATAGTCGTTTTGTGTCTATCAAAGTGTCAAACACTAAGAAAAAAATTGTCTACATTATAATTGGATGCACTATTAGTTGAAACCGATATTCAAGTCAAAAATTGAGGGGGGACATTATACACATAAGCCTCAAAGCCAAATTTGCTAAGTAAATAACAAACCTATAAGAGGATGGAAGACATAGGACGTCGGAGGACAAATAACATCATTTTGCAAGTTGCTAGTGATGGGGCCACATATCTAGATTAATGGCCAATAAATTGTGCCAAAATGACTATGTTGAGGATGTTCATTAGTGGCAATGATAAATATCTATGTTGTGGAATATTGCACTTCACATACAATGGCTACAAGAGGTGATGTAGACTTAGTCCTCATTTCTATTTTTTATTTTTTTAGGATTTTATGTGGTGTGCTTTGTAATAAGAATAGATATTCATTCATGTTCACATGAATATGTGAGGTATTCCTATGTAATCCCCTGATGTAAAAACATATTAGAATACTAATCAAGAATTATTGTACTACACATAGATCTAGAATCCAAAAAACTAAATGAAGTGAATAGATTGAAGGGCCCCTATTTATGTTTAAGCTTGTGTTAAACCTGTTTTTAACTATAAAAGGTTAACGAGGAGTGAATTTCATTTTAGATTATGATCATGAGGTCAGCTCCATTGATGACATATTATAGTTGGAAAATGATATGTGTTCTACCATGTAAAACCTAAGGAGAGGAATGTTGGGAACTTAATATTCACATGGTTATTTGTAATTTAACGTATGGTAAATAATTAGTAAGTTATATTTAGTTGTTAGTCATATATATTGTTGTAATAACAATATATCACATATAGCTTATAGGTTAGTTGCTGAGATATTCTAGAGTATATGATGCACCCTAGTTAGAGGGAAGACATGTCTTATATATTTGTATGTCACAAGGAATCTTGTAAGAGAGTAAAATATAATAATATATTATGTATTTGAATATTAACCTCTGAGTATCTGTCTATTTGCTGGTCTTCATTGTTAGCATATTATTGTATTTACCTTAGGTTATTTACTAAGGTAATTTATTTTGGTTAGTTTCCTTAACCACTTTGGTTAAGAGGTTAGTTGTTTATTCGGCCTTTGTTATTTCATGCAAGCCAACATAGGTTAGTTTTATTATACCCGTCTCATGCTTCACGGGTATTTCATTTGTTTGCCTATTTAATAGGCCTTCATGCTTAGTTGAACGTGGTATGTGTGCTCTGCTATTCTCAATCTCATTTTCTCTCTGTATTTTATTTAAACTAATATGGTATCAGAGCCTATGGTTTGTAGAACCTGAGTGAAGGTTTGTGGAAGCCAGAGAGAGGTCGGTGTCTTGCCAGGGAGGAGCTTCAGGCACCCAGTGGAGAGCCGAGGAGAGAGAAAGCATCACGAAATTCGGAAAACTCAACCAGAAGGTCTGAAAATTGCCAGGAAGTATCAGAAGGCTAAATAAGACCAAAAGGAAGCAAAAACAAGCTGTTTTAGAGGCTCAAAAGCCTCTGTTGAATTTATCTCTTTGCTGGGCGCCGTACGGATTCGGCAAAATCAGAAAAATTCATTTCTTCATCTTTTTCAGCAAAACAAAAGTCTAAATTGCAAGTTAAATCAAAACTAAGACACTGGTGAAAACGGTTTGCAATTTGGTTGAGAAACGGGCTCAGAATCTTCGCCTGAAGTTTCAGAGGTAGGCCAATTTTTTGATTGGCTGAATTTTTTTTATAAAATTTTTAGCCTAAAGTTTTTAATATTTCAATTATTTTTATTTTTTAATTGAAATAAATCAAAACTTTAGCCAATAAGGGTTATTGGGGACCTACCGCTGACTAATAATCACGGAAGCGTCTGAAAAGCTAAAAATTTTACCGTTTTCTGGGTTTTTTATCTGGATGTCAACGGAGAAAGAATTTTTTAAATCGGAATTGTAGTTTTCCCGATTTAATTGTTTCAGTGGTAGATTTTTTGTGATCTTGCAAACGGTATTGAATTTATTGCCAAAAACCGGATAAGGTTGTTCAGTGTCAATATAGAATCAGTGTGTAGAAGAAATTTTTTATTTATTTTTTTTTTTTTTAATAATTTAAAAAAAAAAAAAAAGTCATTATAGTTTTTCCGATTTTATCATTTTCGTGAAAAACTAGGTAAAATGGCTAGTATTCAACACCTGTTACTACCAGATTCTCAGAAATTGACTGGCAAGAACTTTAGTTTGTGGAGTCACAAGGTTTTGACAATATGTGAATATCTGAATATTGATCAAATAGTGCTCGGTAAAGAGCAAAGGCCTGCCACTACTACCAATGACTATGATAAACGTCATCGTGAGGCTCTCATGTTGTTAAAATTGTCAGTAGCAGATAATCTAATCTCAGAAGTCAGAAATGCAACTATAGCATCAGATTTATGGAAAAATTTATCTTCAAAATATCAGGCTTCTGAAGCCGGTAGAGTGTTGTATTTGAAGAATTTGTTGTTTTCCACTAAGATGCAGGAAGGTGGCTCCATTTCTGATTTTTTATTGCAGATCAAGGACATCACTGACCAGTTGAAAGCAGTGCAGAAACCTGTTGATGAGCAAGATTTGATTGCTCTTGTTATGCAAAATCTTCCACCATCATTTGAGTCATTTGTGGAGTCCTTGCACATGATTGCTGAGATGCAGACTTTGGATTTTGAAACATTGTCTACATTGCTATTGCAAAAGGAGAGACGACAGGAGCATGCAGTGTTGTCTACATCCACTTCCACAGAGAGTGCATTCTTTATTAAGGAAAAGGGTAAGCAGTCTGGTAAAAATAGCTATCCATCAGAATCTTCACAAGTAAGTGGTAATAAGAGATCTAAATGGAAATGTTTTTACTGTAAGAAACCTGGTCACCTTAAGAAAGATTGTAGGAAAAGACAACATGATATGGCTAACCCCAGAAAGAAAGCTCATCATGCGAATGTAGCTGAAGATGAAGGCGAGGAATCACCAGATTTTGCTTTCATGGCTTCCAGTGGTAATTCTGTGGTGGATCGAGCTTGGTACTTTGATTCAGGGGCATCTCGCCATTATACATGCCATAAGGACTGGTATGTGGATTTTGTTGAAGATAACAGTAGTAATGAATCTGTATCTTTAGGAGATGGTACAACATATTTTGTGAAAGGATTTGGTAATGTTCATATAAGTTTTAATGGTACTGTAAATTATACATTCAAGAATGTTAGGTATGTACCGGATATGAACAAAAATCTTCTTTCAATCAGTGAGATCACCTCAAAATCTAATTTTGTTGTAAAATTTCAAGAACAACAATGTTTAGTCACCACTAAAGATAACAAGATTATTGCTGTTGGGATTGGTGAGAAAGGCTTGTATAAGCTTGCAGATCCAATCAAAGCAAAAGAAAGTGCACTTGCAGCAGTTGATAGCACAAGTTCACTATGGCATGAAAGGTATGGGCATTTGAATTTTCAGTATTTGACTACATTGAGTAAGACTAAGATGGTTAAGGGGATTCCTTCTATCCGACATAGTCATCATGTATGTACTAGATGTCAGTTGGGGAAGCAAGTTAGACATTCATTTGATGTTGGTAAAGCTTCAAGAGCAAACGGAGTATTGGATTTGGTACATGCGGATTTGCATGGTCCAATGCAGACACCTACCCCTTCTGGTGCCCATTATTTCCTGTTACTGGTTGATGATTTCTCTAGGAAAAAGTGGGTATACTTTCTAGTAAAGAAATCTGATTGTTTTTCTAACTTTCTTACTTGGAAAGCTATGGTTGAAAAACAGGCAGGACGGCCAGTGAAATCTCTTATAACGGATAATGGGGGTGAGTTCATCTCAAAACAGTTCAAGGAGTTTTGTGCCACTGAAGGCATACACAGACAATACACTACACCTTACACTCCACAACAAAATGGAGTTGTGGAAAGGCGTAATAGGACGGTGATGGACATGGCTCGTTGTATGGTCCAAAGCAGAAATGTCCCATACAGGTATTGGGCAGAGGCAGTGAATAAAGCAGTATACATCCTCAACAGAAGTCCTACAAAAGCTTTGGAGAATTTGACTCCAGAGGAGGCTTGGTCAGGTCGAACTCCAGATGTAAGTGATTTCAAAATTTTTGGTTGTGTAGCTTTTGCAGTTATTCCTAGTCAAAAGAGAAAAAATTTGGATGCAAAAAAGCAAAACATACATGTTTGTTGGATACAGTGATCAGTCAAAGGCCTACAGATTACTTGATGTTTCTACTAACAAAGTTGTGGTAAATAGAGATGTCATAGTAAATGAACAAATGCCATACTTCACAGCAACTGGTCAAGTTTCAGATATTGAGTCATTGTTATCTAATGATTCCATTATTAGTCATAATGTGAAAAATGAGCAGGATTCTTGTTCATCAGTGGAATCACATTCCAGGGAGGGAATTGATACAGGTCATTGTGAGGTTCCAGCATCACAACCAAAGAAGCCAAAGTGGTATACTGCCACAATTGAAGCACTAAAAGAAGGAGACTTGCCACAAGATGTGGAAAGTAGAAGACTGAGATCGGGAAAGCAGTTTGGTAATAGAGGTGAGCATGTTAATCTTGCTCTAATAACTGATGTTTCACAAGTATTTGAGCCTAATTCTTTTTCAGAGACCAAAGGGAAGTCTGAGTGGGAATCAGCTATGCAATTGGAATATGATTCCTTGATGAAAAATAATACTTGGAAGTTAATGGAACTACCACCAGGAAAGAAATCCATTGGTTGTAAGTGGATTTATAAGGTAAAATACAAAGCAGATGGTTCCTTGGACAAACACAAAGCCAGACTTGTTGCAAAAGGTTATGCACAAGAGGAAGGGGTTGATTATGAGGAGACTTTTGCTCCAACCACCAAGATGGTAACTTTTCGTTTGATTATTGCTATTGCTGCTCAGTTTGGATGGTAGGTGCACCAAATGGATGTAAAGAGTGCTTTCTTGAATGGAGATCTAGAGGAGGAAGTCTACATGGTTCAGCCACAAGGTTTTCAAGTTCCTGGTAAGGAACATCTTGTTTTCAGGTTGATCAAGTCCTTGTATGGACTTAAGCAGGCTCCTCGAGCTTGGTATACAAAAATAGACTCATATCTTAGGGAGTCAGGTTTCAAAAGGTGTAACTCGGAACCAACTCTCTATGTAAAGGTGTCTGGTGATGATATCTTGATTCTCATTATATATGTTGATGATATAGCCATCACTGGGAGTAGTACTAGTCTCATTCAGCAAATGAAAGCTGATGTTTGTTGTACTTTTGACATGACAGACTTAGGACTACTAAAATATTGTTTAGGTGTTGAGTTTTGGCAAAGTGGTAATACTATATTTGTGTCACAAAATAAGTATGCCAGTTCATTGCTAGAAAGGTTTAGAATGATGGATTGTAATCCAACTCACACACCTATGGAAACAGGAGCTAAAATTTCAACAAACACTGATTCACCTCCGGTCAATGAAACAGTGTATCGGCAGCTAGTGGGTAGTCTCATTTACCTCACTACCACTAGACCGGATATTTGTTTTGCAGTGAGTTTTCTATCTCGCTTCATGTCTAAACCACAGGAAGTCCATTGGTTAGCTGCAAAACGAGTATTAAGATATGTTAAAGGTACTCTTGACTTTGGCATACTGTATAAGAAGTCTGTAGATTTTGAACTTTTAGGATATTCTGATTCTGATTGGGCAGGTTCAGTTGATTCAAGAAAATCTACAACAGGGTATGTTTTCACTTTTGGTTCAGGAGTTTTCTCATGGCAGAGCAAACTACAAACTACAGTAGCATTATCTTCAACAGAAGCAGAGTATAAAGCTGTGGTTAGTGCAGGTTGTGAAACCATGTGGATAAAGAAAATTTTGGAGGATCTTCAGTTTGAGTCATCAAAGCCTACTCCAATTTTTTGTGACAACCAAAGTGTTTTGAAGATGGTGAAGAATCCAGTATTTCATGCCAGGACCAAACACATTGAGGTTCACCATCATTACATCCGACAGTTGGTTACAAATGAAGACATCAGTCTCTTCTACTGCCCCACTGCAGAGCAGCCAGCTGATATAATGACCAAACCACTTGGTACAGACAAGTTCATAAAATTTAGAGATAAACTTGGTCTTGTTTCTGGTTTAGTCATTAAGGGAGGGTGTTAGCATATTATTGTATTTACCTTAGGTTATTTACTAAGGTAATTTATTTTGGTTAGTTTCCTTAACCACTTTGGTTAAGAGGTTAGTTGTTTATTCGGCCTTTGTTATTTCATGCAAGCCAACATAGGTTAGTTTTATTATACCCGTCTCATGCTTCACGGGTATTTCATTTGTTTGCCTATTTAATAGGCCTTCATGCTTAGTTGAACGTGGTATGTGTGCTCTGCTATTCTCAATCTCATTTTCTCTCTGTATTTTATTTAATCTAATATTCATGAGATAATATTTGCATAAGATCCACTAATCCTTATTAGAATCATCAAAAGTGTATAACATAAAAGTTATAGGTCTCTTGAGTATTTTTTCAATGGTTCAAATATCACTAAAAATGAAGGTCAGAGAAGAATATTATGCAAAAATTATGAAATATTCATTTTTGTGTCAAAATAATGCTTTTTATTATTTTGATAATCATTACAAATTTGTGAAAAATTATTGAAAATTGTAGGTGTATTTATTATCTTTCTAACGATTTAAAGGATGCCCAAAACAGAGGTTAAGGTAAAATGTTATGATAAAATTATGAAATATTCCTACTGAGACATTTTGGAGGTGGAATAACTTTATATTTTATCTTCCTACCTTTATGGCACTTATCATTACCCATCATGAATTAAAAAAATGACATAGAGTAGTCTAATATATCCCCTACCCCTAAATTGACAAATGTTGCCTCGATTGTGTGTTCAAGGGACCCCATTACTAAGAATTCACTCTAAAAAGGATAAATGAATGTACATAGAAATTATACACATTATTCTAACATGTCCCTTATAAATAAATCTTCCCATGTTACCTCAATTGCATGTGAGAGGGACCCAGTTTAGTCAATGTCTTTCTACACTGGAAATAGAAACACAAAACAATGACACATGGTGGAGGTGGTCTATTTTCTCACCATAGCCATGAATCTTCCTCCATTATGTGGATTACATGTGAAAGGGGCCCCTTTTAGTCAATTTCACTCAAGAAAGGAAACATGAACACACAAAAATGAAACTTGGTTGTCTAATGTGTCCATTATCCCTAAACCAAAAAATGTTACCTTTATTTCATATAAAATGAGCCCCATTACTATGAATTTCCTCTATAAATGAAATAACGACAAAAAAATGACATGTGTGGTGGTATTTAATATGTCCCATAGTGATCCAAAACTCAAAATCTTTGGTTGAAATATAATTAAAGAAACAAGAACAACACAATTCAAATAATGTTATCTCTGAGAAGAGATGTTTTGTTGATCAAATTTGCAGACCCAAACATATGCCTATCTCTGAGAAGATATGTCTCCTTTATATTTTGGGTTACATATTAATTTTTACATGTTTTGAAGGTGGGAGGAGGATGTGTAAGGTCACCAATCTCAAGGGATATTGAGTGGTTTGAATTCCATGATTTACAACAATATAGAATTTGAAGAATTACTATTTTTAGAAACTTACTATTTTTAGACTGCACTAATAAAATTGAAATTTGGGGCCCTTAAATTGGGTTTTTAGGGGTAAAGCTTCATTGATAAAATTTCCATGCAATATCATGACGTTCCCCTCATTATTAGCTTTCTAACGGTTCAAACGGTGAGTCAATTGGAGCTACGGTGCAAAAGTTATGGCTCCCAGAAATTCCATCATCAATTGGGGTGGACCCATCACCCGAATTGTTGCCTGAATTGTTGCCCAGATCATTCCTCCCTCCTTGAGAATAAATGTTCCCCATTTCATCAATATTTTTCATCAAGTGTGATAGTTTTATTTTGATTTGATTCCTGATGCATACTTGAAATGGACTGTGCTTTATGGAACTGTGCAGGGATCGATTATTCACCATTTCTATCTGACCATCAATCTATGGATGAAAGGCCGTGCACTTATTCAGCTTGGTATTTGTTTGCTTCTATTGTTGTTTTTTTTGTGTAGTTAGGGATGCAACATTGGCCCTTTTGGATTCTTGTGGCTTGACCATCATGAGAACAAATTTCTTAGCACTAATCAGAGTGATAGATGTAGGTGGTACCTCTGGTACCCTGTAGCACCATGTTCCAAGAGTGAGAGTGATCCTTTGAGTTCTTGATTCATAGATGCCATGTCGATCATACATGAATGGCTGACCAAAGAGTATATCACAAACATCTAGATTGACCACATCACATAAGACCTCATCTTGGAAAGGTTTTATTACATATGAGAGAAGACATTGGTGGGTGACACAGAGGTTTCTCCCTGGACTCAACCATCCAATACTATATGGCTTTGGGTGAGGCTTCATGGACAAATTTAGGCTTTTCACAACATTAGCAGAGATTAAATTCTTTTGACTTCCACTATCAAGAATGAAATTTAAAGGCCTACCTTTTACCCATAATTTAGAGTGAAACAACCTTTATTTATCATCTAGCCTCTCCTCATGGGTCTGTAATGAAGCAATAATGGCTTCAGGATTAGCATCTATAATCTCTTCTTCAACCTCTTCAACTATAGGGTCTGTATGAGGTAGAGCAATGGATGTTGGAGATTGTGACTCAGAAAGTAGGGACTTGATGGCTCGACATTCTTCTTTGGAGTGAGTTCTATATTTGTGATAATCACACCACTTCCCAGTTTTTCCTTCCTTTTGCTTCCAATTTTGGCCTCATGTTTGACCTTCTTTGTCACTTTTCCATTTTGAAGGCTAACTCTTCGTATTCATTCTTCCATGCTTCTATTCAATCTTCACTGCGAACTTGTATGCCTCAGCAAGGGTTTCCAAATTAAAGAGTTCCATTTCTCCTCGTATGTACCACTGTAGTCCACCACGATATTTGAGAACCTTATGTTTCTCACTCTCTTGGATGCCTAATCTCATAGATAGAGAATGAAAAATGTTAGTGTAATCTTGAACACAATGTTCCTTACCTTGGCAAAGTTGTTGCCACTCTATATACAGATCGTCATATGCTCCAATGGGGTAGTATTCTTCCTTTACAGTTTCTATGAAATCATCCTAGGAAGGTTCCACTTCAAGGCCAATATCATCTGCACTGAATCTCTTTTTGTATACTTCCCACCAATTTTTGACATGCAGTGATGCTTTGAAAAGAGCAAAAGTGATCTTCTCTGTATTGGTGAATTTATTTATAGAAAAATAAAATGAAAATTGATCCAACCAATTTTCTACTACATCAGCATTGATTTTTCCTTCAAATGTAGGGATATCAAAATTCACCTGAACCTTGAAGGGTGTTGGGGCACTGAAAGGATGTGGGGGTGTAGATGAGGAGCCAAAATTTCCCATTGAGATTTGTTGTAGAATTTGAGAAAACTATTGTAGCATCTATACTTGCTACTATTGCAAGGCTTCATTCACCATTTTCATGAAAGGATCGGATGTCTTGGTTTTGTCTACCATTTGAAGTCATTTGGAGTGAATAGGTGGATAGTCTGCTAGTTCTATTTTCCACCCAAGCTTTCTATTATCTGACCTTGTCCTTAGGATCATACACTCTAAAGACAAATCACTCTGATACCAATGATCCAAAACTCAAAATATTTGTTTTAAATATAATTAAAGAAATAAGAACAACACAATTAAAATAATTCTATTTCTGAGAAGAGATGTTTTATTGATCAAATTTGCAGACCCAAACATATGCCTAACTCTAAGAAGAGATGTCTCCTTTCTATTTCGGGTTACATCTTAATTTATACATGTTTTTAAGGTGGGATTAGGATGACCTTGAGGGAGATTGAGTGGTTCAAATTCCATGATTTACAACAATACAAAATTCAAGGAATTACTATTTTTAGAAACTTACTATTTTTAGACTGCACTACTAAAATTGAAATTTAGGGCCCTTCCATTAGGTTTTTAGTGGTAAAATTTCATTTAGTGGAGCTCCATGCCATCTCACAATGTTCCCCTCATTATTATCATTCCAACGGTTCAAACGGCGAGTCAATTGGAGCTACGGTGCAAAAGTTATGGCTCCCAGAAGTTTCGTCATCAATTGGGGTGGACCCGTCACCCGAATTGTTGCCTGAATTTTTTCCTAGATCAAATAGCCATAATTCGACAAATGTTTCCTCTATTTAATGTGAAATTGGACTTATTACTAAAAAATCTCTCTAAAATGGATACATGAACACAAAAAAACAACACATGATAGTCTAATTTGTCCTTTGCCCTTAAATATTTCTATGTTGCCTCAATTTCATGAAAGAGGGGCCTTGTTTAATTGATTTATATCTACAAAACAAATATGAACATATAAAATGATGCATGTTTGTTTATTTTATCCCATTTCCCTAAACGATCTTTCATTGTTGCATCGATTTCATGTTCAAGAGACCCATTTTAGTCAAATTAATTTTAGAAATGAAAAATAGACATAAAAATGACACATGGGGATTTAATGTGTCTCCTTCACCTAAATCTTCCTTTGTTTCCTCGATTTCATGTGAGAGGGACATCGTTTAGTCGATTTCTATTTACAAAGGAAAACATGAACACTCAAAAATGACACATGGTGGTATTATTTCTCTTCATTTCCTTTGATATTCCTTTCTTACATTAATTGCATGTGAAAGGGGGCCCTTTTAGCCAAATTTTCTCTAGAAAGGAAACATGAACAAAAAACTGACACATGGTGGTCTAATCTATCCCCTACCCTTAAATTGGTAAACATTGCCTCTGTTACATGTGAAATGGGCCACATTACTCTGAATTCACTCTACATATAAAACATAAACATATAAAATTGAAACATGTTGTGGTCTTTAATATGTTCCCTAGCCCCAAATTAAAAATTACTTCCTTTGCTTATGAATGGGGCCCCATTACTATAATCACTCTAAAAATGATATAGGAGCAAAAAAAAAAGACACGTGGTGTTTTAATATGTCCCTTGTCCCTAAATCTTCCTATGTTTCCTTGAATGCATGTGAGAGGGGGTCTGTTTAGTCAATTTCAATATAGAATGGAAATTGGAACACAAAAAAAAAAAACACATGGTGGTGTATTTTATCCCCATAAGGATAAATCTTCCTATGTTGTGTTTATTTCATGTGATAGGGGCCTTTTTTAGTCATATTTACTTTAAAAATGAAACATGAATACAAAAAAATGAAATGTGGTGATCTAATGTGTAATCTACCCATAAATCATACAATGTTACCTATATTGAATATTAAATGGGCCCCATTACTATGAACTCACCCTACAAACGAAACATCGACATATAAAAATAATATGTGTGGTGTATTTATTAAGTCCCCTAGCCATAAATCAATAAATGTTGCCTCCACTGAATTAGAAAGGGGACCAATTACTATGCATTCTCTCTAAAAATGATATACAAACACAAAAAAATGACACATGGTAGTCTAATGTGTCCCCAACCCCTAAATATTCATTCATTGCCCTAATTGCATGAAAGAGTGGGTTTGTTTAGTCGATTTCTATTTACAAAGGAAACATATACGCACACAAACAATACCTGGTGGTTTACTTTCTCCCCATAGCTCTAAATCTTCCTATGTTGCATCAATTTCATGTGAATGAGGCCCCTTTTAGTCAATTTTTTTTTAGAAATGAAATGTGGACACACAAAACTACACATGGTGGTCTAATGTATCTTATATCCCTAAATTGATAAATGTTTCCTCTATTACATGTGAAACAAGTCAAGTTAATATGAATTCATTCTACAAATAAAATATTGACACAAAAAAAAAATGATAAATACGGTGCTATGTAATATATCCTCTATCCTTAAATCGATAATTATTGCCTCAATTGCATGTGAAAGGGGTCACATTACTAGAAATTCACTCTAAAAAGGATGCACAAACACATAAAAATGATACATGGTGTTATAATACCAAATAGTATTATTTTGTATTTTATATTTTTTCTAAGAAATACATACTCATTATAACATGTACACATTCTTGCACATCATTGTAATGTATGCACATTATAAGAAGCTGAAACTCAAAAAAATGGGCCTTAGGCTCAAAATTGGCATGGATTTCCAAGCTTAAGATTGGGACCTTAAAATATACAAAAGTAATCGTGTTTATAAGTGATTATCACAAAATTAAATCTTTGCCATGAAAACCATCATGAACTTCATTAGAGAATTTCATGAAAATGCTTTAAACATATAAATCTTGGTTTCTATTTTATAAAAAAATATTTTGCTCTACCTCAATATATGGGAAAATATATATTTTTTAATTTATTAACATCATGTATTAACATACCAATTTTTTTAAGCTAGTTATTTGTTGATATATTTTGGATATGTTCATTAAATTGTAAAAAAATATATATGGGAAAGTATTTCACTAAGAAAACTAAGAAAAAAATAATATTAAAAGAAAAAAAAATTGGGATAAGCATGGTGGTGTCTTTTGACTATCTACAACTCGTTTCAAAAAAATACTTAATGATGTTAAAAGGGGGGAGTAGGACCACTTGTCTACCATGTTTTTAGTTTTAAATGGTTCATCTGCTTGAAAATCCCTTGTTTGATTCACTTAAAATCTACTATTTTCAAAAAAAAATAATAGCTTAAAAATTAGATTCGAAATGTTATTTTTTATGTTTTTAAATATTTTTAAATTTTTAATATAAGTATTTCAAATTTTCCATCCAAATTTAAGGATCTTTATTTTCAACAAAAATCCCTCATAACATACCCCTTTTAACTTCCCATCTTAGTACACTTACCCAAAATTAGGTCAACATTATTAATTTATTTATTGAATAATTTTTACATCCAATCTTTTATATGATTATTCAAGTGGGTGTGTTTTATATAAATTCTAAGATTTTTTCTAAAATATATTTTATTATTTTTAAAATAAAACCTTCAAAGATTGTGCTTATCTAAGTTGGAACCACTAGACGAGTAGTTGCATTAATATTATATAAACAACTCTATCAATTATCTTTGTATGGCCCTGGCAATCTTACAAGCTCTATTCCCACAGAAATAGGAAATTGTAGTAAGCTTGAGTGGCTTGATAATGGCATCAATTTCTAGAATTTATCTTTAATTGCACTCAACTGACCTCCTTGAGTCTGGTTAAAAATGAATACTTGAAACCCATTCCAGATGGTTTTGGAATGCTGACTGAATTAACCTACTTAAATTTGCTCCATTTTAATTTGTCTCATATTATTCTCTTTTGTCATTTCAATTTGTTGAAGCTCTTTGGTGGTGTGCACTCACTTCTTGTATCGTGTGACCATTCAACCTTTGCATTTGCCTTATCCGAACTAGGATCAAACTCTGATATGGTATGAAATCCAATCATGGTAAATGTTTGTCTGGGTATTTGCTACTAAGCTTTCTATGAAATCTTGAGAATGTTTGCGTAAGCAAGATCATAGATATATATTATTTTCTTTTAAATATATCCATTCATTTTATCATACATTTGCATGCTTTGTAATGTTGGTATATGGAAGATCTTTAGAGATCTAATAATCTTACAGTTTGATCAAATTCTCTACGGCTGGGAATAAGACATTTTCTGCTTGAGGAAATGTGTTTTTCCTCCACATCATCTTTTTTGTGGCTTCTTAGTTCAAATTTAATTTTTCATTCTCGCACCTAGTTTGACATCAGCGTGTTCAAGTTGTTTCTTATCTCAAACCATAGAAAATCGCGTAGAACATTTTCTAAATTTCATGCACCTTGATCTTAGCTTTCCAGATCATTTTAAATTTATAAATTTTGTTAAAAAATGTGAAAGTTATGACATTTTTAGTAACTGCTACTCAAAAAATAAACCAGATCTTATAAATTGGAGATTGTTGTTAAAAGTTTTTTCCAAAACAAGCTATGTCTATTCAAGTTTGCCCTAATGTTTTTAGCATGTTAAACTATTTTTCTTAATAGATTGATTTAAAACAAGGTAAAATAAGCTACGTTTCTTTTAATGCACAAGTAATGCATAAGAAGATTGGTCAAGTCTAGCCTTGTTAGTGGACTTTTTTTATTATTTTTTTTTTATAAAACAATATTTTATGAGCAATATTTAAAAATAAAGTTTTATTCATTTTTATACTTACATTTTAATTTCTTCCTTGGATGTATTATCATCTGAGTTTGATGTCCTCTTTTGTTTGCAAAAATTTATCTTTTTTGACACATGCACTAATTTCTCTAGACGCACTATCGGTTGATTCTAATGTCTTTTGAGTGTGACTTTGCAACAATTGTGGGGTTCACCATTTCATATTTTATGCGGGTGTAAAACTTATTCTGATTCTATCTTTCTACATTTTTTTTTTGTTGAAAAGAAATTCACGTTATCTACAATGGATCCTAATTCAGTTCATTTACTCACACCCTTCAGCTATTATGAATGGAAGGATTCTATGTCACTTACTTTGTGAAACAAGAAGCTCTATAGGATAACTATAGGTTTGCAAATTGAAATAACTCCTATTGCAAATAAAGAGAAATGGCTTGACAAGTGTGATGAAGCTTTTGGTTTTCTATGTTTTTCTATGTCACTGGATGTTGGGTTCATTTAGTTAGTTCTGCTAAGGCACTGAAGCTTCTCCCCAATAGGGGATGCACTAGCCCTATCATGTGAGACATAAGTCTGGCATGATCACTTGAAGCACATAGAGAAATACCAGTTCTTGAAGGCTTTGAAGCATAATATTATATGTTTTTTTCATCTTTTGTAACAAAAATCTTAAGTTATTCAATACTATAAATATACCACTATTATCCTTATTGTCCCAAACTTAGCTACTAAGATAACTAGGATCACCATTACTATTCAAAAGTAGCAATAAAAGGAAAAGATACCCATGAATTAGAAATAAAACATATTCATTATTCAACACTTAGAATGTTCATGTATCATCACATGTTATGGCAAATACTTACTATTCAATGATTGCTTAACAAAATATAAGACAAAATATTGTATCTATTCTCCAAAGGTCCACACTTGAAAATGATTATAATAGGAGTTTTTATACTTAATTTTCCCTAACCAAGTGTCAAGATTCTAATTATCATGGATAAATGGCACACAGACTCCCAACAGGTTAAGAGTCATGGCTCTTATAACTAGTTGTTCCTATAAAATTAGGTCTCTGCACCCCTAGATGCTTGCTTTATGCTATGTTATGGTGGTCAAGTATTCTTTTTCTCTCAAATTGGTATGTAACCTCTTATCAATGTGGTCAAAGTGTCCTAGTTGACTTACTCTTCTAACTGCTTCCGTGTTCCTCGTGCTCTACTTCCCTTGCGATCCCCTAGTCTTCTACTTCTTATTTCAATTCCTTTGTTCTCAGGGCCCTTGTACCACATTCTTCCTTGACTAGGTCCTCTTGCACTAGGTATCCTGCATCATTGTCCTTCTGCACTTGGCATGTTCCATGCCACAATACTCCTAAATGATATGGTCTTCCAATGCCATGGTCTTCTTGTGCCATATCGGTACTTGCATCAAAATGGACAATGATCCCTTCGTATCATACACCAAAAATAGAATAATACTTATACAAAATTTAGGGGTCAACCGCTGGGAATATTCTAGGTTTTCATGCCTATTATTGTTCTTACAATTTTCCAATCAACACAGTCAGCCAAACACATAAAAAAAGTCCATCTCTCTTTGGCGTAACTTAGTATTGTTTGCATTACTTCTATTTTATTGATTCCAATTTCTTGATTTTAGGTTTATGTTTATAATTACATTTACAAAACCCTATTATATTCTATCTATTTCCCAGAATTATAATTAATCCACCATAGTTAACTCTATTTTTTAATAAAACAAATATCTTACTATGTTATATATTAGTTATTTTATTTCCTATTTTGTAAATTATGTATTTAATCCTTTTCTTTTTGAATATGAGTTTTGAAGGTTCATCTCACATCTCAACTAGTTGGCATATATTCCAAATGTTTTAATTTTCAAACTCTATGACCAAATACATTTATGTAATGTCTTTCTCCTCTAGATGAGGGAAATAACATATTATGTTTTCTACGACAAGAAAAATTTATGAAACTTGTTTCCACCACTACATATATGTTAGGACATTTCCTAACCCTAATCCTTTTCTTATTATATCATGATGATTTAATTTTGATTTTCTAATGAAAATTGTACCAAAAATACATTCAATATCTGGTACAATTTTTGAGACTTGGACTTTTACATGTGAATTTTATTTAGTATAGATTTAGAGATGTGGGGAAATCAAAGAGGGGCGCCCTCACATTTCGCAACAAAACTAGGTGCATGATTTTTGATTTGTATCTTTTAGATTTCAATAGGTTATTATGGTGAATATTTATCCATGAATATTTATTTTTAAATGTTTTATAGGGACATTTGCATATATTCATAGATGTCAGGGATTCATTCAAGGGTCACTGCCAAACTACCCTCCAAACTAGGAGGATCAGTTTTTGACCTTTCATTCATATATTTCAACATACTATCGATCGATTAGGGACTTAACCACATGCACATGTCTTTTTTAGGTCTAAAAGAGTGCTCGAGTTTATATGAAGGAATTAGAATTTATACAAGAGGTTTGAGAGTGCATAATATTCCATATCTTCCACTCTCCCCAACCCCTATTTGTGTTGTTTGGTTTGGATATGTAAGCTCACACACACACACACACACACACACACACACACACACACACACACACACACACACACACATCAAAGTGGGGCATTATGTAACCACCTAATTTTGTTGGTTCTAAGTTGTACACCTCTTGAACTTATTCTTATACACATGAGAAAATTATAAAATGTGGATGATAAACCTCTTGATATGTCATTATAGTCAGGGAAGGGTTTAGCATACAAATGGACAAAACATAGAAAATATTGGAAAGCATTGATACAGGGTATGGTTAGTTCCCTGCTACTTCTAGATCTACCTAAACCAAGGTGAGAGGACCTATGGGGTAGCTTGATCACATGGAGGGATATTAAAATTTAATCTCCATGGGGAGTACTGGCATATAAGACCACATCTGACCAGGGCATAACCAAATTTGTACACTCCACTTGAGAAGGGTTGTCACATAGAATGAGCAAATGCACTAGGAAAGACACAAGCTACTGAAAATAGATAGGGATATGATTTCAATCTCCATTCTAAATAATTTTCAACAACTTGGGGTCATATGGAAGACTATAATGCTAGGTTTCAAAAAAAAAATACATACACATTTTAAATAGGTAAGATTTATGCATTTTTAGGAAAACAAAACTTAAAATATTCAATAGGGTGTATTATTTGCAAGGTAGGATGAGTTTGGTAGTTATCAAAAAGAGTGTTGTGCTATTTTTTTCAAACAATAAAAATTATTTTACATACATGAAATTATTCATTTGAAAAAATGTAGAAGATTGAAATGTAAGATAAGGAGAACTACCAGGAGTGATTTACATCCATTGGTGCCAATACAATGCAAATACCCAAATGATTGTTGAAACCCTAAAGCATACACTACCAATAAAATTTCAAATACCTTTTCTTATTAAATCCATAAACTTATGGTGCCCCTAAGAGGTATTCAATGACATATTTCCAAATCACAATGTAGAAAGGGGTTTATAACCTAGATTTATACCCAAGATGACAACCATTCATGAGCATTAAACTAGATATCCAATCAATAAAACTTGAAAATATATTATTGAATTTCATCAATGGAAAAGATTAAAAAACCATAAGTATTTTACATTATATTGAAATAAAATCTTACATACAAAATTATCTTAGAATGTTTCCATGGGGACAAGCATGGTGAGTTTTCTCCTTGAATAGGGGAGACATATTACAATGCTCTCAGAGCTTGCTAATGGTTTTAAAACTACAACCACCTTAGAAAGAGAGACAAATGCACACACAACAATAGATCCCAAAAATGAAAGAGTGTATACCTAGAGAAAACAAACAATAATAACTTAAAAAAGAGGAAAACCCTCTTTTTACACAATTTCTCACCACTTTTACAATCTATGAGTATGTGTTGCAATTTGAAATATTGTAAACTTGTAGTCATCTCTCAAAGTTCCACCAAGATTCTTCCAATTGGAATATGATCCTTTCCATGCCTAGAATCTCCATGCCTTTGCAAGGAAAAATATTCTTATAACTGCCTCTACATGTAATGATGAATATTTTCAAACAAACCATTGATTTCTTCATTGGAAATGCATTTCATTCGATCATAAAGGAAAATATTCATTTTGGATCCAAATAAATCCTTTTTCTTCTTGTGCAACTACCTAAACATGCCTTTGACCACTCATTTTCATAGATGAAACCTCTTGGATAGTTACCCTTCCTGTTATACATGCCAAAGAACACCACTGGCCTTGTAATGATGAATTAGAACACTCTAGATCCATGGATTTTTTAAAAAATATTCTTTAGAATGGCCCACCTTAACCTTACAAACTAGTATAATCTCTCCCATGGAGGCGTTTGAATAATAAATACATGAAAAATGGAATACTTAGCTAATTTTTACCTTTTTACTTTTTTTCTCCAATATGCCTTTCAATACTTTGCCTTTTCCACATTTTAATTTTTAGGGTTTCTTCCTACTTTTTTAATGATTAAATGCATTAATTTTAACTTTTTAGACTTATGGGAAACTTTGGGTCCAATTTTTAATTTTGCACTTCCTTTGGATGGCAAAGATTTAGAACTCAACAACACATTTACAACTTGAAATTTGTAGTTACATTTCCTCTTAAAAGTTTGCAAGTGAATCTGGAAACATCAAGTAGAATTTACAAATTATAAATTCACAACTTGTAATCTAGAATTTTAGTTCCCTCACAGAATTTAGAACTTCAAGAAAAAAATTTAATTTACAAAAATGAAAAATTAAAATTGGCTTTAAAAGTTTCACTTTGAACTGGGACCTCATGTTTGACCAGCATTGACTATCTAGTTTGGGAGATCCATGTGTAATTTTCAATTTGCACATTTTTAAATATACAAAACTGCATCCCTCTAAATATCATCAAATCTCTATTGGAGTTTACTTTTATCCATTTTTTGAGTTGACCAGTGGGATTGGGAAGATGGACTACATCTTGCAACTTACATTTTGAAGACTTTTTTTTGCAAGTTATTTTTCCTGCTTGGGAACTCCACCTTGGTTTAGCAATGTACCTTTTGGAAAATTTATTTCTAGAAGCTAATTATTTCCTTATCCATTATTTTCTTCAACACAATAATCTATCTCTATAGCTACCAATATCATAGTCCAAATGCGAAAGTTAATCTACCAAGTGCAATCTTAGAAGATTTTCTTCTTGCATCTCTTTACAACCTTGCAATAATATTTGATCAAAAAGGAAATATAGTAAATGATAAGTAGCTACTATGATTTTAAAAAAATAAATAGTAGGATTTTATGAAAATGATACCTTCATTCCTTTATATATTTCCCCACCACCCAAAAAATTAAGATTGCTTAACGAACTTTAAATTAGAATGAGGCATAGTTACAGAAATAGTTGGATGTTTTTCCCTGGTAGAAGGATAAGAAGCCATTGTAAATACCTAAATACCATTTTTGGGAGACCATGATGAAAAATTTAACCCCTTACCATTCATTCTCATACCATCCATAGATATGGGACTAGAGCTATAAGTGCCCTTGCTAATAGAGTTGTGTACCATAAATCAAGCACCTGTATCTTCAAGATATGGTCCATCATCACAATAATAGCACTCAATGTTTTTATATCTCCATTCATGGTATTATTGGCTTCTTTACCTTCATTAACCCCATTTTGAATCTTTGCATTTTTGAGAACTAACCTCCCCTTCTATTTTTAGACCAAATGGAATTATGATAAAATCTCACCCTTTGATATCAATACCTATGCCTATGAATCTTTCATGCTTTGAATGATAGTGGGTCATCCCATACATCCATATGTCTTTCTATTTCCCAGACACAAACCATAAGCCTTATTTTCTTAGGTATAACAAATTCTTTAGCTTCCATAATACAAACATCTTCTATAGATTCAATTTATTACTGTACCTACTTAGAAACATGGGATTTTTTAACCATCTTACTCATTATCCATTCTAGTCAAGAAGATGGAGAACTTTGGGACCCCATATTTTACCATATACAATGTAGGCTAGTTCCCCTAATTCCAAAGAAAGGATTTTTATTTCTTCATTATGCATGTAATATGGAAAAAGATGGAGATGTGAGTCTATTCTTTGGACTGTCAAGAACTGAGAAGACTATGCTATTAATGATTTCAAACCGATACCCAATTGGAGATGATGAACATTATTGGAGTGACAATAACATATCTAATATCGAAGGAGGATGCTATCCAAAGTGCATGGATATTTTCAAAGAAGAAAAAGATTAATGTCTGTAATGCAACCAAATTTAGAACTATATTGGAAAATGCTTTATATCTAAACAATTCATATTGCATCTGGGATAAGCTATGAGTTTCCCCTCCACATTGAAATCAAGCATCAAATTAGGTATTAACAATTATATTTTCTTGGTAGCAACATGATTCTTCTATATCTCCACTAAGCAATCCTACAAATTCCATGAACACCAAAGAAAGGCTAATTTTTTGAAGTTCCTTAGCAGATGCCTTTGCATGGGCTATTAATGTTGCATTTGGCATTGTTCATACACAACACATGGAGTGATTGTCTTTCTCAGAGTACAATTTGACTAATTTATGTGATGCATGTCCTTTATGCCAGTTAGGAGTTTGAATTTTTCTCCTATCTCCCATGTAATCAACGTGTTCTTTCTATGGGATCCAAAACTCAATCAAGAATTTATAATTTAATAAACCTATAGATTGCATCCTGGATTCCCTTTTTTCCATCCTTTTATACCATCGACTATCATGGGTGTGGGAAATTCATTTTCAATTTACACATTGCAAGTGCAAAAAAGACCTTGCACCTTCGAGGAAGTTTTTAGCCATATGTTTTCTTCTATTTGCTACAGGTTTTGATGCTAAGCATTAAATTGACAACTTGCATTTTAAAAACTTATTATTTGCACATTATATTCCTACTAGCCAATCTCATCATGTACCTTTATTGACCTAGACCATATGTTATGGGTTTCGGAGATCAATCAACAACTTATAAATTTAAAACATGATTTTGACAAGTTATTTTTCTAAATAATAATTCCATGGAGTTTTGTGTTACATTTGCAATTTTCCCTTTGGTCAAACTTATTGTCTAACTTCAAAAAATTTCTAGTCTTCTCCTTGTAGGCACGTGTTTTACCAAGCCTAGAAAAAACTAAAACATTATTTTATTCCTTAGCCCTCAATGTGGTCAAGTTACTTATAGTGTGGACTCAAGGATTTCCTATGTTTTGACTTCACATGGTGCCACGTGGGTATAAAGACCTCCATGTTAATGCCATATTGATTTTTTAAAAATTGCATTTTGATTACTTGATTTTCGGCTGGAGTCTTTAACCCATGGTGTTGGCTTTGAAATATTACAAACTTCTACACACTCCTACACATCACACCCAACCATGTGTTTAATAACCTTCATATTATTTTTTTCATTGTGCCTCAATGTGGGTAGGTTACTATGATTATGTGGCCAACATGTATACTCTTTTTTTTTTGTTCCACCAAACCTTCCATAAAACACTCAAATTATATTCCCTTTTGGTAGGATTGGGCAACCAATAAACAATTTACAGCTTTGTATTTTTAATACTTGTTTTTTACATTTTTTTTATTCCCACTAAAAATCCCTACCAATGTCCTTTACTAGGCCTTTACATTGACCAAAAATATTGGGAGAGTTGATCACATTTTACAACTTGCACTTTGAAGAAGTGTAATTTTCATGTTATTCCTCCCACACAAATCTCCCATGAACTTTGGAGCCTCATTTGCAACTTTTGAAAGTTACATTTAACCCTAAAACTCCCATCGAGCTCCCTTTCTTCATCATACACCCTACAACTTTATTAAAACACAAAAATATAAAAGGTTAGAAAAAATTGAGACTTCACAGGCATTTTTATAATATGAACATGAGAGCAAGGTTTTAATAATTTTGATTACATAAATAGAGATTTAGATGATCCAGTGAACACATTTGCAGATTGGGGTAACATTCAAACAATCAGGTAGTAATATTTCTACAAGGGAACAAATTTCTACGTGAAATTTTAGGTACCAACATTGGCTCTTTCTTGGAGATGTACACCCCTTACAGTATTTAAAAAAGCCTCAAAAATAGGAGTAGGTACCAATCTATTGGGCTATGGATTCAACATTCAACAAATTATCAGCAAATACTCATGAAAAATCAAAACAAGGTGAGACTAATAAAAATAGATTAGGAGGATATGAAAATGAACACATGACTAAAAAAATGATGAAAGGAATTATACAAATATGGCCCAAAATAGAGGGGCAATAAAATGACAAATTAAGAAAATTATACACTATACAATACTATACACAATTATGGACTCAGTTTAGTAAGTGTTTCAAATGTCTTCCACTAACTGGCAGCTCCAATACCTCATCATCCCTTAATCTCTTTAATTTTTCTAGCAGCACGGTGGCCAAAATGAAGTCAATCAATCTTTTCATTTGCCTGAAGGTTCTGATACTTGGCCATAATAGGATGACATGTTGAAACAAATCCATTATACATGATTTCAAATCTAGATAAGACCAAGCCAAACAATCTTAATACTTATTCAATAGTTGCAAGTAAGCTTGTTTCTCTTCTATGTTTAGGCGAGTACCAAGTAGGAGTACCTCAAAATCCATCATTTCATTTGTGTACTCAAAATATAGCTTAAAATAAAAATGAAAACATTTACTATTTGGGGCATAAAAGACAACCCCAACTCCATTTCATAGATTGGAGCAAGTCCCATCAAATGACATCTTCCAAACTTCACCTTCGTTATAAAACTTAGCATCAAGAACAATAACTTGCTCAACAACATCCACATTCCTAATGAAGTTACCCATCTCTACATCTATGTAAAACACTTCATTGAGAGCACAATTCAGATCTTTAATTATATGTTGTATATTCAGCTCTCAATGAAGTTTTACCATCTTACAAGATCCAAAGGGATGGTGGCATAAGATAAGTCCATTTGTACACATCCACCCATGCTAACAACCCATTTTATTGATAGAATCATCCCCCACTTAGGTGGGAAATCCAAAAATACCATGTCCATTTTCAAATACTTACTAGGATGAAATTCCAACTGCACTACCAACCCTTTAATATGTCCAACAATTGGTACCTCTCATGAATCTATGGCATAAGACTTGTCAAAGGCTGATGTAAGTTTTAGTTTCAGCTTATTTAAGACACCAAAGGGAATCACATTGAAAGAATCTATAGAATCAAACATGCAATTATGAACAATCAAACCATTAATCAACAAGGTTGTGTAGAAAATATCAATATTCATCTGATTCTCTACAAGTGTAGTCCCAAAATAAACCTTTCGAGCTGGATCAATAAACTCATATAATTTTTAACTATCATTCAGAGGTGTTTGGGGTAAAGTATTTTCATTTGCAGATGAACTTTCACCAAATTATAAGTATTTAAATGCCCTCTTCTTATGTTTAGGTATTCGTAATAACTCAATAAGTGACATGATGATTTTTAATTGGCTGAACACCTAGGCCATATGACACATGCTATACTGAGGAAGAGGATTATTTGGAGGAAGGATGAAAATACCTCCAGTTGGAATACAATCACTTAAATTCTAAAGTGGAATAGGCTGGGATAAATTTGTATGTTTAACAACAATTTTCAAGGGTGGACTTGTTCTAACATTATTCACACCTTAGGAATACTAGACAATATTTGTACTTTATTCTTGGCTGAAGCACATCTTGGTTTAACAATTTGGGAAATAGGTGCTAATTTGGAAGGATTAGGGACTATTTTAGTTTTCTTTAGTTCCTAACTTGCATCCCCTAGCCTTAGATTTGTAGGGATAGTGTCTTGTGGAGCATCACCTTTTTGCCTGCTTCTCAAGCTATATTCTTTCTCTTAAGTAACTATTGCATTAATTAGTAGCTTCCTATCCTCAATTAAAGGAATTCACCCATCATATTTCTTAATCATCATAGAACATAAGAAATCAAAATCATAATTACATAATTCATATTCTTATGTCATAGTAACATCACAAGCAAATTCAAGAGTTGGGACACATACCTTTTTTACTGCACTCCAAAATTTATCAATAGTAGTATCACATAATAATTTCATAGAGGTAGACAACTTGCTTCTAGATACTTGTCAATTAAACATCAAAATCTCATCATCATTAGACGGAGACTTAGGATCATCCAGATCTTCATCAATCCATTTAGTAGTATCACAAGGAGGATGTGGAAGGAAACATTTATCACACTAATAAATGTCAATGTCACAATTTACCACATTCACTTTAGTGTTTAATGGATTAGGAACTTGTTTCATAGCTCCTCTATTATGATTTATATCCATTATTTCATCATGTGTAGGCCTCTTCCTTTAGTCATCATATCAAATGTGGAAAGTAGGCTTCCCTTGTGCTTGACTCAAATTTGTATCTCTCTCCTAACTTTTAGACCCATGAGGTAGCCCCTTCTCAACCCTAGCCAACTTGTATGACATATTCTTAATAGTGGAGGATAAAGTTTTAGCAATCTCATCAAGGTTGTCTATCTTAGTGGACCATATTTTTTTGGATTAACCAACTTTACATCAACCCTCTTGTTCAAAGGTTTTCCCACATCCTTTATGTTATTCTCAATTTGGATGGCCATATTGAATGTGAATCTCAGATTTGTTGGAATGTTGTCCCTCAATAGTATGAAGCCTTCTTGTCAAATGCATCACAATATTTAATCATGCAAGCTATGTCACTAGGCCTAATGTTCTTAGGTAGCCTCATCATAGTCTTGTTGAACCATGTAAAAATGTCTTACACACACTCATTAGGATTATTCTTAATGTTTTCAAAATCTACCAAAAGAAACCTAGGATCAATCCTATAACCATACTGAATTTTAAAAACATTCTTCATTTCTTATCATGATTCAATGCATCCATGGGGAAGGGAATTGAACCACTCACAAGTATCTTATTACAATGTGTGCATAAAAAACTTAAATTAAACATCCTCATACTCAACCTCATAATCCTCAATGATAATGTGGAATGCCCTCATGTGTTGATCACTAGTCACTACATTATTCCATTGAAACTTAGGAAGGCAGTTCCTTCATTTGGGACTTCATTAGCATAACCTTCCATTTCATCAAAGTTAATTGGTCTAAATCTAGGAATCTTGAATGTAGGATTCTCATTCTCATCTTTATCCATATACATCATGATTGGTTCAATGGTGGGTTCAAGATCAAATTAAAAAGGCAATGAGGGGGTGAGTGAGGTGGACTTAGGGGATCAACCTTAGGAGGAGATTCAGCTAGTTGAGAAGGTGTTAGGTAATAAATAGGACTACATGATTTTAAATGATTAGAAGAACTATGATAATCTTAAATAATAGGAAGGTCAAGAAATAAAAGTTTAGGATTACCAGAATCTTGATAGTACAAACACTCCTTAGCACCTAAACTTTATCCTTCAACCAACCTCCAAACTTGTATCATTCTTCTTTGATGAACTTTTAAGGGTGAGACAAGTTGTTTTTGATGAGTCACCTTTGAAGAATGATCTCAGTCCTTACAGATTTGAAAGCTAAAAAACACTTAAAGTTGAATCGAAGATATTAAAATGGGCACTAATCTTCCTTGAAACCAGATGATAAAGTTGGAGTCACTACTAGAAGCAAACTTCTATAATATAATAGTTTATGAATATGTTGTGATACATGTTTAAATTAAGCTTTACTAAAGATTATTGATGAGATAGAAAGTTAAAAGACTACAAATTTTAGATTTATTTCAAAAGGGGAAATCACCTTCCAACTTGACAAGTTATAGCCCTTTATAATAAACATAGTAAAAGTGAATTTATCAAATATTTCAAATCCTCAACATGTCCCCAGTGGAGTGATGAATTTTTTGATAGCCTAAAGTAGCAAATCAACAAATAATAACCTCAAATATCAAACACATGAGACAATATGGATAATCATGTTTAAAAATATGTATTTGATATTAATGTATCAAATATTCAAAGGTAGATAAATTGATAACTTGAACTTACATAGCTCTTTAAACTTATACAACTCTCTGCATGAGTCCCCATTAATACAAATGCCATGAGTGTCTTTTTAGTTCCTAGCGATGACACCAAAAAATTGTTGGGGTGTTGATGGATCAAAGATAGTCAAAATAGCACAAACATAGGTAGAAAACTTTATAACATGGATTACTTACAACTCTCTTCAATATTCCCCAACAAATGACATCACTCATTTACAAAGATGTAGAAAAACTGAAATACAAGCTAAGGGGAACTACATGGAGTGATTTGCATCCATTGGTGCCAATACAATGCAAATACACAAATGATTCTTGAAACCCTCAAGCATACAATACCAATAGAATTTCAAATAATTTTTCCTATTAAATCCATAAACCTAGGGTGCCCTTAAGAGGTATTCAACAACATATTTCTAAGTCACAATGTAGAAAGGGGTTTATAACCTAGATTTATACCCAAGATGACGACCATTCATTACCATTAAACTAGATATCCAATTGGTAGAACTCGAAAAACATATTGTTAAATTTCATCAATATGAAAGAGTATAAAACACAAATATTTTCCATTATCTTGAAAGATAATCTTACAAACATCATTTTTTTAGAATGCTGCCATGGGTAAAAGCATGGTGAGTTTACTCCTTGAATAGGGGAGACATATTACAATGCTCTCAGAGCTTGTTAATGGATGTAAAACTACAATCACCTTAGAAAGAGAGACAAAATGCATGCATAGCAATAGATCCCAAAAATGAAATAACAGAGACCTCGAGATAACAATCAACAACCACTTACAAAAGAGGGAAAGCCTTATT
This sequence comes from Torreya grandis, assembly GCA_037957365.1. Classification (NCBI taxonomy): domain Eukaryota; kingdom Viridiplantae; phylum Streptophyta; class Pinopsida; order Cupressales; family Taxaceae; genus Torreya; species Torreya grandis. Next base: position 4,100,116 of record JARHVA010000359.1, read on the forward strand.
TTAAAACAATTTATCACCACTTTTGCAATCCTAGAATATGTGTTGTAATTTGTAATATTTAAAACTTGTAGTCATCTCTCAAAGTTCCACCAAGATTATTTCAGCTAGAATATACTCCTTGCCACGACTATAATCTTCATGCCTTTTCAAGGAAAAGGATTATTATAACTGCCTCTACATGTAATGATGAAAGTTTTAAAATAAACCTTTGATTTCTCAGCTAGAAATGCATTTCATTTGAGATTGAAGGAGAATATTCATTTTGGAGTGAAACAAACCCTTTGTCTTTTTGTGAAACTACATGGACATGTCTTTGACCAATCATTTGCATAGCTAAACCCTCTTGGACAACTACCCTTCCTCTTATGCATACAAAATAACACCCCTGGCCTTGTAATTATGACATTGGAACACTCCAAATCCATGGCCATTTAAAAAAATATTCTTTGAAATGGCCCACCTTGACCTTGCAAACCTGAAACATTTCTCCCATGGAGGCATTCAAACAATAAAATAATGAAAAATGGAAGACTTGGCAAATTTTTTACCTTTTTGCTATATCACTCCAATATGCCTTTTAACACTTTGCCTTTTTCACATTTTGATTTTAGTGTTTCCACCAAAATTTTTAATGCTTAAATTCATTAGTTTTCACTTTTTAGCCTTATTGGAAACTCTGGGTCTAATTTACAATTTTGCACTTCCTTTGTATGGCATAAATCCAAAACTCAACATCACATTTGCAACTTACAATTTTTATTTTAAGTTCCCCTCAAAAGTTCCCTAGCAAATATGGATACTTCAAGCACAATTTTCCATTTTCAAATTTGCAACTTTTAATCTAGAGTGGCAATTCCCTTGGAAAGTTCCCTCATGAACTTGGGAACTTCAAGCGCAATTTGCAATTTGTAAAAATGCAAAATTGAAATTAGCCCTAAAAATTCTACTTTAAACTGGGACCTTATGTTTCACTGACATTGACTAGTAGGTTTGGGAGATCCAAGTGAAATTTGTAATTTGCACATTTACAAATGTGAAAAATTGCATCCCTTCTTGAAATCTCCCTAGAGATCCATTTGAGTTGACTTTATCCATTTTTTGACTTGACCAATGGGATTGGGAAGTTGGACTGCCAACTTGCATTTAGAAGACTTATTTTTTCAAGTTGTTTTTCCCACTTGGGAACTCCACCTTGGTCAACCATTCAACTTGGTTTAGAAAAGTACCTTATAGAAAAGGTCTTTCTAGAATCCAATTCTTTCCTTAGCCATTATTTTCTTCAACACAATAATCCATCTCTATAGCTACCAATCTCATATTCCAAATGAGAATGCCAAGATACGAAGTGTAATATTATAAGATTTTTTATTACATCTCTTTACAACCTTGAAATAATATTTGATCCAAAATGAAAATCATCAAATGAATAAGTGGATGCTATGGTGTTTGAAAAAGAAACACTAGGATCTGATGAAAATGATACCTTCCTTCATTTGTATATATCCCCACCATCAAAAAAATTAAGACCACTCAATGAACTTCAAATTAGAATTAGGTATAATTGCAGTGACGACTGGATTTTTGCCCTGGTAGAAGGATAAGAAGCCATTGTAAATTCTTGAACACCATTTTTGGGAGACCATGATGAAAAATTTAACCCCTTACCATTCATTATCATACCAACAATAGATATGTGACAAAAGCTATAAGTACCCTTGATAATAGAGTTGTGTAACATAAATCAATCCCCTGTATCTTCAAGATATGGCTCATCATCACAATAACCACACTCAATGTTTTTTTATCTTCATTCAAAGTATTATTGGATCCTTTGCCTTTAGTAACCCCATTTTGATTATTTATGTTTTGTAGAACTAACCTGCCCTTATATTTCTAGACCAAATGGAAGTATGCAGAAATCTCACCCTTTGATATCAATACCTATGCTTATGAATATTTCATGATTTGAATGACAATGGGTCATCCCATACATCTGGATCTATTTTTATTGCCTAGATACTAACCATAATCCTTATTTTCTTAGGTATAACAAACCCTTCAGCTTCCATAGTGCAAAAATCTACTATGGACTCAATTTATTACTCATCATCCATTATAACGAAGAAGATAGAGAACTTTGGGAACCTAAACTTTACCATAGACAATGTAGGCCTATTCCCCTAATGCCAAATAAAGCATTTGTATTTATTCATTCTGGGTGAAATATGGGAAAAGATGGAGATGTGAGTTTATTCTTTGGAATATCATGAACTGGGAAGACTACACTATCAACAAATCCAAGTAGATACCTGATTGGAGATGAAGAGCATTAATGGAGTGGTAATGACATATATAATATCGAAGGAGGATGTTATTCAAAGTGCATGGACATTTTCAAAGGAAAAAAATCCTAACATCTAGAATGCAATAAAATTTAGAACTATATTGGAGAATGCTTCAGATCTAAATGAATAATATTGCATCTAGGATAAGATTTGAGTTTCCCCTCCACATCAAAATCAAGCATCAGCTTAGGTAGTAGTAAGTATAGTTTTTGAAATAAGCATGATTTTTGTATATCTCCACTAAGCAATCCTACAAATTCCATGAATGCCAAGGAAGGCCATTTTTTTTAAGTTCCTTAGAAAACACCTTTGCATGGGCTATCAACGTTGTATCTAGCATTGTTCATATGCAACACATAGAGTCCTCATCCTTCTCAGATTGCCATCTGACCAATTAATTTGATGCATGTCCTTTACACCAATTGGGAGTTTGAATTTTTCTCGTACATCTCGTACAATCAACATGTTCTTTCAGTGGGATCAAAAACATAGTCAATAATTTGTAATTTAAAAAACTTGTAGATTGTATCATATCTTCCCTTTTCCATCATCCTTTTTTATTTTCAACTACCATGGGTGTGGGAAGTTCATTTGCAATTAACACATTGCAAGTGTAAAATAGACATTCCACCTTCGAGGATTTTTTTTGCCATATGCTTTCTACCATTTTCTTTGGGTTTCGATGCTATAAATGCAACTGACAACTTGCATTTTAAAAACTTGTTATTTGCACATTATATTCCCATCAGCCAATCCTACAATGTACATTTATTGACCTAGACCATATGTTGTGGGTTTGGGAGATCAATCAATAACATACAACTCACAAATTTAAAGCAAGCTTTTCACAAGTTGTTTTTCCAACTAATAATTTTGTGGAGTTTTGTGTTGTGTTTATAATTTTCCCTTTGGTCAAACTTGTTATCTGACTTTAAAATATTACTAGCCTTCTCCTTGAAACCATGAGTTTTCCCCAGCCTAAAAAAATCTAAAACTTTGTTTTATTCCTTGTGCCTCTATGTGGGTAGGTTGCTTATAGTGTGGACTTAAGGCTTTGTTGTGTTTTGACCTCACATGGCACCACATGGGCATAAAGACCTCCACGTCGATGCCTTTATCCCTTTTTAAAACTTTTCATTTCGATTAATTGATTTTCCTTGTGGACTTTTTAACCCATGGCATTGGCTTTGAAATATTACAAACTTCGACACACTCCTACACATCATGCCTAGTTTCGTGTTTAAAAACCTTTGTGTTTTTTCATGATTGTGCTTCTACGTGTGTATGTTACTATGATTATGTGGCCAATGTGTATACCCTTTTCCCCTATTCCACCAAAACTTCCATGTGACACTCAAATTATACTCCCTTTTGGTAGGATTGGGAGGTCAATAAACAATTTGTAGCTTTATATTTTCAATACTTGATTTTTACATGTTATTTTCCCCACTAAAAATCTCCACCAATGTCCTTTGTTAGGCCTTTCTATTGGCTGGCAGGAATAGGAGAGTTGATTACATTTCACAACTTTCACTTTGAGGAAGTGTAATTTTTAAGTTGTTTCTCCCACACAAATCTCACACAGACTTTGGAACCTAATTTGTAACTTTCGAAGGTTGTATTTAACCTTGAAAATTCCATAGGGCTCCCTTTCTTCATCATATAGCTTGGAATCATATTAAAACATGAAAATATTGAAGGTTAGCCAAAACCAGGACTTCACAGGGGTTTTTACAATATGAACATTAGAGCAGGGTTTTGATAAATTTGACTATAAAAATGGAGCTTCACATGATCCAAGTGAACACACTTGTAGATTAGGGTAACATTCAAAAAATTAGGCATTAATAGTATGCCTATTTTAATCAACCTAGATATACATGAAGGGAGGTATATACAATAAGTATATACTCCATTATTTGATCTCTTTGCAAACAACAGTCCAAATATAGCATTTTTAAAATAAATTTTGGAAAACAAAATAACCCACAAATAAAAATACCTAATTCCATAACCTATAAAAAGTTATTATTCATTTCTCGCCCTCTTTACAAATCTAAGAAAAGAATAGTCAAATCTATGAGGAAAAATTTACTTGCCTGTAGACACTTGAATCTAGCTCTTCCATCTAAGCTCCAGTCACCTACTTCCTTCTCCCTTCCTTGTTTGGCTCCCCTAGTAACAACAACCCCTATGGAGGCAAGAGCTTGGAGGAGAAAATGAAACTTTAAAACCATAAATTCATTTTGACCTTTTTTCTTCACTTTTATTTTTTTATTTTTATCTTTAAAACCCTAAATACTCCCACCACATGCTTTTTCACCCACTAAGTGAGTCTAGTTATGAACTCCCTTACTTTAGGATACACTAAAATAATTTATTATTATTAAAATTAATATTTATTTAATGAAGCATGTTATAATTAGACATTTAATTTCTCATCTATTAGGTAGTACAATATAATATTTTATTACTAAATCACATTAATAGATATTTCCTTATTTGTTTTACTTATTATAAAATTGAATAAATCACTAACTAGTTATGGTAACCAATTAAAATAATTAGGATCAGCGAACACTTGGTCTTAGTTATTATTTATCTGTAAGATCTAAACATCTCTCCTCTATTCAATCCCACAACACACAAGCACAGATAATTTCACCTAAAATTGATACACTACTAATAACAAATATAATTATAACACATATAATAATAAGCTCCTATTCGGGTCTATAATTATCGCACTCAGGTATTAAACAAACATCTCATAAAATTGATGTGTAGAAAACCTATATAAAGTAATCAATAAATAATAATAAGAACAATAATTAATATATATGTAGTAATTATATAAGTGTATTATGACCCAAATCATAATCCTAACCTAGTAAATAAAATCACTCGATAATCACAAAATAATCAAGTCCATAATATAGAACAATGCATACAAACAAATTCGGATACAGTCAGAATAACACTAGGCATCTCTTGCTGAGATTTATACCCACCTAAAATTGTCTCTACTTATGACAATGTGACAACAAAATAAAGGTGTTTATATTGGTTTGACATAAGGGTATTACAAAATCTAACCTTCTTAAATCTAGCACATTTTCATGGCTTATGGTTTAAGGTCATATTTTAACCCATGACTGATTATAGAGGTTGGGATTTTTTAGCCCTTCTAGGTGTGTATTATGTCTGGTGGAAGAGGAAGATGCAAATCATCTTCTTTTCATTTACCCATTTACAATGTAAGATTTGAATTAGTTGTGTATTAAGATGATTTGGCATTGGCCTAGACCAAAACCATTGAGGTAGGGTTTCATCTCTTAGCCCATGGGCTCTGAGAAAGACACATTCTCTGACCTATGGAAACCATGTATATAAATTTTGATATGGACTATATGAAATGAGCAAAACTTACCAGTTTTTGAAGATCGATCCAGATTCTTTGAGGAAGTAATAAAAAAGTTGAATTGGATATGTCGGAGTTGGCCTCTACTCATAAATATAGACACAAGGATTGCCTTTCAAATTAGGAGTCTCATATTATCTCCTCTTGGTAGTGGTTAAAAGTGTCACCAATTAATGGATCAGTTATATTGCCAATCATTATTAAGTGAGCAAGGAGAATGGATTGGATGTTGCCTCCTCTAGGGATGCTCAAACTTTGATGGTAACGCTCAGGGGGATCTTGGAACATCAAAGGTTGGTTGTATCATTTAGGATTATGTAGAATCACTCATTAGAGTAACATAAAAAAACCAATAATGACACTAAGGCCTAATATATTGGGTTAGGTCTTGAGATTGTGTGCCAATGTGGGATTGACCGAGTTGTCATTAAGGGAGACTCGATGGTCATCCTTTAGGTCCTAAGGAAAGGGAAAGCTAGAACATGGAACTTGAAAAATATTTTGAGTAAGGCATGGGAATGTTCAGCTCATTTAAATGATTGGGTCACCAAATATTAATGTTTTGAAGCAAATTAGGGGTCCGTTGAGTTGGTGAACAAAGGCATTCATAAAATTAAGGAATTGATCTATGATAACAATTGGGGGATTTGGGACATGAATGCTCCCTCATGATTGTGTTACACTTGGGGATCTTGGGTTGATGGGATGTCATGATTGGTGGTAGCTAAAGCATGGGAAATATCCTTCCCTCATTCTTTCCCCCACCTCCCCCATGTCCTCTCATCCAAGTCAATGAAATGGTCATTGGGTTTTTAGCCATGGGAATCAGGTTTTTTGGCATTTTTTTAAAGATTCAATAGGACCAAGAGGGTATCCAAGCAAAACCATGGATAATGTGCTATATGTCACCCTCAACAATCCCCTCTTTTAGGTTGTGGTGTGAAAGCACAAAGTGGCCTTTGAGGGGCAAGCCTAGGATGCGAGGCTAAAATGTATCTTCAACATTTAGGTTGGGAATGTTTTGTATGCTATTAAGTAAGTCATGGGAATGGTTTTTGTAGTGACAAATTTTAGGTTCAGGATGAATTCTTTGATGACATCTAATTCATTGGGAATAATATTATGGATTTGATTGACAAGGAAACGACTGTGGTAGTGGCTACTAGACCTGTTCCAGAGTGGTTTAGGGTGAGGATTATAGCCACTATGGAGGATTTTGAGCTGGTGGATAAAGGCACTTCTGTTTTCTATGGGTTGACACACATTAGACTAGTCCCCCTTAGGGCCTTTCAAATGCTAGAGGATAGATTTGACAACCTTATGGCCTACCTAGATTTTTATCAATCCTAGCTTCAAAACCCTATCCCCTCTGGTTGTCAGGTTCCATTATTAGACTTGGGGACCCTTCACTCCCCATCGCTGTTAGTTATGGTAGTTTTGCATGGTATTAAATCCCTAGATTTGGCTTCGGTAGTTAAGTTTCTCCCATGGCTCTTTTGAGTTCATACCCCACTTCCATAATAAACTTTAGTGTTTATAGGAGTTGAGTAGATTACTAGAGGTCAGGAGACATCGACACTCATGTAGATGTCGTTGGAGAGTTTGAGAGTGACCCCTAGCCTAGGGGAACATCTCAATTTGAAACAGGTGGGGAAGTCAACAAGGTTTAAGTGGAAATATACATTATCATAAGGGACTAATGTGAATATGTTGGTTGTTGATGAGGGATGAACTATTGTTCTTGGGAATACTATGGTGGCTCCAATGATCCTTCCAAAAATGGGGGTAAAGTGAGTAGTGGTGGCATGGTGGTGGATGGGGGTTTTGTGTAGGTCATGTGTTTTGAGTGCTGGAGGGATTGGTGTGATTCAATAGGTGTATTGGCTTTGTTTTTATGCTTCAGGTTAGTGGTTTTTTTAGTTTTTTGTGTTATCTTGTTTTTTTCCCTTTGGTTCTCTTAGGGCCTTGGGCCCTTTTTGAATGTTTGAGTATCCTCATCATTTAACAGGGTTGTAATATTTCCTCAATTAATAAGATAGGAGAGGATCCCTCCAACTCTCTTTACCTAGTAAAAATAAAAAATAAAAAACCCACATAATTATATGCATACATACATACATTTAGATGTCATAATTTTTTAATTACAATTAAGATTGTCTATTAACTTTAGTCTCTACATATACACAACATCTTCCATAGCCGACCTTTATGTTCCTAAATAATGACACCACTCCTACTTTCAGTGTCAATGTGCCACTACAAGTTTAATAACTAACATTTATTTATCCTTATTAACCATAATATGTGTGTGTGTGTGTAATTATTCTTTACTATTTCTTTTTACAAGGATGAATTATTTGTTTTTATTTTGTGATTTTTTTTAGATGAATTGTTGTAAATCTTGAAGGGCAATAATGAATTGTTGTAAATCTTGAAGGGTAATATTGATCATTATATATCTATATTTATATCTATATATATATATATATATATATATATATATATATATATATATATATATATATATATATATATATATATATATATATATATATTGTGTGTGTAATTATTCTTTACTATTTCTTTTTACAAGGATGAATTATTTGTTTTTATTTTGTGATTTTTTTTAGATGAATTGTTGTAAATCTTGAAGGGCAATAATGAATTGTTGTAAATCTTGAAGGGTAATATTGATCATTATATATCTATATATATATATATAATATATCAAATATAATTTTTTTTTATTTTGAAGGATAATGTTGAACAAGTAATAATTGTATTTTTTAATATAAAGTGGTCCAAAGAAGTGTGTATGATTGATGAGATATTCAAAATGTAGGATAAGATGTTCATTGTGGTTGGTTTTTTATATTAAATTTATTAGTAGAGAAGGAATGGTAAATGCCATTCACCAATTTGAGCTTCTCACCCTCTAAGCTCATTTTGAATGGATGGATAAACATTCTCAAATATTACTATCAGATTTATAAATAATTATTTAAATATATATTTACTCTTAGATATTTGCTTCTTCAAACGTGAATTGTAAATTTTGAAAGACAATGCTGAATGTTCAAAATATATTTCTATTGTTTAAAATATATATATAAACTACTTGCTACTTGCTTGCTTGGTTACTCACATTCTAACCATTAGGTGGAGGATCAAAATTTCAAAACTTCTCCAAATTAAGACAAATCCAACACAAGATCCAACCAAATCTTCTTCTCCTTGGATTATGAGTAGTTTCATATGGAATGTTTTGTTCAGTGTTTTGCCGAACTGGAAATGAGAGGAAGAGAAATGGAAGGAGGTATTTTAATGGAAATGTTGTTGTTGGCATTGGCGTTAATTGTTGCCATTGCAATATCCGATACCAATAAAACAAAAGATAGTTATTCTCATGATAATGTTTTACATCAAGGATGAAGATTTTCTGTTATGAATAATCGTATTCTACTTGAGGAAGACTTTTCGGGGATCGATAAAAGGGATGTTGAAGTTCTATTGTCCTTTAAAAATGGAATTACAGCTGATCCAATGAAATAGCTCTCCACTTGGACTGCAAACAATTCAAAGAACGTGTGTTCTTGGAATGGTGTTTGGTGTAGAAAGCGTACTAGGAGAGTAGTGGCCATCATTCTCCCTCAATTGAGATTGGAAGGAATGATATCTCCATCCATAGGAGGTCTCTCTTTGTTACACACATTGAATCTTTCTTGTAATCCTTTCAGAGGAAGGATTCCACCTCAACTTGGCAATCTAAGTGTTGAGGATTCTTGACCTCAACACGAATCTACTGGAGGGTTCCATCCCCAAATCTCTTGCTAATTGCACATATATTCAATGTATCCGACTTTGACAAAACAACTTGACGCGGAGCATACCAGCAGAATTTGGTGATCTGGACAAGTTAAAGTATCTCTGTCTGAAAAGTAATAGTCTAAATGGAAGCATCCTAGATTTTCTGGGCAACTGCACCTCTCTCCTTGATTTGGTGCTTGGTTATAACCATCTGACTGGTACAGTTCCTTCTCTTTTCGGTTCGATAAAAATATGTCATATATATGTATTTTGAAAGATACTTGTTAGTTGATACTAACACACCACCTCCTCTCATCAATTGTTCTGAAACATGTTATATTGCATTATACAAGAAGCATTCCGGCTGAATTGGGGAGGCTTGGCAATTTACAATACCTTGCTATGGAGTCTAATTGGTTGAAGATCCACATACCTGCAGCTCTGGGTACTTGTTCCTCACTTGGGCTAATATTTTTGTCAGGTAACTCACTGTCTGTCAATATACCCCCCGATTTAGGAAATTTGAAACAACTATATCAATCATCTTTGTATGACACTGTCAATCTTACAGGCTTTATTCCTTAAAAACATAGGAAATTGTAGTAAGCTTGAGTGGCTTGATGTAGGAACCAACCAACCAAATTAATGGGTCCCTGCCTATTAGTATCTTCAAGCTACCCCTCTCCACGCTTCTCTTAAATGATAATGGCATTAGAAGGAAATTTCCAGAATTCATTTTCAATTGCACCCAACTGACCTACGTAAATCTGGGTAAAAATGAATACACGGGAACCATTCCAAATGGCATTGGAAAGCTGACAGAGTTAACCCACTTAGATTTGGGTACAAAGAATTTAACAGGCAGGATGCCTGAAGTGATAACTACATTGACCAAGCTGGAAAGAATTTTCTTGGACAATAACGATTTGAGAGGTTTAGTTCCTAAGGCCATAGGGAACCTCCAACATTTGAAAATCTTTGGTCTGAATTCAAAGTTTTTGACGGGCATGATTCCCAATTCCATAAGAAATATCCAATCTTTGGAAAAGTTGTATCTGTATTTCAACCATTTCAATGGATCTATACCACATAGTATGGGTCAACTCAAAAATCTTACCCAGCTGATAGTTCTAAAAAATAACTTTTCAGGGAGTATTCCTGAAAGTTTCAGTGGTTTAGTCTCACAGGAGATGATAGATTTGTTAGGTAACAGATTGCACGGAAGGATTAATCCTGAGGGTATCAGCAAATGCACTGCATTGAAGCATTTAATTTTGTCCCAAAACAGGCTGAGTGGAAAGGTTCCAATGTCTATAGGTAGAAGCAAATATATGATAGAGTTGATGCTAGCCAACAAATTTTTGTTTCGTACAATTCCACCCACACTTAGCAACTGTACATCTTTAAAGAATTTAAATTTCTCAGACGACTTATTTCAGGGAAATTTAGATATGAATTTTTCTTCTTCTATGGAAGTTTTATCTACAAACACAAATTACTTCTCTGGCACACTCCCTGTATCCTTGGGCAACTGTAAGGGTCTTCAGCTTTTGGATTTCAGGAGGAATTATTTAACAGGTGAGCTTCCTTCTTACCTGGCAAATTTTCAGAAAATTAGAGTTTTGAGGCTGGGCTATAATGAGCTTCACGGTAGTGTTCCTGCAGGGATAATAAACCCTACCAATTTGCAGGTGTTGGATTAATTAAACAGTAAGTTTGATGGGAAAATGCCCTCTAATCTTAAGAGTCTTTAGGGTTTTGGTATCAAGGCCGATCCGCAATTGAGTGGAAATACATTCTATGAGGAGATACCCGTAATAATAAAAGGATGTGAGTACAAGCTAGAATATGTGCTGTTGGCATACACCATATTTGACTTGTCAAGCAATAATCTCAGTGAGCAAATAATCCCAAGCATAGGGAAATTGAGCAGCCTGAGTTTACTAAATATAACTGGAAACCAGTTGGAAGGTGAGATACCAACGTCTCTTGGGTAGATATGGACTCTGGAATAGTTGGAGGACAAATTCTAGAGGAGCTATCTATGTTGTTCAAACTGGCCTACTTGAATGGGGTAAGCTTAACCAGCATGCACTAACCACTAGCATGTTGGATTTAGCTCCCGGTCTTCATCAATCATCACCAATGTTGGTACTTACCACCACTAATCGAGCCCACCACGATTATTGTCGATACTATTGCCGAACATGGTCATCACTACCTGCGATCATCACCATCATCTCCACTAACCGCCAAGATGTCGAGACCATGAACCATGACTGCACAAGTGTCACTCATCTTGCCACGTGGCATGAATCCAGCATGGCATACAAATTATTCGATGGTAAACCTTGATTATCATGCCCTGTTATTATTAGTCATGAACCTTCTATATCTGGCTAAAGCCTAAAGGCCAAAGAGATGTCATTTACCATTCACTCGCGGAGATAGATAGAAGAAGGAGATAGCTCAAGCAGAGGTAGTTAGAAGAAGGTCATAAACTTCTAGGTTTTATCCCAGGGTTTAAACTAGTCCATTCTAACAGGTTTTCAAATATGATAAAAGTTGATAAACCAATCAACAATCATTTTGAATGAGTCCATTCTACCAAGTTTGATCATTTTCATAGAGTCATTCATATTTGTGATCACATTAGATTTAGGGATGCATAAAACATGCATGTTACCCTATATAAAATGTGCAAATGTTATAAGGTTAAGCTCAGTGCATTAACAACTGATATGGTCCATTTTGTGGGTTAAATGTGCATATAACCATGCACTAGGAATTTGACCAATAGAGGTCTACAACCCCACCAGAGACAAAACCTCTATTTTGAGAAGGGTAAGTGGACATTGACTATTACCAACCAAGGAATAAGTTGAACAAGGAAATAAATCACAGAGTTTTTACAGAATGTGAAAAAATCAAATCCATAACTTATTAATACAAATAAAATCCAAAGCATATGAAGAAAAAATAGATATGGGGAAAAAGGAAAATGCTTCAAATAAACACTTTCAAAGTGTGTTCATAAGCCTCCTTTTCATGAAAGTGCCAGAGAGCATAAATTATTTAGATGAAAATGCAAAGAAAAGCAGTGAAGATTTTAATAAATCCTTTAAAAGGACATATGTCTTCAATTGACCCATAATTATTGTTTCTCAGGCCCTGTTTCTCCTTGCCAGAGGCCCACTATACATAGGTTAAGCTCTCATAGGATTTTGTCTTTGTTGATAAGTTATTTTGATACATAAGGACATGCTCTCATGTGCAGGGTCATATGCATTAGGAATTTGACAAATAGAGTAGTTCAATAGGGTAGAACATGGTGTATAGGAGCCTCTATAGTATTTTCCAAGGTTTAATATCTTGAGGTTTTTTTTTAGTTCATGTGTTTTTATTCATCATTTCATGTGCATTGATGCTTTCAAGTGCTTAAATTTACTCTATTCTTGTTTACGAGGTGTGTGGATGGATGAAGGTTCATAATTCTTTGTGATAGGGTCATCATTAATGCATGCTTTTAAGTACATTGAAAGTGTTACTCTTATCATATTTCATGTGTTGATGTCGACTTCCACTTTGTAAGAGTGTGGGAATCCATGTTTTTTGTAATCCCATTGTAATCTATAGTGTATACTTATTATTATTTGACATCTTCATTCAAAATGTTCACTAAGCTTATTAAATATTGCCATCAACCTCTTTCATAGAAGTTGCAACTAAAATTAAATTTTTTGCATACAATCTCCATGGACTTGATATTTTAGGCTTCAAAAATATTATTGCTTACCTTTGAAATTTACAACAAGCATGTTTTGGTTCTTTTAAAGTTTTCAAAATGTAATGTATCCATTACATTTTCTCTATCTCATATACTACATACAAAGGTTTGATTAGCTTGTCCTTGAATCGCCACATGAGGCATTGCCATATTATATAGATTGTTTCCAAATGAATTGGTATGTTATGTTTCTATAATGTGAAAGGACAATATCTACTTTGGAATGTTACACTATCTAGAGAAAATGTAATTCCTTCTCATATGTACATTTCCTTGTTGGAAGCTTGTAATATATACTTTCAATATAGGGTGTCAATTTCATGAACAATGGTTGCTCTAATTAATCCATGACTGCTATGTTACATTGCCTAGTACTTGGATTACCCTTCCTACTGGCACACCATTGTACTCTCATGGTGACCTTTATGGTGATTTCAATAAGTGGTTCATTGGTAAGGATTAGTGTTGTAAAGCATATTCTTAACTTATTTCAATGCAAGTTATTGTTTGTGGCAACTAATACTATGAATGTTAACTGCTTGAGATTTAAGATGGATGAGTGGGAATTAGATGACTATCTCAAAGAACTTTATGTTGAGACCGAATAAATGGTATGCATTTTCAGCTACTACACTCGAGGGTGAGTATGAGTTGTATTATTTATTTTTTTTATGCTAATCTATTGTGACATGCATTGTGTTAGGAGAAAGAAGTTAGTTGGAAGTCCTTATTACATGCAAGTGCTCAGCTTAGATGTTCCCCTTACCTCCTCAGAGATCGAATGATGAATCTATATGGAGTATCAACCATTGGGGATGGTATTCCCACTATTATGAGATAACCATCCCCTACCGACCAATAACCATGGGTGCAATCCCAGTGAAAGATTGATTCTTTACCAAATAAAGATGCAGATAAGGGGATAACACAAGTAATTTCATTGATGGTATGTGTATTATCAATGCCTAATTTAACATTCTTTCTGTATATGTAAAATGCTAAATATTTTTAAACTTTGCATCCATATTTTGACTTGTTACATCTTTTTTAATACTATAGGAGGAGGGGATGGAGTAGACTGAAGGTGAAGAGGGTATACCTAAAGTGCCCAATGATTGTTTCTTAAGAGATGTATGGGAACCTTTGGCTGCCCTTAATGTTTGATTTCTCCTCATGTTAAATAATGTTTCTTTTTTCCCTCTTACAATAATCAAAATTAGAATGCTTTTGACACACCATACATTTTTCTATGTTGTTTTTGTTTTGTGTTTTAGTTGGAAGGGGTGAAGTAGAGCCATGTGGATGTGGCTGATAATCACCTACATATTGAATTCATCCTTACAAATGTGTGTATCTATTGTACTCTCTCTTTCATTTGCCATGTTCATACATGTTTTTTGTTCCATAGATATTTGGAGTTACATATATATGTCAACCTATGTGGAAGGAGGAAGTGGAGTCATATGACCTCAATGATAATGATGATGAGGATGATGTTGATGATGATGACTAGGTTTCGAATGCTTCACAATTTGAAATGGAGGAATAACTAAATGTTGTAAGAACATTTAATTCTCTCTAATGACATTATCTTATGTTTATTGATTTATGATTTTAACATTTTATTGTGTTTTATTACATTATAATTTGTTTATTGATTTATGCTTTTAACCTCACATCTCTTCGTTGTTGAATGATAGTATGTAGGCAAGTACAATATTGAGGATTAGGGTATTACAAGATGAAATGTGCACCTTTCCTTGTTGAGGCCATTTGAC
Source organism: Torreya grandis (assembly GCA_037957365.1). Taxonomy (NCBI): domain Eukaryota; kingdom Viridiplantae; phylum Streptophyta; class Pinopsida; order Cupressales; family Taxaceae; genus Torreya; species Torreya grandis. The sequence goes on from JARHVA010000359.1 coordinate 4,115,254, forward strand.
ACATTTAAAGATGATGGTGTCTATCCATTTTGGTAATGAGATAGACTTAACACTCACCATTGTAAGATTCTAATTATAGAGGGATGACCCTCAAGCCCATTCTAGTCATGATGATCACATTCCTTTGAGAGAAATGCATTTGTGGAATGGTAGATATGTTTGTCAGGGGCATAACAAATGAAAGTGTCTATGATAGGTTACTTCACAAATTGATATTGTACTTCTTACAATGACTATGTATTATATGCACTCTTCTTTATTCCCCTACCTTTCTTTCAACTCTGCCATTAAATATTTTGATAGTAATGTATATTTTTATTGCATATAGACTTTTGGTGGAGATGAGTTGGTGAAATCATAGGCATGTATGGACCATGTTTAGGAGATATGATATTTGCTTATTATTTACCAAAACCAACAAGTTTAATCTTCATGTTGGTATCTTATTCTTGCTTTTTGTTAAGATTTCTAAACTGCACACTTTCAAATGCAAGTGTCTAGGGTGACATGCATATATGTGCATTCATGCGGTTGACTACTTCCACTTATTTATCCATTTCCAGAGGCCTAATGGCTACAACATGAAATTTGATATTGTCTTATGGCTACTGCCTTGTACATTATTATTTATATACATACATTTTGGCATAATATGTATGACGTGTATGATGTGTGGTCAAACATATTATTTGGATAGGAGATTTCAATACAATTGTTTCATTTTTAGTTTGTGCTAGATACAAAAATTTTCATGGTTAATTTACATTTGTTGATGTATTGAATAATGATGCAAGGTTGAATGATGCAATTTTTTTCCCATGTACTCATCATATATTTTTTATGTATGTTATGTGATGTTTTTGATAGGTGATCTATCATCTTGACATGTATACCTTATTCTCCTTTCATTATTTCACATGTTGGTGACAAAGTGCACATGTTTGCATGTCTCTATGTCTCTATAAAAGTATCCATGGTGGGAATGAGTGAAATATAAGCTTTGTATGCATGGAGTGTCTCTCTAACATTATTTTGCCTCGTATCATGTGTTTGTTTATTTAAGTAATCGACACAAAAACTATCAATGTCTATGGCCCACGGTTCGAGGTAAGGGAGGAAGGGCAAGAAGGAGTGGGGTAACACTCCAATACAGTAGAATGATCATGCCACAAGTAAATAATGATGATATTCTTTATTGGTTTTTGGTGTTTCAAAGTAAGTTGGAAATTCATCATTAAACTTTGTGATATGTAGTATTATCCATTTCACTTGCCAACTTTTCTCATTTGTCAACATTGAGCTAATATAATGATTTCATTACTTTCATTTAAGTTTAAAAACTCTATTTATGTAAGAAAATTATTTGTAATATAAAAAAAATGGATGTTCTTAGATTTTGAATATTCTCATGGACCCTCATTTATGTCTAGTTTTTTTAGCTTATCAATGCTGAAAATATTGAATGTTATCATCAAATTTCACATGTATTTTTTGTAGATGACGTCCCAAATATAGAAGATAATGTGGCTTCCCAATTGCCTAAGAACATGGAATAACTTCTCACAAGGATGAGATATGAGAATTTAATGTCACTAAAGAACATCTTGGTTTGTAACTATCACTAGCAGCTGTAAAAAATAATCACTCAAGAGGGAAAAAGAGTTTCTGTTTGAGCTTATTGATGGTGCAAGGGAAAAGGTTGTCAAGTTAGAAATAGAGTTGGATAATAATACTAGAGAGGTTGAGAAGTTTCATCATGCACTTCTCACAATAAGGGATGAGAATATGGATTCTGCAATAAATTTTGTCAATCTAGAAGCTATCCATGCCTACAAAAAATCACTTTGTGATGCAAGGGCAGACTCTATGTGGACCATGTAATTGAAAAATGAAGGAATAGTTACCATATATGAGTAACAACTTTAGATTTTTAAGGTGGTGTTTAATGTCTTGTTTGCACAAGCTAATGTGATGTCTCATAATGCACATGGTATTACATACATGAACAATGATAATTAGTTATGTGCAACAACTTATGTGTCCAGTACTCCATGTATGCTTATGAATTTGGATGGAAATCAATTGAAAGACATGATTATTTATATTTTAATTTACAAAATTGATTTTTATTTTCCACCAATTGCTTACTTCATCTTGTGTATTTAAGTTGTTTATGAATGAACGAATGACTGTGTTTAGAATTTTTGTAGGTGCATTTTAAGAGACCTAGAAAAGTATGGTAAATGGTCATTTACCAATATATTTTGACTCCAAATCATGTGTAAATGTGTTTTCATGCTATTTTATCACCATAAAATGGTTTTATAATGAATCCCAAGTGATTGGAGGTTTTATAATATCAAAAAAGTTCATTTATAATTTGACTCTATAGAAGGCAAAATAGACCTAGAAGGGAATGTGAATTGAAGGTTTGCTTCATTTTTTGACTTTCAATATTATTTGAAGATGTCTCAATGTTGGATAAGTAGTGTACAATGGTTTTCTAATATAGTTTGTGTCATTTGATGATTTTGTCATGATATTCAAGAATCTAATGTAAAAGTTGTAAGAATTACAGACCTAAGAAAGAATAAGGTGAATAACAAAATATAATCTATGAAATACGTAGAATTTTTATGTTTTTCACCAAAATATGTATCAAAAGATGATAGAGTAATAAAATCAATACAACAAGAACCCAAAAACATAAATATGCCTTCATACTGTGAATATACCTATAGAGACCTACTAACATACTTCTATATTTTCATACGTAGTCATGGAAAAAGTGATCAATAGCATATATAAACACTCAATTTATATAATACAACACACAAACATATATAAATAAATATTATAAACTCCTTTCCATCTGAAGAAATCCTTTCCTTTATTGACCAAAACATCAAACACTATTATAGACCTATGGTAAAAGATTAGCATATTTTGGATCAATATGGTTACATGCAAAAGTGAAGGTAAAATTTAAATGATACGAGTCAGAATCAAAACTTCAAGTAATACACAAAAAAATATGTAATTTCTTTATCCAAAAATTAAACATGTTCAAATAGAACCGATTACAAGACTAAAATTGTTTATCAATATTAAATGATATCTTTATATAATTATTCTATTTAGTTTCCAAACCATCACTATCATCTAGTGGGTTGTAGTCACCATCACTTTCATCATCTACAACATTTGTGTAAAAATAAAGTGGTTTTTTTCTTGAAAAACTTCACCCTGATTGGATGAGAGTAAAATCTATGTTGTGGGAGATTTTGTAACACTTCCACAATGTTACGTATGGCTAGACTAGATAAAGCTTGGAGGTATCAAAGTGGTTATTTCAAATGATGTATAATTCTAAATGAACTCTGAATGGTAGTTTCACACCAATGAATATATTTCATAACTGATCAAGATGCACATATACATCTGAATAATTATACACCTTTGTTATCATGAACTTTTCCAAGAAGTGCCTTAGATAGCCTAGAATGGCACTAGGATTACCCCACACATTAGGCAAAATGGCATCATCTTTTGGTCATTCATATGACTAATGTATGTAGAAATCAGTATTAGGTCTATCTATGAATGCCACGTAGTCATAAACCTCCATTTTAATGTTGTACAAAGGATATTCCATGTTGTAATTCATGAGAAAATTCACCCATCATAATCCATCAAGCTAGATGAAATTTGTAGTGCATCCAAGCCCCCTCCAGTTGATGAAATCAGCCACCACACACAAGATTTGGTACAATGTTTGATGTTCCACATTTAGCTACTCCAGTATATTTGTTTTTTTTTCCATATTGATTTGTGTTATTCCTCTCTTTTTTCATAACACTCCCCATGTTTTGTAGTATTAATTCTACCTTCCATGCAATTACAAAAGTTATTTAGCGATAATTTCCAAAAAAAATCACAAACTATAGTTAATTTTTTTAAATGTAGTAATCAACATAGTTAAATGTAATAGATAATGATTCAAATTAATAAGAAAGGACTTTTATGTTTGTTTAAGCTTCTCTTGAATGGTACATAGATTTCTCTTGTTCATGTGTTATTTCAATAAAGCCCTTGAAGCTCTAGGCAAACCCCTATGTGTGTAGTTGCAGTTTCAAACAATGGACTATAGGTGACAACCAATAAAGTTTAGAATTACAGTCAAAGGAAAAGAATAAAAGGATTGAATTGTAGTCAATAAAGTATATAATTATAGTCAATAAAGTATTGCTCTTTATAGTATGCTAATTTTAGAGACACTGGAGATCTTGAAAACTTTTTCATTATTGAATGGATTGATGTGGAGTGGAAAAACATGGGAAAGGATAAATATACCATGTATTCTATTATATACTTGTGTCAATCAAGGTGATAAGGTGATTTAATGTGGTTTCTTGAATAAATATTTTGATTTTTGTTTGGGATGAGTCTATAGATAAGAACACTTTTTATGGAATGTTAGGTTATGTGGTTTGAATGAAAATAAGTGACAAATCTCTAGTTGTATAGTCAACTTGATGGTAAATTAAAAGATATTTATATGTGAATGGTAGGAGGGGAGAAAGAGAGATCTAAGAAGGAGAGTTAGGGGAGCAATGTAGAGAAGATGGTAAAATCTTTAAAGAAGGTGATCAAATCCTTTCATGGACTATACATGTAATGAAGGTTGATTTACATGAATAAAGAAAAGTGTTTGGATTACATTTACTCTCATTAAATAAGCATAGAAACAATTCTTGTTTATATATTGTCCTTTAAGGCCTTGAGGCCATGATCTTGTTGAGGTATTTATATAGTTGCAGGTTGGAAAATGGACTATAGATGATAGTCAAGGAGAGAAGGATTTTAATAACTACTCCAAATTGTTGAAACAAGAATTATCATTATGTTCTATATCTTGAATGAATCAAGAATCATATATACCCTCTAGTGATTGAGTCAGGATTTCAAAGTATTAGCAATTCAGATAAAAGACACCTATGTTCAAGAACCCTATACATGCCTATAACAATAAAGTACAAAGGTGAGTTGCTGATGTGTGTTGAGGTATAGGTTATGGTCCTTGCTTGAGGTAGTTTTTAAGAAGGAATGTTTGGTGAGGAGACATGTTATCTTGAATGTAAGGATAATAGTAAATAGTAAATATATAGTCCAAAGTAATGAATGAACCATGTTACATAACAAGGAAAACCATGTTCTCACATAATCAATATACAATGGCATAATGTATATGTTGGAAAAAATGCATGGTTGTTGAGTTGGTAGTGATTTCAAGGTAAACTTGAATAATCTGAGTGTTTGGATAATTTGAACAACCTTGAGTTGCAATAGCCTAATCTATCTTGAGTACTCTGCTTGTACCCTATCTTAAGATAGACAATCATATTGAAAGGAGGGTTGAAGTATTTTGGTTCTCAAAAAAGGAATAACATTGACTAATTTATAGTTAGTGAGATCTATAAAAGTGAGACAAAATTTTTGGAAGGTTTTAAGGGATCTTAAGGATCCTTCAAACTCAGGAAATCTTTAAACCTTTGTTGACACAGTCCTTTTAGGAACATAAAATTTTGTGTTTTGGTGATTACAAGCTTTGAAAAGATTAAATAATGGTTATAATCCAATTGGTAAGTTGGATAATGTCAAGACAAAAAATTTAAATGTCTTAGTTTTGATTGAAGGGATCCCAAATGGAAAATATGGTAGTTTGACTCCTCATGGCTTGTGCAAGCCTAAACACTAGCTTGACTAGGGTTTCCAAAACTTAAACAGCCACAAATTTTGAATGAACTAGTAGAATTGGATAAAACTTCATAATATTGTGTTATTTGATGCCCTCTAGAATATTATCAAGGTTGCAGGTTGATGATAGGTCTGCATAGTATGAAACTAGTATTTTAGGTTTATGGAAGGGCTAGATTGGCTTAATTGGGAAGAAGCTAACAAAGGAAGTACTAGCTAGGTGTGGAGTTAGACCTTAAAACTTGATGGATACTTGTAAGAAGATAGAAGATGGTGTAAAATGTTCCTATATATTCAAGGGAGTTCATAGATTTTTCAAACTAAGAGAAAACCTAGAAAAAAAAAATTCTACTAGCCAATGAGTGTCATTATAAGCTTGAAGTATGGAAATGAGTGGTGAAGTGTGATTGAGGGATTTAAAGAGGTTACGATAAGTAAAATATGATCATGAAATATCATCCATGTTGTCAAATTGCATTCATAAAACCTATAACAAGATTTGGTATGTTGAACTAAGAGAAGAGCTTGTCTAGAGTGGCTAGTGAATGAAGAAGTGAAAAGAATGGATTAGTGCATGAATTGTGATAAGTAAGATGATGGGTGATATGAGCAGAGTCTAAAAGACATTGGAACATGATTCAAGGACATTTGATAAACCAAATCATTGGCATGAAGATTATAAATCCTACATATAAGTTCTAAGCCATATGTTAAAAATTAAACCTTGTAAGCAAAGGAAGTATCCTAAGCTAAAAAATAAATTTTAGAGTCTAGATATGATGATGTTGAGACTTTTCCCAGGCACCTTTGCATCAGTAAACCCTTATTGCACTGGTAGGAACCCTGTCATTATATAGTCATGTATCAATATAGATCATAAATGTGTTAAAAATTTTGAGTGAGCATTAGATTACTGAAGATTGAATAGGTGGAGAAAGAGGAAAGTTCTTGGAAAGAATCCATTTTTTGTTTGGAACATATTGAATACAAATAGACCCTTATTTGTATAAGTTCATACCTTGTTTTCACAATCCAAGACAATAATGAGTGTATGGGTATGAGAAGTGACATGGATATTGAGTTGATTAAGTCCTATTATGATTTTAAAAGAGACCAAGTTCCTGAGAGTGGCCATTTTTAAGTGTTTATAACCTTATAATGTATACAAATCCATAACAACCTTGCACATTCAACTAAAAGTACATAGTCCTCTATGTTTTGTTGTCATTAAGCATTAATAGGTTTGAATAAGGTCTCTAGACTATTTACATAGGTGGATATTATCAAAATAGACCTCAAAAATGTATTGGTTCAATTGGAAAGGATGTAAAATAGAATAAAATGGATTATGAAGCCTCTCAGCCTCTATAGACAACCAAGTAGAGTTTAGAAACCGAAAACCTAATATCTTGAGTTCTAATTGTAGTAATTTTTTGAAACTTTGTAATCTTGCTTTTCTTAACATGCATCAAAATATTAAAGTGTTTTTAGTTTGTTATAATATTTTACAGTACAAATTTGAGGTCTAGGCAAGAGCCTAGAGGGTTAATAGGCCTAATTTGTAAGGTACTTGTGAAGGAAGTACTATCTAAAAAGGGATTTGAACCTTGGAACTTTAGGGAATGTTGAAATAAGATAGAGGGTATTAAAATATGGAATTAGATCCTTAGGATAACTAATAAATTATTTAAATAAAGGGAAAAGGTGAAAAAAAGGGTTACAAGGGAATGGTATATCTAAGGAGGTTGAAGAGTGAGAATGAAGGACAAAGAGTGAATGAGAGGTTAAGGTGGATGATCAATAAAAGTATGTTTTAACTAGGGTAACTCATCAAAAGTGGTAGACTGAGTCCATGAGACCAATGTCAAGATTTGGTGTGTTAAGCCAAGAGAAGACTGACTAATGTGAGGATAGTGAGTGAGGAAAGTGAAAAGAAATGCATCTATGAATAGAATGAGTAGAGTGGATAAATAAATAACTTATGAAGGTTATATTAACATTGAGAACTACTCCTAAAAGTTGTTTAGTGGTATATTAAAGAAAAAGAGGCTAATGAGTCTAATAAGCAATTGGTGAACTATTAGAGATGTTTGGAGTTTGTGAACAAATAAATAAAGTGTGAAGGAAATCAATCAAGTATAGATCCAAGAGATAATGATTTTGAGACTTTTCCCAAGTACCTCTACATTATTAATGGTCTTCAATTAGGAGTGAATGTTGTCATTGAGTTTATAGGGATCCTTTGAATGCCCAAGTTTAGATTCGAGGATTTAAGCATATTTCTAACCTTCAAAATCTTAAATCCAATGTTTTTGAGTGTGTTTTGATAAGACAGTCCTGATTCATCCACTTTGAAAGTTCAAACCCTTTCATATGCATCAAAACCTTAATGAGTCCTTCTCATCCTATTTACAAACCCTACATAGGGTTTGTTAACTGAATATACATTTTGGCAAGTAGAGAATAAGTTGGGATATAAAATTTTGTAGGAACCTGGGGAATGATGACCTAAAATCGAATCAAAATTATTTTAGTGGATTTCACATGTGTGGAAGTTAAAATATGCAAATATTAGAATTGAGGATTGAAGACCTCAATACAAAGGTCAAGGTTTCATTATTGCAGACCTTTGTCTTTACCATTACGCCCACTCAAGCATGCAACACAATGGCTGGTTGTGAAAATGCACATTACACCCAAAAATAAATTATAAATTAGATTATGGTTTCAAAGACCTGAAACTACATAGCAAAGATGAAACACTATAACATGTGTCATGAATTAGGATATGTTCATCATGCAAGTTTGGTAATAGATGGTTCAATCACTCACTTGGTTAACTTTACACATTTTAAACAAACATTATCATTATGAAAGCTTAATAGTATTTTGTTAGTGTAATAGCTTGTTAGGTTTGGAAAATTACTTGCAAACATTAACAAGAATCTAGATAAGTTTATCTTCCATGGTTCATAACTATTGCTTTTATTCAGTGGAAATCTTAAGAGATGATGAAGAGTAACTCTTTTTAGTAAGATTATTTGCTTATATAATATTTATATATTTAATTTCTATTTAAAACAATGGCTAGCTTTACAAAATTTTGAAGAGATGATAATCTTAGGTTTTACCTGGGATGTATCTTGTTAATGTTCAATATTATTGTAGTCATCTTCTTATTTCAAATTTTAACTTATTTGAAGTCTCTAGTTGCTTTGTTATGTGGATATTACATAGAACTAGAGCTAGTTATGATTGTCTTGTGTAGCTTCCTACACCTCTATTCTCACTATTTATAAACATTCTATCTACTTATTTCAAAATCTATTATTCTAGATACATTTTTTTGTTTAATACCATTACATGTACAATATTTAAAACATCAACTTATTTTTCCTAGAAGGAGATGAACCATAATGATTTGGGAACAATTTTGCATTCAAATAGTGTTGTCATATGTGTTTTGATAACTTTTGCCATGCATTCCACTTACAATTACTTTTGTTCCTCATATTGCCTCTGATATGCATTCCTATTTTATACCTATGAGTACACTGTATGCATTCATTGGACTAACTTTAACTATCATTTAGAAAATCCTTTAAAAGATAGTAAATTTATGTAATATGATACCATATGTGGGCAGTCTAAGAGAACTATTCACCTTCAAAAAAAGCTATTAATTTTTCATTGCTTTCAAATACAATTGACAATGCATCAAATGAATACAATTACTTCAGAAGATATAAAAATAGTATATTTTTGCCAATTGTACTTGAATTTATTATTGTTGTGTTTTCATTGAAACCTAAAAAAGGAAATAATTAGGATTCATTATCTCTATTATGTCCAGCCCTATCTCGCTTCCCTGCCCTATTAAGATTTTTATCCTAGACTTGTCATTCTGGATTGTTATGAGGTGGGTTTGAAAAAAGTGCGGTCTCTTGCAACATGCTCTGATGTCTATGTCTATTCATATTTTCTATGAAGTCTCTCTGTCTATGAGTGGAAGTTCCATACCCATCTTAAAAAAAATTAAATGGATGAGGCATCAATTTTTGTGCATTTTATATCACACTATATTGCATCTTGTTTTAAACATGTACCATACAATTTTTGAAGAATGCCATAGTTTCTATGCTTCTATCTACTACACAACATCTCTCAAAAATATTTCATGCTCTACATATCAAGACATTAACATTATAAACCCCTGTAGTATACAAGATGTATTAATAAAATGAAAAGCATCTAGTTAGAAATGACAAAATTAACAAAAAACATAAGACTACAAGTAGTTACTAGACTTACACAATCAGCTTCCCTCAACTAGTTTTTAATATCATCCGCCATATTTACTACAACAACTTTTAGTGCACAGATTGATCATTACATATCCATATCCAATACACCATGCATTTTGGTGTGTAAACCTCTGACATCCATTCCTTCTTCTCCATCATTTTTAATTTGAACTTTGTTTTCTATAACCTAGGTAATGAAAGAGTATTACACAAATGACATTTACCTCAAATTTATCAATGCATATAGTATTGGGACAAATAAAACTTACATGGTACTCAACATTAATGTTATTGATGCTCTTGTTAAAACCTTACATTATGGATGCATCCTCTACAACCACCTAACTTGTCATCTTTCTTATCAGGTCCACGTTTACCACATGCTTGCAAGTGTATCCTTGGAGTGAAAATGAGTAGTTGCACATCGACATACAAGGTGTTACATTGAATACATGATAATGCAACATCTCATCTTTCATAATTTTTACCCACCCCATGTGAGGGTCACTATTTTTAAAGGTAACATGATAATTTGAGATCCTCAAAGCATGTACCCATGAAATATTTTCATGTCTTTCTACTTTGAAGTTTTTGTGGAAGTTGGTGTCCTTAGATAGTTATAGCTACCAATAACTTATGTAAACTAATGTTTTTTGTTGGTGAACTAACCAATCCACCCTATGATGTGCAAAAGTCCTTACTATGCTTAATAAATGACATTTAAAATGGGAATGGTAAGATTATATATCTACAACGGTGCTTTGCTTAGGATGCAGAAGTGTTTGACAACATCGTGACCACATTCTAACCCTGTCTGTCCCGTGTTGTTCTTAGTATTCAACAAAAATCCTAAGAGGAGAAATATATTTCTAAAAACTTTCTATACTCTCTTGTATCCATGTATTCATCATCACAACTATGCATTATGAACCCCAAATCACTACACATTACATGTCTTACACCATCATCTTTCACCTTTATTATCAAATTCTTCAACCATGTGTGACAAACATGCCAAATGCATAAATAGACCTCATAGTCAAATGTCTCCATGTATAACACAATAATTTTTCACAGGTTAATGGAATAAGGTGGGAATGGTGTCTATGAACATCTAAACATGAACACCATGATGCGTGTAGGAATAATAATGATGCACGTGATAGCTTTTATCTTTGTACTAACATCAACAACCATGAAGGCAATGATTGTCAATTCAATGTCTTTCAAATGCAATATTTAAATAATAATTTACATCCATTATCTTATGTCGACAATACATGACTGAGACATAATGACCCATGCAACAATCACACCTTCATGTTTGGAATCAAACTCCAATAGTGTGTATAATTGGAACTATACAAGAAAAAATTAAAAATATTAGAATAATTACTATTATTACAAACATTAGAACAACTAATATTATCAACTATTATTATAAACATTGGCACAATACCTTTATTTCATTCATCCCAAACATTACATCCATCACCAATAAGATATTCTTCCCAAATGTCAACAACCATTCTAGGTATTATGGGAGTTAGATGCCAAAGATGAAGGGGATTTCACCATCCCCATCAAGCTCTCCCTGATTTTATACTTGATAGTAAAACCAATTTTTGGCATTCACCAAATCCCACCCCTAAACACTTTTTACATCATCAGCATTATACATATATTTTTCCTTCTTGATCAATCATTCTCTATTGTATATGTCATCCTTGCTAAATAAATCATCCTGATGTGTTTCACCATTAAACAATACAATTTTCTCATGTACCATATTCCAGTGTTTAAGGTGGATAACATCAAATTGTAACAATAGTAGCCTATGAGTGCATTCATTAAGGTGGGGGTTGATGTATAGAGAAAAAGAAACATTTATTACCCTTGAACTATTCATATTGTTGGTTGTGGCAATAGTTGTGTTCATAGTGTATGTGTTTTACATGATTATATGTGACCACCAAATGATTAGGTCTATAGAACATGTATCATGTGATTAAATGATAATTATAACTACACCTTATATGCCTTCGACCTGACTGACTACCCTTTCTAAACCTAGGCTTTAAAGACTTCAATTGCCTGAAAGTCATCGAGGCCATATGAACACCAGTAGCTATACAATTATGGTGAAAAAATAAATAGTCATGCAAAGTAAAAAAAAGTGTACATGAATGGAACATAATAACATATAAACATACACTAGCTTGTAATGTATAGTGTGAAGTGACTTACATGACATATTTAGAGGTGGAGGTGATCTTGCTATACTTTCTAGTAAAATATAATTTTCTCTTGCGATGTGAAACACAAAACTTTTTAGGGAACAATGTCATTCTTGATTCTCCTTTGATGAAGTCATCAACCATGTCCTGCTTAACCTAAGTAAATCACAAGTCTTCCTCCTTAATATCAGGAAAATTGTCCCACCTGATACAATTACAATCAAATGGACCCTCACCTAGTTTTTATAGTTGAAGGCACATTATTTCTTCCCACTTCTTTACCATTTGTTCCAACCTAAAAGGAGAACATTTCATTGAATGAATTAGAAATGGACTTTTGGTATTGAGTGAACACAACTTTCCATGTATTACAGTGGACTTTTTTTATTAATTGAATGTTATCTAGCATATATTATAATGTAAAAAGGACAATGATTGACTAATGTATACAATATAAGCACAATTTGTTCCAAACAACATTGAAATATGTACACATCATAGAAATGGGAAGTCAGATTCATATGCATAAACAAACATGAGAATACCCCTTTTGGCTAAATTTCTTATACCTCATTTAAATACATTGTTTTGCATTCCATATTACATTTAACCCATATTGGGCCATTCAAGCTATAAATATATTTATAGTGTGTTGTATGTAAACACATTAGGGACTTCATGACACCATATAAATAGTCAAAATAAAGTTTGTACAAATATATGTTTAAAGTCTTTTATTTATCAATATAATTGTAATAGATATACAAAAAAAACTTTTCATGACTTCGTTTGAACATTACATCAAGTAGGGGAAGATAATGGAGAATAGTATGGAAGCTACAAACATGAACATTAGACAATGAGTAAATGAGAATTGATGCATGTCAGCATCAAAAACTATGTCAACCAATGGAAAATCAGGGAAAGTATCAAAAAATTCATCCATGAGAACGTCTTCTAAATCAATCATTACAAATGCATCCATAATGATTTGTCATATTTAATTTTGTTTCTTTCTTGATGATGCATGTTAAATATGTTTATTTGTGTAATATAATTGAATATCTTGAAACAACCCATACATGAAAGTCGTGTCATTATGTATCTTAGTGAGAAGACCTTCAGGCACATGCCTATCCCTTATAATTTCATGATAAACATATTTGGAATCGATGTCCACACACACACCTATTTGATTGTGCAAATACAAACATAAGCCTAGCCTGTTTATTTAATCAAAATTCGAGGCATGATGTAAAAACACTTCATCAAATAGAAAAGTGCCATACTACCATATTATTTCATTTTTAGGATAAAATAACATGAATTTGATATAAATTTTTCTTCCTTTCAATTCATACATAGCTAATAAACACAAGTGTTGGTCAAACATACCACAAATAGAAGACTTGAACTGCATAGAAATTAAAATATGAGAATTAAAACCATAATAAAAATATGATAAAAATTATGAACAAAAGGTTTATAAGAATTTATAAAACCTCATTGAAATCAATATAATCCTCTTCATAAAACATATCAAAATAAAAGCATAAAATAATAGAAATAGAAAAAATAGTGTATGCACGAGGCAATTCCATTTATAGACAATCTTAAGTGGCATGCATTAACTGCATGCATGTGGATGGGGCAAAGGAATGTGATTTTTATATGAAGCCCATAGATTCAGGAAAGGGCTAAAAAAAATAAAAATTGTTAAGAAACCCATATAATTAGGATAGGGTTTAAACAAAAGTGAAGTTGCTATGAAGCCCATAAAATCAAGATAGGGTAAAAAAAAGTGAAATTTCTATGAAGTCTGTGAGATATTATAGTTATCCATAAACTAATAATTTGATGTATTTAATTAGATGCATGGACATACTGGTATTTATGGACACTACGTGAAAGTAAATGCTAGTAGGTGACATAAGAAAAATTTGTACAACATGTGTGTGTTATACATTATATGAACTCATATGGGATGTAATTTATCCTATTCAATTGTAATGATATATTTCCTTATCACCCACATTAAGGTCAATGCATAACCCATATTGTGTTATGAGAGCTTTATTGTACAAAAATAAGCCACCAATTTTTTTGAAATGATTTCCTCATAGACTACCACTACCATTCTTCCCACATACTGGACCACAATTTTTTTGTCCCTAAATTTAGGGATGCCCATGAGATGATAAAACATAGTTATGAAACTAAATGAATGCTTCTTCTTCATTACATGTATAAAATTATACAAAAAGTTATCATCTCCATCCCACATAATATAGGAAATATGTTTAGGGCTCCAGATGATAAGTTAACATTCCACTTACAAAATTTGATTTCCACTAACTATAGTAAATGCCATTATCTAAGATTTTAAAGATGGAATAGACTAAATGGAAGACATCTTTATTAAAGTAGTCATATATCACTATCCAATGTCAATTTTTTACAATTAATCTGAGTAGTGCCCGTCATGATCATGGGAATTTCTATCATCCTTATATTCTTGTGATGGTGTTAGAAAATGACTTCTATGCCACAATTCTTATTGGTATGCAATCTCATCCAACACGTGCTCGAATCTAATTCAGGATTTGAAGCTAGAAAATTCCATATTTATCATGAAGACGGTCCCATGTTGAATGTCAAAATCTAATCACAAGGCGATATATATGAAAGAGTCTTTCTAGAAAGAGCGTTGCATAACCAATTCTATCAAAGTATCTATCAAACCAAATTTTCATCATGGGATTCAAAGATATTACATGTTGCGGAATAATTAATTCTAATAAGAGATTAGTCTTAAAAATTATATCAAGCATTTCCATTTATTGATGTGACCAATTGCCTTCTAACAGCTCTAAATTGAAAGCATTATTAGTAGTCCACCAAATCCTCGCAATGTGATTTGCATGAGTATCCCAAGCAAGTGGTAGCTAACATAAAATTTCATTCAATTTGACTAAAACTTGATCAAATTATCTTCTTGTTACATCTATGAGTTGGATTAGGGAACTCCATAATTGATTGGAATGCCAAGTGGAGAGGGGTTCTAAAAATAATGACATACTGTAAACAAACACACAAACCAAAGAAAAAAATTATATTTAGGATCCACTACATCTTATGCAAGAGATTCTTCAATAGAGTAATTGCCAATCACCCAATAAATTTTTTATATATTGTAAAAATATTCAATCATTATCATTCTATAAAATTAACTATAGAAATGTACTTGTAAGAATCTTATGCAATAGGTTCTTCAATAGAGTGATTATCGATCACCCAATCAATCTTTTATAGATTTTTAAAAGATTTAATCATTGTCATTCTACAAACTTAACTTTAGAAATGTACTTTCATTTTTTAATGATAGTATGTAGGTGAGTACATTATTTAGGATTGGGGTTTTTTGAGGTGGAATGTGCACCTTTTCTTGTTGAGGCCATGTGACATATTTAGATTTGATGGTATAAATTAACTTTAGAAATTTACTTGTAAGATTGTAGTTGTGAAATATGTATCAATTATTTTTATAAAAGTGGATTAAGACCACCATACAAATTGCATAGAAAAGAGGATCTTATTTGATGTAGAAACATGTCTTACGTAAACATCATACTCTAAAGTGGTGTCATACAAATATAACAAGACAATGTGACTAATATCATATTAACGTTCAACACCAGTACTTTACAAGTATTTAATGGGCCTCCATACTAAGATGGAGCCATAACATGCCTCTCATTTCCTTCTAAAATGTTGGTTAAGGTTGGATATTTTTCTTTTCCACTTATACCCAGAAATAGAAAACTTATATGTGTAAATTACAAGCTAGTTCAAAGGAATATTTTTTTTTGATATCATCCAAGCTTGTGATCCATATCATTTATATATTACCAATTTTTTTAAGTTTATATAATTTAGATGAAGATCTAAGGATAACAATATTGTTTTTAGACATGAGGTGATTTAAAATTATATAAATTGTGTAAGGGTGGAAGAAAGCCTTCATCAAAGCAAATATATACATCAATGAAGGTATTGTTTTGTTTTTAGTGGATGCCTCTTTAAAATTAAAGGCTTGACCATGTATCTTGACATCAAGTGTGTAATTTAAAATAAGGTTTTAAGTGGGAAAGAAAGGTTATTTTTAATTGTGAATCTTGGAGCATTTTAATCTCATTTCATTTTTATACCCTTTCCTCAACTTTCTTACTGAAATGTTGAGGATTGACTCTCAAATATTTCCTTGAAAAGTCTTGATCATGTATTTATAAAAAATTGCACTTCATAAATTCTTAAAATTTCATGGAATACAATGATAGCAGGGTATGCACAAGATGGGCTTGTTGAAAAGGCTTTGGAGACCTTTAAACAAATGCAATTGGTACGTGTAAATCTAAACTCCACAACCTTTTCCAGCATATTCCCAGTCTATGCCAAAATGGGAGCTTTAAAAGAGGGTATGGATATCCATAAAATCATAATAGAAAGTGGTTTTTTATTATGATGTGGTTGTCATGAGTGCCCTGATAGACATGTATGCAAAATGTGGAAGTTTACACAAGACATGGGATCTATTTGAAAAAATGTGGTAGCTTAGGAATAGGGTATGGAGTTCCATAAAATAATAATCTAAAGTGGATTTACTAAGAGATGATGTACTTATGAATGCCTTGATAGATATGTAAGCAAAATGTGGAAGCATACTGAAGGCAACTGAACTATTTAACAAAATGATTCAATGTGACATAGTTTCATGGAATCACAATGATAGTAGGGTACGCACAAGATGGGAAAATATCATACGTATTGTGCAGACATGCATTTTTATAATTTGAATCTCATAACTTTCAAAAAATAAATGATAATAGTAAAAAATTGCATCACTTCATTTATTTATGTTATTCCTTCTCCCATAGGAATTAAAATGCATGGAAAACAATTATTTAAACAACCAACTACAACCACTTATTTTTCAAATGTTAGCTAAAGAAAAACAATGAAAATAAAACCTTAAACTTTGGGGGAATGTAAAGGAACATCATATGTGGGTCATTGGGTAAACTATTATTTTTTGGTCTCTAGATGGTAGATCCATCATCAAATTAAAGCTTATGCCTTAAAATATTACAGACAATTTATCCATAGACTCCCACAAAGATAAATTACTGACTCAGTACATTTGATAGTTCATTGTAACCTTGGCCTAAGCTATCTCTATAGTACTTTGTATAGTTACTATTTATTTTATGAGTTTCTTGTCCTTATATATAAACAGTCATATTTTAGAAAGATTATATTCTTAGAGTATATAGCCCATCATGTAGAATAAGGAACACAACTATGTTTGCTTTAACAAAGAAGATTATTTTTTCAATCTCACTGTAGAAAACCTTAACCTTTCATAATATTTCAAATTGATATTGTCATGAATTTATAGTATATATGTATAGTTCAAGCTGGTTTGGTTTTAATAAAGAAGATTAATTTTTCATCTCACTTTAAAAAAACCCTAACCTTTCCTAATATTGCAAACTGATATTATAATAAATTTCTTGTATATATATATATGTATGGTTTTAGTTTGCCAGTTTCTTGAGCTTTTCTAGAAAAGCCAAGAGCCCAAGAGGTGTAAACAAATATAAAAGTACAATTTAAACTCTAAAATCTTTCAAGTTTTTCAAGAGTAGCAAATAATTTTTTAGACAATTTAAAGTCTAAAATAGTAGTGTAAGGGGACCCTGACAGTGAATATAGTGATCTCTTCATATTGAAGGCACATGAATTGTTTGACAAATATGAATCAAGCAATAACATAGTTTCATGGAATACAATGATAGCAGGGTATGCACAAGATGGGAAAATATCATGCATATTATGCACACATGCATTTTTATAATTTCAATCTCATACCTATCAAATAATACATGATAATATATACAATCTAGGTATTATAAATTGTTCATCACATACACACCAATCATATATAATTCCATCCAATAACATCATAAATTCTCTCATTTTTCAAAGAATAATGTTTGCATTCAAATGGTTTTATTCACGTTGTATTGTAATTTCATGTAGAAGGTTACAATACCAAATATTTGCTTTGGATAATAAAGATCAACACTCCATATAATAATTTTACAAAAAAAAATATTTTCAATGAAATAAAGAAAAAATGAGGAAAGACCATGGAGGAAATCCATACTATTGTCACTCATGATGCTGGGTAAACCATGGAGTAAATCCCTATTGTTATCATTTGCCCTTTCATTGATGCTTTTCAAGAGAAATTAGGGGAAATGGTTGACCCGAATTACAAAATTAGTCCATATAGTTTCCATTCTTTTCTCCCACTCTTTTCTCAACCTCTTTCCTTTTAACAACAAATGGTGATGTTGGTGGTTGGTGGTTAGTTGAGATGACGGTGATGTTTGAGGGTAGTGGTGACCATGTTCGATGGTGGTATCAATGGTAACCATGATGGGATCAGTTAGTGGTAGTTAGTAACCACTAGCATTTGACTATCTAGGTGATGATCGATGATGATTAGGAGCTAACACTAGCGTGTTGGTTGTTAGTGCATGCTTTCTAAGCTCATCAACTTAAATGTTTCTAGTAATAGGCTTTATGGGCCATACCCAGCAGGTCATAATTTGACACCTTCAATGAGAGTTCATTCTATGGAAATCTTCCATGTTTATGCATGCGCCCTTTATATAATTACAACCAAAAAAACAAAACTCCAACATTCCCATCCCCATGACCTTCAACAGAGGAGGATAAATCAGTGTAGAGTAGTGTGGATGATGATGTACTTATTAGACCCTAAATGGAAGATGAATATAAATTAGTAAACAAGTTCTAATTTTATAATATGTATAAATTATTTTTATTTTTAAAATTTAAATGTATATTGTATTAATCATAAAAAGAAATAAATCTTAAATTTAAAAAAAATAAACATAATGAAATCCAATAATTATAAAAATTAAAATTTTAATTAAATTAGAATAAAGTTATTAAGGTGGTTCCTTAAGTATTAACCTTTGTATTTAAATATAGGTAAGATATCAATAGCAATATAATAAAAG
This sequence comes from Torreya grandis, assembly GCA_037957365.1. Taxonomy (NCBI): domain Eukaryota; kingdom Viridiplantae; phylum Streptophyta; class Pinopsida; order Cupressales; family Taxaceae; genus Torreya; species Torreya grandis. The sequence continues at coordinate 4,134,664 of JARHVA010000359.1, forward strand.
GCTTATCAATCATCCAAAACATATAACAAAAATTTATTAAGCAACATGAAAAATCAAATCACACCACTAAACTAATCCAGTGTATTATATAAAAGCTCCCACTTGTCATTATTGGTTTCTTTTCCATTTACTTTATTCTTGTTTGTCTTGTTTGGAAAGATAGATAGCAAAGATCAACCAAATAAAATTTATTTACTATTGAGTCATCCACCCATTAGTGTCAGTAAATGTGTGTTAAAATCTAACACATCTATTTATGTAGCTAGTATGATATGTATTAATTGATTTCTATTCTCATTTTGGAAATTCCAATAAAGAGATAAGTGAGACCTCTTAGATTTTAGAGCTTGTAGTTTCATTTTAAAGGCCTATTTAAATGCATCTATACTGTGAATATAATTAGTTTAAGACTTGAAAATTATCTTTTGCATTCAAACATGTAGTTTGTGAGGTAGGGAGAAGTAAGTCACAGTTCCTTGTGTAGACACCTGAAGGGAGAATACATCACACTTACTATGGAGACCCTTTTCAACTATGTGACTTATTCATTTGAGAGGATAATCCCTTTTGTTCTTCATATTTGGTATCCAAATAATTCCACTCAATGGTATTTTTGAAGCTTGGGTTCTTTTCATGAAAGAGTTATAGTTTACTACCATGACCTTTAACTTTTTGTTTACCCATGTTTTTATGCCAATAAGGTTTGGGTACATTTTTTCCCTTTTAGGCCAAGATAGGGTCATTATTAATTTTTGTTTTAAAATATTATTGGAATGAATATGTCATCTCTATCTTGTTTGGATCACTCAAATTAGGGAAGATCGATATTTGATTCACCTAAAAAGGATGTGTGAAGTTTGAGAAATCAGATCTTGAATTATTTTAATAGAAGGTTAATTTTTTTTTATTTTTTTTGGGATAATATTGGGATGATTTTGATGTTATCATTATTTATGTCTATCATGTCAAAACACAGTTTTACATGTGTTTTCATCAGAAATAGGCTCCTCGATCTCAAGATGTAATTTTTTTATTTTTTTGAATTTTCTTATTTTAGAGGGTTGTTCAGGATTGGTTTTTTGTGTAACACAACATCCAAGAAATATATTGTGCATATGAGTCTAGAGCCAAATTAGTTCCATGTCACATATGCCATATCACCTACCATGTTATTATGCCACATCATCATGCCATATCATTGTGATGCCAGCTATATACATGACATCATCACATACTTTAGATTTTTTTCAATTTTTTTGGGAGCATGTTGGGCTAGTTTTTACACTATCATTAAATCTATAGCATGTCAAAACATAGTGTATATGTTTTTTCATCATAAACATATGCCTAGATCTCAAGATATAAAAGTTTTAAATTTTATAATAATTCAAACACAAGGGTGATAAACTAATCTATATCATACCAATTAATATAAAACTAAAATAAACAATATTATGAATTTATACAACTAAGATTGCTAAAAATAGTAAAGTACAAATATTGAGAGATATTAGAATATATAAGAAATAATTGTACTTATTTGGTATAATTTACATATGAATATCTAGACTAGAAATAGGTGTAAAATAGCAGGATAAATATTTTAGATCAGTATTTAAATTCTATAAATTGCACTTCTCTATCCACAGACACTATCATTTGATTTGGACACTACTGTCAAGGATAGTGTGTGACTATGACTTACATGTCTAATATAGAATTGAGTTTTCTTGTTTTAGATCCTTTTTACAAGATTTTTTTTGTGTAACACAACATTCAATAAATATATGTTGTATAAGAGTCTAGGGCCAAATTAAGTGCCATGTCACATACATTTTTGGTTTCACTTCAACACCATATTAATTCCATATCACCTTCGATGTCATTATGCCACATCATTGTGATGCCAATTACATACATGACATCATCACATACTTTGGATTATTCCATGCTTTCATGGTTGCATTTTTCATTTTAACCATCAAAATTCAACAAGGTCATTCTTGATCATCCATATTCTGATTGAGGTTAATTTTTTAAATTATATTTTTTTATTGTAACATAGTGGTCTTCTATAATTATTTTAATTTTTGTTTCATCTTGATCCCAGAGGATCTAGGTCAATATATCTTAATTTTTTTTACCATTATTTCATATCCAACCTCATGATAATGTCAACAACATTGAAATCAAGTTCCTCACCTACCAGCCAATCTGCAAGGTCAAACTCCACTTTTGCATTATAATATAGTTATCTTACTATGAGTAATATAGGCCAAAACACATCAATGATGATAATTAATGATGTCACAACACTCAGTAGTTATGAATCAATTATTACCAACTCTTGTAATGGTTCAACCAATTTTTCATCTCCCTTCATTGTTTATTAATGTAAAATTTTATTTATCTGTATTAAGTTATGTCAAGTATATATAAAATAATGAATTTAAGCAATACATATACACCACACATCATATATATTAGATATTGTGCAAAACTTAGCATTATACAATTTTCATTTTATATTTATACATTGCTATTAACATCTTCTTTTCTTTCCCTTTTATTTAACACATTGCACCTTCATATCCTTTATGATTCATAATTTTATTTTTTTCAAAACCCTCATAAATAATTTTAATTATGTTTTCCATTGGGTCTCCTCTTGGGCCCTAGATCAGAGGTATTAGATCATATACAAGTCATATAATTTCTGAGTGGTGTCATAGTGTTTCTAAACATCATCTCTATTTGTATGCCCACTCATATGAGGTATCAATTAGGAACTTAGGTCTCAAAACTCATAATATTTATTCATACATTCATTTACATCCTCATATGAGAGACAAATATTTGATGAGGCCAATTAATAAGTGTTAAAAATATGATAGAGTATGAATTATAAAGATAGAGGGAATATTCAGAATAATATCATGAACATGAATGAGCAAGTTGATCATTTATCACTACTTGTCAAGATACAGACTCCTTCCAACACCTCTCATTCTCATCAACCCTTTGGTGGTCAGACACCAAATAAGGTATAGTCAATCTAGACATCCCTATGTTCGAAGAAAAAATAGATGCATATGCACTAGATAATTGGATTGTCATATTTCTTGATATTACATGGTTAATCAATTTTTTGACCAAGAAAATATTACATTCACTCTTATGCAATTATTTTTATTTTCCAAAAAATGGTGGGAAATTATTGCATTTCACATGAAAATCATGAAAATGAAGTCAACTTAGACACATTTATAGATACATGGGATCGTTTCATAAAAGCACTCAAAGAAACCTATTATCATGTTGGAGAATATGATGACCATTACATCAAGTTCTATCAATTATGTCACGAAAAATAATAACATGTGTATAAATACACATACACACCTTTCATACTTTGGGTGTCTAAACTTTCGATTTAAGAGTCAGAAAAAACCTTGTTTTTTGAAGTATACATTTGGATTGAAACAAAATATCTAGTCAGACATGTATTTTCTATAGATATATTCAATAAGAGAAGCCTATATATTTTATTACAAGTTCAAAGCAAAGGAACATAAAAAAATTGAGATAGAAGATTCTAAGTATCAAAGAAAGTAGTAGTCTATATTTTCCATGCATAATTCCAAACTAGGGAATAAATTTAAACACCCTCCACATAAGAAGTAAAAGCTATAAAATTATTATAACAAGTATTCTAAGATTGTAAAGTGGTGTTTAGTTCATAACTCTAGCAATCATTCCCATGAGGAGAGTTGTACTAGGAAGACTCTACTTTCACAACTTGAGGTAATAGGCACAAACACTACATGATTAGAAAAGGGTAAATGTAAAATGGAATTTGAACCTAATGTGATGTTGGGTGCCAAAAAAATCTCTACCACCCTTACAAAAATAAATGAAATTAAAAATATTCTTTCATTATCAATGTGGCTCAGTTCTCAACTAATACACTTCATCATTGATAATGGAAGTCATAAAAACCTGATTTTTTTTTGAATTAGCTCACATATTAAACTTTTCATTGATGCCTCACCCATGACCATACTTTTTTAGATGGTTCAATGCAAGATCCAATAAATGTGTCACTTGGAAGTGTTTTTACTTTACAACATCAAGCCTTTTCAATATAAATCCTTTGTGACATCGTTCCATTAGTGGTATGTGGTGTTTTACTTGGTCGACCATATCTCTACAACTAACATGTAGTCTATAAGGAAACTCATATAAATGTTTCATTAGTTTTTGGTGATAAGATATATCACATATTATAATTAGTTCCTTATCTATCAATCATTAGTGCCAAGTAGTGTAAGAATATTGTGACATCTAATAAAAGGTTTGTGTTATTGATGGTGAAAGATAAATGAAAGAACATCCTTGCAGTTCAAATATGAATCACAGTTCCTCTAGTAGTAGTAATAGAGATCTCATATTTAAATTGTGAGTTTGAATAATACAAGGAATTATTTTAGTCACCAAAGGAGTACCTACACACTCTGCAGTGAAGCATATTATTTATTTGATTCCTAGACCAACTCTACCTAATACCTATTTATAACTCATATCATTTCTATATAATGATAAGATGAACTATAAAATCCATGAACTCATGGATAAATGACATATCATGCCTAAATCATCTCCTTGTGGTAACCCAATTGTACTTACATAATATAAGGACAACACATGGAGATTGCTCATTGTGCTCGCAACAAAATCATAATGAATAATTGAGTTGGCACTACCCTTTTATCAAGGATTGAGGAATTGTTGTACTAGCTATGTAATGAAAAATACTTCATTAAAATTGATCTTATGTCTTAGAATTATCAAATTCCTATTGAACCTATACATTTTTAGAAGATAGCTTTCAAGGTCAAAGCATGTGAGTGCATTCAATACATGTTATTTATGTTTCATTTTAATTTATTTTTAGATTTTATTTGGTAGACCTACATGAGAAACAAAATAATGGGGTATAATGCTTTATAATTGATACTGAATAGATGAAAGAAAGTAAAATTATAGGATTAAAAATTATAAGGATTTTATTTGGGTTTCTTGTCACGTTGGTGGTGCTCTATTGATGTAAAGTTTTCATTAAAAATGTTTCATATTGTAAATGAAGATATGTAGAGCGAACTAAAAAAACTAATAAGAAGCAACTTAAAATGTATAACATTAATTTCTTATGAAAATTTATTAGTTAAAACATATACTTCTATATTGGAGGCATCAAATATGATTTAATGTTCAATTATTTAAAGAAGATAAAAAATTATGAAGAGTTGTTGGTGCCCCAAAAGTGTGGAGTAACATGGATGAAAACCTCTCTTTAATTCTTGTGGGGTTGTAATTTAGGATTGGATAAAGTTATTGGGTTCCACAATCTGACCTTACTATAGGGATTATCAAGTTCCAACTTAGCATAAGCTTTTAGTAAATATTCATATCATATCCTTATTACATAATAAAATACTAGAATAATACATATGATAGTGACATTGTTAAATGAAACTCGTAGGGGGAGATTTCATTGCTATCTCCACATATAGTTAAAATAATGTTTCTTACCTTGTTATGGGATTTGAAACTACTTTTAGTGTTTCACATCGTAGGATCTAATAATTTTGGTTCTTAATACATGCAATAAGATATATTTATATAAGTATTATTTAAAAAGTATATTATATGTTTAACTTGCATTTTATTTATTACTAATATATTTTGTAGAGAATCAACTCTAAATCTATGTTTCTGGTTAATTGAATACACTAAATTAAAATAATAAATTAATGAAAATATAATTTTATTGATTGACCAAAATGATAGATTAGTGACATCATAAATTATTGGTTGACATTTTCAATACAACACTCATGCCTTACATGATGAACTTATTAGACCTTAAACATAAGATAGACATAAGCTACTAAACAAATTATAAATTTATAATATTAGCTATAATCTTTTGTTTTTAATATTAAAAACTGCCTTCTATTAATCATAAAAATAAATACATATTTAATTTTGTAAAAAAAAAGGCATAATGAAATCCAATAGAATTAAATAACTATGATTCTAATTAAAATAAAATAAAGTTATTAAGGTAGCTCTTTAAATATTAACTTATCTAGTAAGACATAAGCAAAATATCAAGAGCAACATAATAAGAGGCTTACATAGCATCCAAAAAACACAACACAAGAGGATTAAACAACATGAGTGATCAAATCACACCACTAGGATAATCTTTTGTATTATGTACAAGCTCTCACCTGTCATTATTAATTTATTTTCTCTTTTCCTCCTTCTTGTTTGTCTTGTTTTGGCAGAGAGATAACAGGGGCCAACCAAGGAAAATATCCTTACTATTTAGTTTTATACCCATTGGTGTCATCAAATATGTGTCAAAAAATACCACCTTTATTGATGCAACTAGTATGGGATGTATTGTTTGATTTCTATTCTCGCATTGAAAATCCAAACAAAGAGATAAGTGGACCTCCTAGATTTTATATATTATCTTTTAAAATCCTATTTAAATTCATCTATATTATGAATGAAATTAGTTGGAAACCTAAAAAAATATATGTCACATTAAATCACATATTTTTTCAATCAGTGAGAAGTAATTCACACTTCCTTGTGTAGACACCTGAAGGGAGAATACATCACGCTTTTAGTGTAGACCCCTATCCATTGTCTAACATCTTCATTTGAGAGGATCAAACCTTTTTTTCCTCATCATTAGTATTAAAATAGTTCCATTCCATGGCATTTTTAAATTTTGGGTGTTCTTCATGAAATAATTATAGTTTAATAACATGACCTTTATGTTTTTATTTTCCCACGTTTCAGTGCCAATCACATTTTGGTACATTTTTTGACCTGTATTTATTTTATACCTAAATATGACCATTCTTAAATTTTGTTTTTAAATATTATTAATAAGAATAAGACATTTCCTAAATGTTTTTACTAGTCAAACTAATGTGGATCAACATTTGATTCATCTAAAATTGGCATGTAAAGTCTAAGAAATTGCATGTCTCAAATTGTTTTCATAGAAGGTTTTATTTTTCATTTTTTTGGATCATGTTGGGTTGATTTGGATGCTATAATTACATTTTTATCCTAAAAAAACATGTGTAATTTTTTTCCATCATAAATAGAGAACTAAATCCCAAGATATAAAAGATACATTTTTTCAAGTTTGTATTTTTATAGGGTTATTGCAAGATTAGGTTTTGTTCAACACAATATTTAAGAAATATGTTTTATATAATAATAGTGCCACATTAGTGTCATGTTACATACATTGTCTATTCCACTCCAATGTCAATTTAGTGTTAAATCACCTATCAATTCATTATGCCACATTATCATGACAAATCATCATTACATGCCATCATGATATAAACCACATACAAGACATCATCATGAAATTATCACATACTTTAAATTGATTGATGCTTTCATGATTTTAGTTTTGTATTTCATGACCAAATTTAAACAAGTTCATTCTTAATCATCCACAGTCTGATTGAGGTCAAAGTTTTTATTAAGTTGTTTATTTTTTTATTGTAGCATAGTGGTCTTCTTTAAGTTTTGTATTTGTGATTCATCTTAATTCAGGGGTATCTAGGTCAATATATATTACTAAAATTTATTGTTGTTTCATATTAAACCTCATTCAAATTTAAACATCACTAACATCAAGTTCCACATCTATGTGTTAATATACAAGATCAAACTCCACTTTTATGTTATTACATAGTTTTTGCAGTGTTAGTACTATAGATCACATATCATCATTAATGAAAATTAGTGATGTCACAATAGTCATCAGTTATGAAGTGGTTTCTAATAACTCTTGTAAGGATTCAAACAATGCTTCATCTCGCTCCATTATATATTAATGTACACTTCCATTATTTATATTTAGTTATGTGAAGTACATAGACAAGATTAAAGTTAGGGAGTACATAGAGACCATACATAAGATTTATTATATATTGTATAGAGTTTAGTGTAATACAAGTTTATCATTACACTTATATATTTATTGTCATCATATTCTTTTCTTTCCTTGTTCTTTAACATTGAAAGGAATGGAAACAAAGTGTTCCAAGCCACAGAGATCTTTGCTATCAATATAAAAATATCACAAGGAGAATTGAAAATCATAGACTTTACAAATTGATATGTATAACAAAGAGTAATATCATATAATATATCTCAAAGAATCTTGTTTAGTACAATCAAGGTGCCTTGCATATATAGTCAAGGAAGATAAATCAAAATCATAGGATCATAGGATATAGCCTAGGGATAGAAAACCACTATACCTAAATATTTAATATTCACACCTAAATAGGTGGGAAAAAGTAAATAATGTTTTACTACATAAAGCACCTAGGGAACATGAGAAAAGGTAAATAACATACCCTAACACCCCCCAAGGGAAATTAAGGGGAAAAAATAAAGTGACATATCCACATTATGAGTCTTGATAACAAGGCATGATCAAGTACTCATGTATAATATATCCATGAAAAAATTAAGAAGGAATATGTTCTCATGAATACCCTATAAGGACAAATTAAAAAACTTCAAGCATTCCACACAACTCAAGGTAATGATGTGATGTAAAAAGATTCTTAAAGATGTTGGCAACATGATGCTGAGTTGGAATGTACACCAAGTAAATAACTCCATCTTGGATATGTTGACTAATGAAGTGCATGTGAATATAAATATGCTTGGTTTATTGGTGGTCAATAGGGTTGTGATAAATGTGAATTTAACCTTGGTTGTCACACCAAATTATAATAGGTGAAACCTGTGTGAAGCCAATTTTTTTAATAACTATTAAAGCCAATGAACCTAATGAATCATTGTGACTTTTTCCATGCATTCTTCTTCTATTGATGAAAGTGCAATAGCCTATTATTTATTCCATGCCCATGAAGTTGGATAATAACCAAGACAAAAAAGGTATCCAAAATTGGAATTCCTATCATCAGTATAACCTACCAAATTTGGATCACTATAGCCAACTAAGTATAACCTCTTGTGTAGTGTAATCTAAAGTGGGAAGTGTGTAAATATTGAAAAATCCTCTTATCAATCTTCTAGTGAATGTCATGAGGAGTATGTGAAAATGAGATACAATCCCAACTATAAATGAAATATTAGGGTGAGTATGGGTTAAGTGCATGAGACTTCCAACCAACTACCTAAACAATGTAGGATCACAAAGAGGAAAATTGTAGGTGGAAGTAAGAGTGACTACATAATGGAAATGAGAGGGATTTGTCTTGCAATTGGCCATACCAAAACACTAAATAAGATCATGGGTGTAATTTTTTTGACTCAGTTAACTCTCTGAATCTAACTAAAGAATCTACAAATGCTAGAAAAATGTAAAAGACTAAGATATATTATATCAAACTACATGGAAAGATATTGTTGAATAGTCTTAATATGGGAAGAAGAACTCCTGGTAAGAATAAGATCGTTAATATAAAATATGACTATAAAAATATACTCTCAAACGTGTTATATATATATATATATACTACATGATCTGAGTGGTAATGAATAAATATAGTAAAGAGAAGAAAATAATCCATTTTCTCAAACCAAGCCTGAGGGGCCTAATTGAGCCTATAGAGAGACCGTCAAAGTATAAAAATAAAATAAGAATAATTAATTAACCCAATAGGTTAATCCATGTATATTTCCTGTTATAAATATCCATGTAAAAAGGCACTCTTTATGTCCATATGGTACACTGGGCAACCCTGTGAAGCATCAAGAGAAATGACAAGGTGCATAGAATACATCTTAGTAACAGGGGAAAATGTATCAGATTAATAAATACCTCCAACTTGTAAGATATAATTTATAACAAGATGAGTATTGTACTTGTTAATGGAATCATGAGCTACATATTTGGTTCAATATATCCACTTGCATATAACTGACTTTCTTCCCTTAAGAAGAGAGATAAGATCTAAAGTATGATTATTCAATAAATAATATTATTCATCTATCATCACATCATCCCAATCCTATATTCCATGAGCCTGTGAAATATGTTGTGTATCCCTAGAAAATGCCTGCCATAAAAATCTAAGACCTATAGAATGTGCATGATGATGTCTATTGGGTGGAAGATCTTGTATGAAAGGTATTGCCTAAAAAAATGTAGTATGAGCCCACCTAGGCATAGTGATAACATGATAATCATCTAAGTCTATATCCATAACCTCTTTAGTGGCCCCTTAAATTTGATCCTCAGATAAGGGATCCTTAATATGAAGTGAATAATCATCAATGGATGGGAGTAAGAAGAAGAAGAAGACATGGAAGAAGATTAATAATCATGAGAAGAGAAGTGCTTATCAAATTGAACATGTTTTTGAAAAATAACATCATGAGTATCATAATATAAAAGTTTATAAGCTTTCATGTCTTCAAAATACCCTACAAATATTAAGGGCTTTCTCTTTTTATCTAAATTTTTCCATTTCTTTTTTGGTGCAAAATCCAAAGCATGGCTCCCAAAAAGTTGAAGAAATGATACATCGTGCTTAGTTCTAGACCAAACCTAATTTGGATTCAAATGCTCAAGTGATTTACATGGTGTATGATTATGAATATATTTTTCATAATTAAGTGCTTAAACCCACTATACAAGAGGTAAATCTTAAGAATGCATCATGTAGTTATCCACCTCATTTAAATTTTGGTTATTCCTTTCTACTAGGCCATTATATTATGGAGTGTGAGGAATAAAATGTTTGTGAACAATGCCATGAGCTATTAAAAATTTGGAAAAATATTTGGTGTGGTACCACCCCCCCCCCCCATTATTAGTATGAAGCTTCTATATGAAACTAGAATATTGATTCTCTACCAAAGCCTTCAAGGCATTGAAGTGTGAAAAACTTAAATGTTGTACTTGATAAAATAAACCCAAGTATGCCTCAAGAAATTATCAATAAATGTATGTTCATAATTGTATCCATTGAATGAAGGACTAGGAAAAACCATCAAGTCACTATACACAAGCTTAAGTGGTGAAGAAGCTCTCTTAGACATACCCTTAAGAAACAAATCTTGATTTTTTTCCCTAATGCACATCTAGGGAAAACTCCATGAGATAATAAACTCTAGGAAGACCATCAACATACCATGAGTGCTTAACTCATTGAAATATCTATAATTAACATGTCCCAATATCTTATTTCAGAGCTTACTTTTAGAATCGACATGAGAAACCAAGCATGTCCCCATATATTAAGTGTCATCAAAACCCTCAAAGTAATATAGTGAGTAATTATGATCAACAACATTTTGTGAAAAAAATAAATGAGGATCAAGCAAGGTTCAAATTTCATCCCCTCGTAGTGTTAAAAGTCATTGTATTACACTGACTAGAATGAAAAAGTTGATAAATAAAAAGCAAATTTGTAGTGATGTCAAGAACATATATTGTATCATTGATGTGGCCACCAAAAATTTGTATGTCACATTTTCTCTTAATATAAATAAAGGAAGAATCTCCAACCTAAATTTTGGAATTAGAACTCAAACTAAGAGATATAAAATACTCTTTAGAATAATTTATGTGATGAGAAGCATTAGAATATATAACACAACTATTTGTAATATGTGAATAAGATATCCCAACAACATTAAATTCCTACCACACTCAATAGAATGAGCTAAAGTGCAGATACAAATCTTGTGTTTTCTAATTACATCATCTAAGTCTTGCATTTTATTCAAACACCTAGATTCTACATGACCAATCCCTCGACAAAAGGAGAATGAAATCCTAGACATTTTATTAGATTTAGAAGGCTTGTTAGGTTTATATTTATTATCTTTGGGTTTAATGGCACTTTAAGATGGAGGAGTGTTTTCTGGTTTACTTTCTTGATTTTCACTTGCCCTTAGGATTAGATTCTACTAATGCCTTTTGAAATGTGGAAGACTTAAGGTTAGAGAATTTGGTTTCTTCCTTAGTAAGTCTTTCACAAAAAAACTCTAAATCATGAATTTTGAATGTGACACCCAAGGCATCCATGCTAGAGAAAAATGTATGATTAAATATTTTTAATGGACCTTTCAAATTGGACAAAATTAAGTAAACATATTCTTCATCTTTCTTATCTCTTCCACTCTAATTCAATTTTTTCAACAAGTGCTTGATCTTAGTATGATAGTCTACAATGTATGAAAAATTTGTAGGATTGAGAAAAGTGATCTTTACTTCAATTTACATGGCTCTCATGTGATCCACCTTACCAATTAAACCCTTTGATTTTTCTCATATTTTTAAAGGAGAGTCACATAATTCCAAATGAAATAAAATACTATCACTTACATAAGTTCTTATCAAACCCATACCCTCATCAAATTTACATTGGTGTTGAGATTTCTCATATTTTCTAGTGAACATGGGTTGTAATTAAGTTGTTAAGGCCTATAATCCTATTATTTTAATGATTGTTTTCATTTTTGGTATCCATGTGTGGTAACTATGTTTATTTAGTGGTTCACATCGATCTAATGCATAAAAATAAGACATTCTAAAAAAATCACTAAATAACAAAAAAAATACAAAAAAGGTGCTCAAATAGACAAAAAAAACAACACCCCCCCCCCAAAAAAAAGACTATTTTATTAGACCCCCTCAAAATTTGGCACTTTATAGTTATGAATGTTTTATAAGATAATCGACACCAATAGATAGAGCATACAAAACATACACTTTCAAATAAAATGACACTCAGTTTCAAGTTCCCAATCAAAATTTATAGTTTTAACAAATTTCCCATCATAAATGGGTCAAATAAAAAAATCACAAAATTTAAGTGCTTGGAAATTTTTTAATTCTTGACGAGATAAAAAATAGACTTAAGATTTTATACCCCACTAGTAAGAATCAAAATTTAATCACCCCTCCCCACCCCCACGCCAACCTCCCCCCCCGCCCCCCCCCCCCCCCCCCCCCCCCCCCCCCCCAAATATGACCAAATGATGTGACTAAAGGGTTAAGACCTTTAATATATCTCCCCCCTGTCAACTCAAGGAGAGTGGTGTTAGTGCAAAAGTTAGAGGGTAAAAGTTCTGAATAGTGATTCACTCTGTTGTCTTTAATTTGACACTTTCAGGTCATTGGTATGTTTTATTTTGTGCAAGAGATATATAAAATGCATCATTATGATCACCACATGAAGAAATCATGGATGGGTCAAGATATATAAAATGTGTTTCTTTGATCTCTACATGAAAGAAATCATGGAAGGGATGTAGAGAAAAAATGATGACTCAAGAGAAAGAAAGATGCCCTAAGGATGATCTATAGAAAAGATATGAAAAAAACACTAGTAACATGATTAAAGGGATATTTCCTAGTCATATGGGTTCCTTGATCTTCAAAAACAAAGAAAACAAAAAACACTATATTTTCAAGGGAAAAAACAATAAATGTTTTTCACGACCACAAGGAAATAACCTAGTAATTTTTCTCACAATGGCATCCACCCTAACTGAAACATGCATCCATTGGTGGCAAGATGAAAGTCTAGATATAAAAACTTGCATAAAACTCACAAATGGATGGTTACAACATCTATTGCTCTCATGCCATAAAATGAATAAAAAACAAAGCATTCTAATCCATAAATATTTTAGGGGTTAACAACAAAATATTAGAAGTAGAATATGAAAGCATAGATTTTCCTAATCAATATGCAAAATATAAATCAATATCATATAATATATCCAAAAATATTGTTTAGTAAAATGAATGTGCCTTATATATATATATATATATATATATATATATATATATATATATATATATATATATATATATATATATATATATATATCATATTGCTTTGGCTTCTCTCCCACTATGCATCTCAATAAATTTTCCAAGCTCCTATTCACAACTTCTATCTATATATCTATCTATTTGTAGGTGATATTTACTACTGAAGTATAGCTTATTACCCATCTTCTTCCACAAAGTCCTCCAAAAATGACTTAGAAATTATTTATCCCTATCTAAATTAACAGTTTTTGGAACACCATACAATCTCACAATATCCATAGAAAATAATTTTGAAACTCTACTGGCATCATTGGTTTTCTTACATGCAATGAAATAAACTATTTTAGAAAATATGTCTACAACAACAAAAATTAAATCATTATATCTCTATGTGTTTGACAATCCTAACACAAAATCCATACTCAAATCTATCCATGGTCCTCTTAGAATTGGTAATGACATGTATAGTCCAATATTTTGGGCATGTCCTTTAGCCACTTGACCTATTCTGCACCTTGAAATATACCTTGTGACATCTCTCTTCATGTTTGGCCAAAAATACTTTCCCTCCACCAAATTTATTGTCTTCGTCTTACCAAAATGTCCAACCAAACCACCACTATGTAATTCTCTTATTATATTGTCTCATAGGGACCCAATTGGAATGCATAATTGTTTCCCTTTGAAGAGATAACCTTCTTGTATAAGATACTCATCATGAATAATATCTATCCCACCTATCAATGGATTCCTCCACTACTTAAATACCTTGCTAAAATATGGATCAATATCATATAATTTTTTAATAGATTCAAATCCAACTACCTCACTCACCATAGTAGTTACTAACGCTAGCCTCCTGTTCAAAGCATCTGCTACATGATTCTATTTTCCTAATTTATGTTTCAACACAAAATTATATCCTTGCAAGAAATAAACCCACTTTTCATGCCTACAATTCATCTTGTTTTGTGTATTCACATACTTTAAAGCCTCATGATCTATAAACAGTATAAACTCCTTAGGCACTAGTTAATGCCTACAATGTCTTAATGCTTGTACAATTGAATAAAGTTAAACATCATAAGTAGAATACTTTTTTCTTACCTACTTTAATTTCTCACTGAAATATGCTATTGGCTTCCCTTCTTGACGCAATATAGCACCAATTCTCACAAACGAAGCATCACAATCAACCTCAAACACTTTGTTAAAATTGGTAATGATTAAATTTGTCTTTCTATAATCTTCTTCTTTAAAATTTCAAAACTTTTTGTGGTTGTTCTAGTCCATGCAAATTCCTTCCCTCTCATGCAATTTGTTATTGGTGCCACAATACTACTAAAAAAAATAATATTTTTTTTGTAAAAAGTTGCTAAACCATTTAAACTTCTTACCTCTAAAATGCTTTTTGGAATAGGACACTCAATAATCACCTTTATGTTTTCTTCATCAATTTTCACACCATCTGTCAAAACTACAAATCTCAAAAATATCAAAATTTTATGCATAAACCTGTACTTCTTCAAATTTGCATACAACTTCTCCTTTCTTAACAAAGTCATTACCATTCTCAAATGTTGTAAGTGTTCTTCTTTAGTCTTACTGAATATCAAAATATCATCAAAATAAACAACCACAAATTTACCAATATATTTTTGTAGCATTGTATTCATCACCCTCATAAATGTGCTATGTGTATTAGATAATCTGAATGGCATCACCATCCACTCATATAATCCATCCCTAGTGTTGAATGCAATTTTCCACTCATCTCCTTCACGAATTTGAGTTTGATAATAACCACTCCTTAGATTAATCTTGGTAAAATATTTTGCTCCTACAAACACATCCATCATATCATCTAAATGAGGTATAGGAAACCTATACTTTATTGTAATTTTATTAATTACTCTACTATCCACACACATTCTCCAATCTCCATCTTTCTTGGGAGTTAGCAAAGCTAGTGTTGCATATGGACTCATACTCTCCTTTATCACCTTCTTTCTTAGTAATTCAGTAACCTATTTATTTAATTTTTTATATTCTTTTGGACTCATCCTATAATCTACTTTATTGGGTAGAGATTATCCTAGAATCAAATCAATGTGATGTTGAATATATCTCTTCGATGGTAAACCATCTGGTAACTCATCAGGTATAACATCTACATATTATTTCAACACTCTTGTTGCTTTTGTTGGTATTGGTATCATTTTTGTTTCTTCATTCTTTGATATTAATGCATAATAACAACCTATTACCTTCATATATTGGATAAATTCCTTAGTAGAGAGCATGATTTCTATCTTCTCTTCATCTTTAAGAGGTAACAAAACTATCGTTTTACCACCTTTCCAAAAAGTGTATATGTTTTTTTCTCCATCATGAACTACTTTCATGTCAAATTACCATGGTCTTCCTAGTAACACATGGCATGTATCCATCAGAATAACATCACACCATATTTCATCATTAAAACTTTTTCCTATAGAAAACTTGATTGAGTACCTTTTATCTACTATAACTTCATTCCCTTTCTTAAACCATGCAATTCAATAAGGGTTAGGATTTTCTTCACATTACAAATTTAGTTTCTCAATCACTTCTTTACAAACCATATTTTTAGAACTACCACCATCTATAATTACTTTGCATACCTTTCCACCTAAAGAACATCTTGTTCGAATAATATTTGATCATTGTCATGCATCACCACCTTATTTATTTCGCACTTGTACCTTCCTTAGAGTGATCATGGTTCTTCTTATCATGATATTCTCTCCAACATCTATAGGTGTAACTTCAGTATTTTGATCCTCTATCTCAGCCTCAAGATTCACTCTTGGGTGATCTTCTTTCCTCCTTTCTTGATCTTGATAGTTTGGACACTCAAATGCTTTGTTCCCTTCTTCTCCACATCTATAATAGACATAAGATCTATGTTTATTTGGAAATAATTTCTAAATTTAGAAACTTCCTAAAATATCATTAAAATCTAATTTCAAACCCTCATATGATCACGTTTGGCCTTTAAAAAATATCAAAATCAAATCTAAGTGTATATAACGGCTTAGGGAAGAATCAAACTTTTTGAGACAGTTGTTTTGGCATGTGGAAGAGCTTCAATGGAGCTACGAGTCAAAATTTATGGCCTCCAAAAGGTTGGCCTATTTTTTTTACATCATAGGAAGTGAAGGAAAGTGCTACCACTAGAAACCTTGGTCATTAACTTCTAAATCACCCTTCAAGTACTAAACCAAGACCACAATTTATTAGAAAACTTAGATGATGATTAAAATCTAGATAGAATCAATGGATTATCTAAGCATCAAAAACACAATCGATCCAAGAAGCTAGGATAGTGATAAAAATCTAAGAATACAACAAACTCTCTGAAAGGTAGAATGTTGATATCTTTGATTATAGATATATCAAATGGGATGTTGTAAGCAGGTCATATTTTTTCTAATAAATTCTTTGCTTTCTTCCCAAGAAGGGGTACCAACACAATGGTAATATTAATTAGGAGTAAAGTGAAGAGTTCCAATTTTCACCAAAAAATTCATTGGATATTTACTCTCATGATAGTTATGGGAGAAATAATATCCTAAAAAAAGAAATAACATGGAGGATAACTTGAATGATAGAATTGAGTTTCCACTAGTATGACATTCTTAATTTAACAACATTGATAATCAAAATAAATGACCTTCCACAACTAATTTTATAAAATAAGAATAAATATTGGTTTTTAAACCTCTAAGAAAAGCTAATACTTCAGTTGAATTATTTGAAATCCAAGGAAAGTTGAAGGCATAACATGATATCACTTGTACTAGATTATCTCTGAAGATGCGTCCACCTTTATAAAGACCTGAGTTACCTTTGGATTCCTATTCCAAATCTAGCTTGACATAATTGTTGCTTAGGGTTTTCTAAGAAGACATTAACCTATTATTAATTTAAGGGATGAGGTTGAATTTTTATTTCAATAAATTCCATTTTAAGATAATATGACATTCCTCTCTAGTGATTTTACTTTTTGAAAAAGAAACATTAGCCTTAAAAACGTCTTGAAGGAGCCCATTGATTTTACTAGCAAGGATTTATTTAGAGAGGGACAGGTTCCTAAAGACTCTATTATTTATTGATTTCCATAAGCTCAAGATGATGAGAGATGGGGCAATATCCCAAATAATCTAACTTGGTCCCCTCCCTCTTTTGTCTAGCTAATCGAAAGTTCCTAAATAGATCCTATTGCTACCAAAGTCTATTCATTTTATTCAAGAATGAAGATAAAATTATCTAGGAAAATTAAAATGAAGGAGGATATGGTTCGAGGATTCATAATTATTTCTACAAAATATGCTCCAAGAGTATCATTGAAAAACCAATCCTTTGAAATCTTCCTTAGAAAAGACATTTCTCCTTCATGATAAACCAAAAATTTATTTTAGCTTTAGGAAGTCCCTAAAGGATCCATAATTTTTATATAGGCCATATTCATGTATTAATATTATAGGTTAACTAATTATAGCCATTTTTCACCAAAAAATTATTGGATGGATCTCCATTCCATTTTAAACCATCAATCTCCTTTGATTTTGATCATTGAATTTATAAAGCATTTATATCACTTCAAGGCCATGTATCATCATCAACTAATACCAGAAGAGGGTTTAGATGAATTATTTTGTAGTTACATTGGATTTTTTAGGGAGAGAAGGTGAAGTCTCTATGAAATATACTTCAGTCATATGCATAAGATACCTACATTGATTCTGATTCTGGGTATGTGGGATATGTGGTTACAAATCCCCAAAGGTAGCCCGAGTCAGCTAACCCTTCACACACTTGTTTTATTGTTACGATTAGGTCAAGGAATGAAAGAGAATAAAAAATAAAACATCATGAATATTAGTTTCTCATAAAAATTACATGAACCTCTTTCTCATACGCCATTACACTTGTTCAAAAAATTATATAACCTAAAACATAACAAAGCACATATTTGAAAGTAGGGTATAAATTAATAAGGAATAATTTATATGAATTCACTAGCCTATCAATCTTATTTGTACAAATTTGGTAAAATGTTGATTTTATCCCAATGATGATCAATAGTCATATTTCATACAAAACATGGCAACTACTTGCAGAGCCCAACTCCAATCTCACATTTCTAGAGCAACAACCATGATTGTCAAATTATTTTTTTACCTTATTTTCATTATTCCTACTTGATTTCTTCATTTTATCATTCTATTTATTAATATTTTCATTTTAAAATAGACCTTATTATTATTTTAGACTGTACTACCTTAAATGTAGTTTGTACCACAATTTTAACTTATTGTGCATAAGTTAATTTCCCTTATATGCAAATAGTTAAAACACCTAATACCATGTTAAATTAAAATATTAAAATATAACACAACTATTTTTTTTTTAAAACACAATCATAACAATGACGCTCTATCTAGTTCATCCTATCAACACATGTGTGACACATTTAGTCTTTAGTTTTGCACACACTATTTACAATAGAATCACCTTCTCGACGAAAAATGTGTTTGCCTTTTCATTTTCACTACTACTTAATCTTTGACATATATTTGAAATACAATTCTTGAAAATTTATATTCTCATGAAGTTATAAAAACCACGTAGAGAATCAACCATAGATATACATCTATAAGGCAAGGATGCCATGTATACTTTTAGAGTCCCCTGCGAGGTGGTCTTGTCATCAAGCACCCAATTGTAAAAGCATTTTATTGTTACGTTTAGGTGAAGGAATGAAAGAGAATAAAAAATAACACATTATGCATATTAGTTCTCATAAAAAATGCATGAACCTCTTTCTCATATGCCATTACACTTGATCAAAAAATTATAGAACATAAAACATAACATAGCACATATTTGAAAGTATGGTATAAATTAAAAAGGAAATTTATACAGATTCACTAGACTATCGATCTTATTCGTACAAATTTGGTACAGTGTTGATTTTATCCCAATGATTATCAATAGTCATATTTCATACAAAACATGGCAACTACTTACAGAACCCAACTCCAATCTCACATTTCTAGAGCAACAACCATATTTGTCAAATTATTATTTTACCTCATTTTCATTATTATTACTTGCTCTCTTCATTTTATTATTCTACTTGTTACTATTTTTTATTTTAAAATAGACCTTATTATTATAGACTGTATTACCTTAAATGTAATTTGTACCACAATTTTAACTTATTGTGCATAAGTTAATTTCCCTTATGTGCAAATAATTAAAACACTTAATACCATTTTAAATTAAAATATAACACAACTAATTTTTTTTAAACACACAATCATAACAATGACCCTCTATCTAGCTCATCCTATCAACACATGTGTGACACATTTAATATTTAGTTTTGCACACCTATTTACAATAGAATCACCTTCCCTACCAAAAAGGTGTTCGTCTTTTCATTTTCACTACTACTAGATCTTTGACATATATTTGAAATACAATGCTTGAAAATTTATATTCTCATGAAGTTTTAAAACCACGTTGAGAATCAATGATAGATATATGCCTATAAGGCAAGGATGCCATGTACACTTTTACAATCCCCTGCGAGGTGGTCTTGTCCTCAAGCACCCAATTGTAAAAGCATTTTTAACAAATAAGGTTGTCAAAAAATATTTTCACTAGCATTTATCATGGAGCAATACACAAACCAACATGTTAAAAATCATGGTGGGTCCCCAGTGGAAAAAGGGCAAGTCATGGATGACTTTGGTGTAGCAAAATTCCCCATGTTTAAGAGAATTATCCCATAGTTTTTGAGGCATTGTCCCAACACCATACTGCTAGTGGTATTCAATCTTGTGTAAATAGTTTTCCACATTGCATGGAAATTTTTTGGGCTTCCTTCAAATATAATGGCAGGACCAACACCATTACAAGCTCAACAATTGGCATTCATCATTACGTTAATAATTAAATGTTGTAAATTTCATAGCTAACATCTTCCAATGTTAAATAATTAAATATATTAATATTATAAATAATATTTATAATATAAAACAAAAAGGTGGAGATTCGAAGGATTGTGAGGTTTAAAGATGGTCATCTAAATATGTTCATGATTTTTAACCATAAAATATAAAGGCAATTTTTTGAAGACCATATAAGATAAAGGGGAAATTTTCTATGGGCAGTCAAAAATTATAAAGATTAGTATTACATTTATGAAGAATTATAAAAATATAGATGTACTCTTTGATGTTTTTATCTTTATAGAAATTTTTTTTGTAAAATTTGAAAGATAATGTTGAACCTTATATATATATATATATATATGCACACACACTTTTTTTTTTAGGGATGATTTTTATATAAAATCTGAAAGATAATTTTAAATGAATAGCCATCATAATAATAGTAGAGAAGATTATATGTTAAATTTAATTGTACGAATAGTGCAATGTGTATGGGAACGAGATGTAATACTAAATAAATTATTGATGAGATGTTCATTATTACTAGTACGTTTTATATTTATGATTTCATTATTTCTTTCCACCACCTGAATTTTCAAAGCATCCATCGTTATATCAAAAACCATTCACAAAATATATGATTTATTTATCAAGAATAATAAAAAAATACAATAACTGTATGATGAAATAACCATTTCCCTTCCATATCACATATGCATCATTAAAAACCCATATATATATATATATATATATATATATATATATATATATATATATATATATATATATATATATATATATATACCCTTTCTTATATTATGATTTTTATTAATATAGGATATGAAGGACAAGGTTTAGAGATAACTATCCAAAAAAAATTAGGAGAGGCAAGTTGACTATAAAATTTAGTCTCTATGCACATCACATATTTCATAATGTTCATTACATTTGAAATCATGGTTAATGTTTTGTATGGATATTATTCATATTTATTGTGAAATTCCCAATTCACAATTAGGCCTTACACTCGCAAGTAATGACATCAGTGTCACTTCTAGTACCAACTTGTCACTACAAGCAAAATAGGTAACATTCATTATTCCATTAATAAGTAAATGTTACAAATCAATGACTAACATCTTCTCATGTCAAATAATTTATAATAATAATGATTTAAATAATATTTATATAGAAAACAAAGAGTTGTAGATTTGAAAGACTATAAAGGTTAAAATTGATGGTTGTCATAGGAAAATTTTAAAAATTGTATAAAATAAATATAAATTTTCGAATGGATAATCAAACATTCTAAAAGATTACTATTACATTTATGAATAATTATATAAATATATATTCTCTTGAACTTATCCTTCTTTAAATATGGCACATTTTAAATATATTTTTACTCTTTAATGTTTCTTTCCTTAAAGATGAATTTTAATTAAATTTGAAGGGCAAATGTTGTTTATTGTCCTCTTAGAAATTCAAAAAATAATATTCACTAATGTGGAGACATATTATGGAAGAAGATAGTAATAGGAGAATAATAGAAAATGTGCATACATTGTTTATGTTTAGTGATTGAACAAGTCTAGACTAATCTTGACAAGGTTACATTAAATATTGGGAACACCTAAGGACTAATACATGTTCATATTTATAATTAGTTTTAAATATTTTGAAATATTTAGTGTAATATTTACATTTTTTTATCGTTATTCAAGAATTACAATTCTAATAGTTTAAAAACATCTCCATCCTTCCTTTATTTATTTACCTTTTACTGGAGAATCAAAATTCTATCAAAATTGAGTTTATCTAAACCTCCTTTTCAGGAGGGAGGTGGAGAGAAATGTGGTTAGTTTTTTGAACTTTCTCTTGGGTGGAAAAAATTAGCGACGTAGATTCATGCATCCAGGGTGGAAGAATCACATCTCATGAATGGTAGTTTTGATACTTCTACAGGGTTGTTTGGTTGTTCGATGTTTTTACGTATTAAGAATGATGGTTCTACAAAACTTTGATAGAGGACAAGGTGTTTCACTTTGAAAATGTGTTGGTTGTCATAGTCATAGTCATTCCCATCTATGTTAACCCTCCTTGAAGATTTTGGTATATCCAAGTCTTTCTTTTGGGGAGCTAGCTTCATGTTTGTTGATGGATTTTTTTGGATGGATATTTTGAAGGGTGGGTTTCTTCCCCCCAACTATGTTTTTATTAGGTGGTGTTTTTATCATTGAATTTGCCTTGATGCCTTGTTGAACATATTTTGGGATTTCGATTGGGTATTGGAAGCCAACTCTAGATCTTCTTATTCTTTGGTTGTGGCCCTTTAAATTATTTTTTAAAAAATCTCATAAAACTTAAATATCCAAATTTTTTGAGCTTGTTTCTTTCTATTAACAACATGTATAGTTATTATAACTAAGTTCAAGCTACCATTTGGTTGTTTGTGCTTGTTTGCCCTATTTTTAGTGCTCATTGTCTTATTGTTGGAGTAAAGCATGTAAGCTTGTTTTGGGAGTTCATTTATTGTTGGAGATTGTATTATTAGTACACGTATTTCTTGAGTGCACAATAATAACAAAAACTCTAAATTTATGGTTATTTATGCAACAATATTTGGTTGCACAAAGTAGCCTACCTTGCCTATTTAATAGACACTCCCATGTATTTTTGACTTGGTCGGTTCTTGAGACCCACACAGAGACTGTGAATATCATTTAGAGACTTTATTGTGTATATTTGCTCTCTGTACAGTATTTGTGTTATTTATATTGTGGTAATGGTTTTCAAGGGAGATCTTATTGATTATGAATTCGTTTTGAATTCTAATTTGGTATCAGAGCCTATTCTTATAGCCATTACACACCCTATTTTTTTATTCTTTAACTTTGAATGATCGGAAGCCATACTATTGAATGATGTAGTTTTTTTTTAACATATTATTGATCAGGGCATACATTTATTTGGCCTATTGATTGATGTCCATACCAATATATATGCTAAAGGTCACAATTATGAGTAAGGTATTTATTTCGGTTATGAATTGGATCAAAAATGGGAAGATGATGATAAATCAAAGAAGAGTATATATCTATGGAGGTTATGCAAGGCAAACAAAGGGCTCTTTTTTGAATCTTTGCTAGGGAACAACATCTTATCCTTGGATTCACACATTACGATAGTACGGTCTATATTTTGATGAGCTTAGGAGAAAATTTGTGCAGAGGTCAATCTGACCGGCTTCATTTCTACATGAAAATCCTCAACTTCTAAAGCTTACATGAGAGAGAGGTTTTTCTTGCTAACTCTCATTCACATCTAGCAATAGCGTGCAATCCAATCAACTACCCCATTAAGGTTTATAAGATCTATGATGGAAAATATTGCTTCGGCCATACAATAGGTTCCCTCATAGCCATTCCTATCGCTCTACACACATAGCTTGAATCCCTATTATCTATAGTGTGTGATCACCACCTCCACTTCCCACTTGCTCTATGGTAGAATCAAAACTGATGGCTTTAGTACATTCTGATCTATGTTTGATTCACCACCAAAGCCATTTCAATTGACTTTTCCTCTTGATTGTATGGTTCTACTTGACCCTTGGAGGTATTGCTCTTCTTTGGCATGCCAAGCCTACTCAATAGCCTTCTACTTAACCTACAGCCTCATGGATCTCCAATCTTCTTCTCTCAACTTTTTATCTTTCTTATTAAGACTTTGAGCTCACTCTTTATTTATAGGAAAGGGATCATGTCCCACCAAGTTTGTGGGATTTATAACTTTTTTTAAAGTGGTGAAACTTTTGTAAAAATGGAGAAAATTTTAAATTAGAGGCCATTATTAGAACATGATAAATTATAAAGTGGGACAAATTGTAAGGGGGTGAGCATTATTATAAAAAATATATATATTTTTTTTTTGTATTTACCTTTTAACTCATTTGTTGAAGACGGAGGGTGAGGTTTGGTCTGGTAGGTGGTTAGACCCCCTCACAGATTAAAAAAAAATTCTCTTGGATCTCCTTACCTTCATTTCTTGGAGGTCATTATTATATGCTTGTACCCTCTTGGCCCACGTGGTTATCTCTGTCATCATAATTTGCATTCATGGATGCATTATCGACAGAGTCTGATGTCTTACATTTTTTTGTATGATTTTGTGTCCCACACTACTCCCTTATTTTAGGAGGACTCTCTTGTTCTTGATGACATCTCCTATAGATTGATCACATTCTAGGTTTTATGCATCATCTGGTTTTTTTTTGTTATATGGTATCTTTATTGTGATCACACTAAGAGTCATAGAGTCTTTTTATTCATGTTTGTATGGTCCATGTTGAGCACATACTCTTTAGCTATTGACTATCCCATCACCATCAGGGCCAGCTTCTTGAGCGATATTTGTTTTGTATCTTCGTTATTTTATTGATAGTTGACAGTCTCCTTCATATTTGTTATGGATCTTGATCTCCTTCTGAAGAGTAGCTATTCTAATGAATATAGTGTTAATATGTCAGTGTTTGATTAGTGGATGCATTCCACTCATACAGACCTTTTTTATGTCACTCCACCCAATTAGCTATATGGGGGGGTATGGTGTAGATCCTACTTTTTTGGTTATCATGTTCTTTGCTAACCCTTGGTGCACTTCACTTTTTGGTAGTAGATCACATTTATTTG
Source organism: Torreya grandis (assembly GCA_037957365.1). Lineage (NCBI taxonomy): Eukaryota > Viridiplantae > Streptophyta > Pinopsida > Cupressales > Taxaceae > Torreya > Torreya grandis. Next base: position 4,160,241 of record JARHVA010000359.1, read on the forward strand.
GTGAAACATCTTACACTATCGACACCTCTCACAATCTCTTTTCATAAGAGCTATTATGGTGCATTCCAGTGTTAGTTATTTTTTGTGATCGAGCAGTCGATCTAGACCACTCATGCAGATTTGAGTTCCATTGAGTGCATTTATATTTGATGGCCTTCATTTCATCCAATGCACCTCTTCAACATTATGTTCGAGTATTGAGCCATATGCTTTCTTGGGACACTTAGTAGCATATGTTTTTTATCCTCTCGACTTTAGTTATTGTTACTAGTTTTTGGGTACTTTTGTGGTGATATATTTCATCCATGGTGACTCTCTTTTCCTAATGTTTTGAGCTCAGTGTTTTTTTCAGAGTTAGCCTCGTATAGAGTACTAGTTCTTATTTGAGTTGATGGTTATAATGATTCGTCATCCATGTAGTCTGCTAAGATGGATTGGTTACCATCAGAACACTTTATATTTCACCATGATTTGTACATGGCTACCTAATCAAGGCTAGTTGTCAGGACCCATCAGTTTCTTTGCTTTCTCTTTTTTCACTCCCTATTCTACATTTAAGGGAGGGTATTGAAGTAAAGCATTTAACATTATTTCAGGAGTTTGTTTATTTTTGGATATGATATTAGTATTAGTGCATGCATTTCTTGAGTGCAAAATAATAATATAAACTCTAAATTTATGGTTATTCATGAAACAATATTTGGTTGCATGAAACAACCTACATTATATATTTAATAGGCACTCCCATGTATTTTTGACTTGGTCAGTTCTTGAAACCCACACAGAGATTGTGAATATTATTCAAATATTTTATTGTGCATATTTTCTCATCTATGTTATTTATGTTGTGGTAATGGTTTGCAAGAGAGATCCTGCTAGTTATGAATTCATTTTGAATTTCAATTCTTATTTCATAAGGATCATTGTTGTTTCATAAGAGATGGTTGGCTTCACCTTGAACTATTGGTGAATCTATTTTTTAGAGGTCAAGGCATTTTAGGTCTTTATTTTTTATAGAATCTAATCTAGGTTGGTGTTTATGATTCATCATTTATGAGGGATAGTTATTCCAAAGTCTTGAATATTTGATATGATGCCCCTATCTTTCTACTGATCCATTTTAGTCCAATGTATAGCATACCCATTTCTTGGTTGCAATGCTTATTTTTTACTCTGCTATGGGGATAAAATAGTAGTCTAAAATTAGGTTGAAAACTCAAGTTTTTAAGTCTTTATTTTCAACATTGAGTTGGTTTAGGTTCAATTGGTGTTTAGTTGACACTTTTTATGTGGGCTTGTATGTCTTATTTTGATTGTGGTTGATATTTGATAAAAAAATATCTCATAATGCATTTTAGGTTGGGGGATCTTATTAAAACCCTTTTATAGTTTAGGGACCTAGTCAAAACCCTTGTGTAGTTGGTTAGACCCTGGTTTTGAACTAATATCTTTAGTTTTGAGTTAGGTTTACTAATAGATTTTGAGTGTTAGTTATTATTATATGTTCAGGTTGGTTAGCTTTGTTAGTTGTTATTGAGTTTATTTTATATATATATATATATATATATATATATATATATATATATATATATATATATATATATATATATATATATATATATATATATATATATATATATATATATATATATATATTATGGATACTTTTTTAATGTAAGCCATGTTGTATGTTTTAGAGCTTCAAAATATATCTTTAGGAAAACATCACTGGTAGTTTTCTAAGGTTTAGTTGTTCTTTCACTAGTTATGCATGATTGGCCTTTTAGATGTTGTTGACATTCTCAAACCCTCACTCTGCTTCATAACTTCATATTTAAAAGCATTTATCTTTATCCAAAAAATGACAATTATGTCACAATTCTTATGCCACCATTCAAAAGAAGGGGAAAATATCATGATAATTATTCTTACTTAAATAAATTAAATTTTAAATATCTTTTAATTTTAAGTAAATAAAATTAGGTTTCTTTCTATATACACCTAATTTTGGTACAAAACATATTTTCATTAAGCCTTTTCCAATTTTTAGTGCATTTGGTCCCCACTTATATATATTTAACTATTTTTAAATATATTTCATCTTACATTAGACTACCTCTAGTCTTGTTTCATCTATATATCCTCATATTCATTTGTTATTATCTTTTCTATCCTAATCATCCACTTTCTAAGTAGGTTTATCTTCATTCTGAGAATTTATTCTACTTGGTATGGAATCAATGACCTGTTGATTCTATCTTATAAAAAATCGATGGCATACCAATTTTTGCCCTATGTTTTTTTGGGTCCTCCTACCTTGGCCTAGTTTCACATGTATTTGATTTTTGTTATCACATTATTCCATGTTCTTCCATTATTTGTTTTGTACTAGTAACCCTATATATACAATTTCATCCCTATTCATTTACCAAGTGATAATCAAATGGAAACCTTTCCTAGTTTTAAGAGATGTATTAATCAAATTTATTTTTGTAATTATGAGGGAGGTTGCACATGGTGTCTAAAAAGCATTTATATCAATAAAATTCCTTGTGTCATTATCAACTTGTACAAAAACATGATTTAATAGAATTTTTATGTAGTTTATTTAGAGTTAATAGAGAGATAAAGTGAATCCTTTCTCTCAAATACACTTGATGTACATGCACAGGAAAAATACACTGACTTTGAATCTAAGCATGTGGGATATGTAGTTGTAATCCCTCAAGAGGTAGCTCGAGTTATCTAACTTTGTACACACTTTTTTATTTCTAAATTATAAGGGCTATGTCAAGTAAAAAATAGAAGACACAACAACACATTATTTTTGTCAATTATTCACAACAATCACACAAACCTCTAATTCATCTGCCACTATATCTTATCATAAAATAGAAACATTTGAAACAAAGTAAAGGATACATTTGGAATTAGGGTATAGAATAAGAGGTAAAATTTGGTATGAATTAAATTTCCTTTTGATTATGTCTCATATAAATGTGGAAATATGCCAAAAATATACCAGTGATAGTCAATAGTCATATTTCATAAAAAGTAGGAATATCACATGCATAGCCCAAATCTAGTCTCAAATTTTCTAAAAAGTAATGAGGTGTGTCACATTCTACCATTTTACCTTGTTTTCATTGTTATTACTTACTTTCTTAATTTTATTTATATTTTTGTTCCAATTTTTAGCATCAAAGTAGACCAAATTATTATTTTAGACTGTATTATCTTACATTTAGCTTATGCTACAATTTTAGCTTATTGTGTATAATTTAATTCCACTTATGTGAAAATAGTTAAAATTCATAATAATACCATGTTAAATTAAAATATCAATATATAAAACAACTCAATTATTAACAACACACAATGATAACTATGATCCTCTATCTATCACATCCTATCAACACACTCGTGATCCCTTTAGGATATATTTTTGCACATGATAAAAATGCAAGATTTTCCTTTTATATGAGGATATTTTTCCTCTTTTCATCTAATTTTTTTAATTGATATTTGAAACATGTTTAAAATACAACATTTTCAATTTTATGTACTCATTAAATTTGCATGCCACAGTGAGAATTAACCATAGTGATACACCTATAAGCAAAGTATACTATTTTTTGTCAATTGGATATTTTTTCAAAAAAAACCATTTTTTATATTAATTGATGAATAAATTTTTGAAAAAATATTTGTCAAGCATTCTGATAAAATGTACATAAATTTGTAAAATTTACCACAAAATACATGTATTAGTAGTAAATTTTATGTTTTTCCTTAGAATTTGACTATCATAAATATGTTTCAAAGTTTTTGATATAAAAATATTCACCTAAAATTAGACACTTCTAAAAAAATCTCATTCCTTAAAAAATACCCTGGAAAGATGCCATATATACTCTTATGATCAACTATGAGGTGGTCTTATCAGCTTATTATGTTTACATTTTCTTCTTTCTTTTCTAACCAATTTTGAATTGAAGTAAATGCTCTCTTTTAATCCATGTGTTGCATATTACTTTTGCAACCTAGTTTGTACACCCTTATAAATAAGGGTCAATCAAATATGACAATACCAAATGACACCCCCATATGGACATTGTCTATCAAACAACTTGTAAAAATTATTTTGCAAGAAAATAATTTATAATTCACATTATCTACAATAAAAGGCCAAAATTTAATAAAACCAAAGTAAAAACCATGATGATGAAAATGTTTAGGGTTCCTAACCCTTGATCAATATTTGTTTATGAGTTTATAAAAAAAAAATCTTGCTCCATTGGTTTTAGTTTCATTTATGATAGTGTTGATGATGCAATAAAATATGAATGGAGTATAAATTGGCCCAAAATAGGATAAATGTACACCACTGCAACTCTAAACTTTTTTTTTAAATAAAACAAACAAATATGTGGAGTTGAGAAGTTCAAAGGCTAAAGGAATGATTAAAAAATACCAATATTACAATGAATAAAACTAAACAAAATAATATAATGTAGACATTAAAAAATCATTTTTGAATTTTTAATTATTAATATTTTTTTTTTAATTTGGATGGTGGAGCAGAGAAAAAGAAATGATAGGAAATTTAAAACTGACCATGGGCAAGAAGGATATGAGAGTGAGGAAGGGGATGAGGACAAACTAGATTCTGAAGAAAATGGAAAGGTTTTGGCTCAAACTAGTTTTGGAAAAATTAGGGTGGTTGTTGTTTATTGTCAGGATAAACATTGGACTCTTCAGTTGGGAGAATAAGAAGATGAATACCCTGAATTAGATGGGCCTATTAATGTTTGGATGGATGGGATGGCAATTGCAATTTTACACTTGCTTGGAATAAGCTTTGTGACCATTCTATGTTATGCCTATTTAGGGGTCAAGGCTTCAAGCCACCTTTGCCTTTGGGTGAGGGAACTTTTTTTTCATTCAACTCGATTTTCATCCCCATAGAGAAACAACTGGTGTAGTGGGTGTGTGCTCTGTTTAGAACATAAATATCCTCTCCTCTTAAGATATTTTTTGAGGGGTTTATTTACCCATCATGGATTATCTCTTGGCCCCTCTTGGGTACAGACCATAGTACCCTACTTACTGGAAGGAGTAGAAAGCTAATTTTTTTGTACTCAAGGCTAGCTGGATTAATCACTCTCTAAACACCTTTGGGAGAGATACCTCCATTTCTTTCATTAAATTTGAATGTGGATATATTGATCGTGAGTGGAAATCTTAGTCTTGGGAATGGTCAACTAGATGGAGGTACGGTGAATGGTTCCCTTGTTACCCCATTAATTTCATCCTATGGAATTTTAACCTTGATCTAGTTTAACCCAAGCTAGATTTATATTTATGTTTTAGTTGGATCTATTGGGTGCTTTTATTCATAGAAGATCTGATTTCGGTGACTGACTTTTTGATAACATTGTTGGGATATTTTGTCATGTTCTAGTTTGGTCTATGAGGGCCATAGAACAACCTCTTTGTTGGTCTGATTAGGCCATTTGGTTTTTTAAGGCCATAACTTGTTCATCAAAGATGAAGTCTCATTTGGTGTTTGGGAATGATATGCTCTTTGGCTATATCCATTAGGGTAAGGGAGGACTTGATGCTCAAGGGTTTGGCTTGAGTAAGGATGGATCTATTCTGGAATGTTTGGATATTAAAGTTAGTTTAGGATTCTATAGTTTGAACATTATCGACAGGGTTCATTCCACAGGTTTTGTTCTTACTTGCATTAATTTGTTTGATATTTTTTATGGTTGTTGGGATTTTATTTTAGATCGACCACTGTTCAGGTATTCGATGATGAAATTTCTTAGTTGAAAGGTTTATGTCCATAGATATTTTATTGGTTTGACTAAATACGTGATGGAAGGTGTTGCTAGATCTTGGCTTATAATTTGATGGGTCTTTTACCCTCGTGGTCCTATGGTTACTTTGATTTTGATCTAGTCAATTTGGTATGTTAGTCCTTGAGGACCCTGTGTTTATCATTCTGCTGGAGACCAGGACCTCCATTTATGTCCAGGCTTGTCCTCGATCTAGTAAAAATTGAGACTTTCTTAAGCCCTGAGTCTTTTACTTCATCAGCCTAGGTTGGTTTTCAGTCCAACAAAAATAGACTCTAGTTAAAATTATCGAATGTTTGGTTCTCTAGAGGATCTAAATGATTACTTTTGAGATCTGTTCCTCATAGTCCTTTAGTCTAGAAAGGTTGGCAAACCATCTAAAACCAATAGGTGTTGTCTCTTTTTGGCTTCAATCGAGGTGTGTGTCCTCTGAGGACCTTGATGGCTTAATCTCTGAGACTTGGGCCTCATGTCACTTTAATCAGAGACCTAAATCTCCTTCGATGTCTATACTAGTTCTCGATCGAGCTAAAATCAACACGTTGGTCCTATGGGGACGATGATGATAACCTGAGACTTGGGCATCTTCTAGCCCATGCTAGTTTCTAGTCTAGCCAAAACCGGTAAGCTGTCACATTAGTCAAAGGTGGTGGTTGTTTTTTCCCTTTATTATGGCCCTTGTGGTCCTTAATTGTAGCTATTTCTTTTAGCTGGGTTCATTTTGTACTTCTGGTCAATGATTTCCAGCTAGGACGAGGCTCATTCAGTGTCCTTAATATCAAAGGACACCTTCACATGGAAATTGTTTATGCAAACAAGATTTGGTAAAAAATCAATTTATAATTCAGTGTCCTTAATAAAAGGCGAAACCTATCCAATGCTGAAATAAAAGACAGGTTGATGAAAATGTTTAGGGTTCTGATCTAGCAAAGATTGCCCAAGTAAAGCAAACAAGATGCGTGGAGTTAAGAAATTAAAATGCTAAAGGATTGATTGTAAAAGATCCATCTCACAATGAGCAATGATTAAAAAATATCCATTTTACAACGAGCAAAACTACATTAAAAAAGTCTTTTTTTATGTTTCCTTCAGGTTGGGAGGTCTGCTTTAAAAATTCATCCGTTTTTCACATTATGATTCTCGTCGACATTCAGAACATTTTTCCAAACTGCAGGAGAAATAAAACTTTTATCATTATTGTCAAGTCAACTCCCGAATCTTGTCGCCATCATTATCGATCTTCAACTTGTAAAACTGGTTGGATTGGGATATCATGTTTTGGTCAGTGAATTTTCTGTGCAGGTTTTCCTTCAACGCTCCTCTGTGCTTGGGGCTCCGTAGCTTTCTCTTATAAAATTTTAGTGGTTAAAAATAAATTCGAGCCTTGTTACTCATCGACCGCCTCCCAACTTTAAAAACGCATCTTCAATATTATAAAAATAAAAATAAAAATAAATTATTTACGCTCAACTCATTAGTCGTATGGGTATCCTATTATGTGAAGCAACTAGTAATAGGAGAATAATAGAAAGCGTCATTGTCTATCTTTAGTGATGGAACAAGTTTACACTAATCTGGACAAGGTTACACTGAATGTTGGCAACACCTAAAGATAAAGGACTAATGCCTTCATAATTATAATTAGATTTAAAGCTTTTGAATGCTTTCATTTAGGGTTTGCCAATTTTTATTATCGTTACTCAAAAACTAAATTGCTTACATCACCATCCTTACAATACAATTTAATTTAATTCTTTATTCTTTATTATTTTTAATGTTTTTAAGAATCATAATCCTTACATTGTTATGGAAGAATTAAAATAATTCCAGATAATTTTTTAGTTAACAAAAATAAATATTAAATATTTTTTAGTCTTTAGTAAAAAAATAATGTTTCTTTTTGTAGACATCTAATTTTGGTATAAGACATTGTTTTATTATATATTTTTTATATTTTAGAATAACTAGACTTATCTATATTTGGCTAATTTTTCATATATTTCATTTCAAATTAGATTATCGTTGACCTTGTTTTATTTAGATATCTTCTAATTCATTTTTTATCAATTTTATTATCTTAGTCATTTACTTTTTGAGTGCAACTTTGTCTTCATTTTAAGTATTTATTATACCCGGCATATAATTGAAAACTTACTAATTATGTCCCATATGAAATTGATAGCATGCCAATTTTTTCCCCTATGTTTTTTTGGGTCTTTTTGCCTTTCCCTGATTTCAAACACCTTTGAATTTTCTTAACACAATATTCCATGATGAGCAATCATGTATCTTATCCTAGAAATCCTTTTATATACAAGGTCATCATTAGTTATTTACAAAGTGATATTCATGTCATAGTTAAATGGAGAACCTTTCCTAACTTTTAGTCGTAGATTGATCAAATCTTGTGAGAAATTGTGCACATTTTAGAGAATAATAAGGTAATAGGGGCCTTTACCCCTAGGTACAAAAGAATCTGACAAGCAGATCAAACCAAAAAATACAAAATATGTTTCTAGGAGAATATAAGGAGATTAGTAGAAAGCCAAAACCAATAGCTTGAAATAAGAGAGAATATCAAAGAATAAAACCCCAAGAACTTCACAAAGAAAACCACAAACCAAAACCATAAATTACAACCCATAGTAGTTTAGGATTACAAGAAGGAAGCACCACCATGGAACAACTTAGGGAGTGCAATAAAATGCCATTGCCATGAGCCTTGGGCACCAACTTCTAACATTCCCTTCAAGCACTAAACCAAGAACACTACTTAGAAAACTTCGACACAAATTAAATCTAGATAGAATCCATGGCTTCTCTAAGAACCACAAACACAATAGATCCAAGAAGCTAACAAAATGAGGAAAATGTAAGACTACAACAAACTCTTCGAAAGGTAGAACACTGATTCCTTTGACAATAGAAATATCAAATGAGATGTAAGCATGCAATTCTTTTTTAATAAATTATTTTCTTCTTCTCAAGGAAGGGGACCAACACAAATCTAATATTCATTAGGAGGAAGGTGAAGAGCTCTAAAGTTCACCAAAAAATATGTTAAATATTTAATCTAACGATAGTTATGGGAGAAAGAAATATTCTCAAAAAAGGAATGACATGAAGGATATCTTGAATAATAGAATTGAGTTGGATGATCTTCTTGATTAACAACATTTATAATTAAAAAAATCACTTTCTACAACTAATTTCTTGAAATTAGAATCAATAGTGGTTCTCAAACCTTTGAGAAGAGCTAGTGCTTCAATCAAATTATTTGAAGGCCAAGGAATGTTTAAGGCATAACATGATAGCATTTGTCTAGATTATCTCTATAGATGCTTACAAATTTAGAAATACATAGGTTATCTTTGGATTCCTAGTCAAAATTTAGCTTGACATAATTATCACTCAGGGATTTTTAAGAAACCATTATTATTTTGTTAATTTGAGGAGGGAGGTTGAATTTATTCTTCAATAAATTCTATTTTAAGATAATATGATGTTCCTCTCCAGTGATTTTATTTTTTGAAATGGAATCATTAGCCTTAAATTCCTCTTGAAGGAGTGCTTCAATTGTAATATAAAGGAATTATTCAAAGAGGGACAGGCTCATAAAGACTCTATTGTTTCTTTCTTTCCATAAGCTCCAGATTATCAGAGATGGGGCCATATCCTAAATACTTATAACTTGGTCCCCTCCCTCTTTTGTCTAATTAATCAAACGTTTTTAAATAGAACCTATTGCTACCCAAACTCTATTCATTTTACTAAATAATGAAGACAAAATTCTCTAGGAAAAATTACAATGAAGAAGGACATGGTTCCAGGATTTAGAAGTAATCTTAGAGAAGATGCACCAAGAGGGTCATTGAAAACCAATCCTTTCATGTCTAGCTTAGGAAAGAGATTTATTCTTTGTGATAAACAAGATTTTTACTTTAGCATTAGGAAGTACCTAAAGTATCCATAACTTTTCCACATGCCATATTGATGTATTAATATTAGAGGTTAACTTATTATAGCCTTTTTTCCTCAAAAATTGTCAAATGGATATTCATTCCATTTTAAACCATAAATCTCCTCTGATTATGCACATTGAGTCTACAAAACATCTATATCACTTCAAAGACATGTGTCATCATCAAATTGTACTAGAAGAAGGTTTGGAGAAATTTTTATGTAATTTCATTGGATTTTTTAGGAAGAGAAGGTGAATCCTTTCTCTTAAATACACTTCAATCGCATAAGAAAAACACATTGACTTTGATTCTAAGTGTGTGGGATATGTGGCTGCAACTCCTCAAGGGTAGCATGAGTCATCTAACCCTTCACACACTTTTTTTATTGCTAATTTTAGGTCAAGGAATGAAAGAAAATAAAAAAATGTTATGCCTATCAATTTCTCATAACAATTGCACAACCCTCTTTGTCATATGCCATCACACCTGCTCAAAAAATTATAAAACATGAAACAAAGCAAAGCACACATTTGAAAGTAGGCTATATATTTAGAGGCAACAATTTATATTAATTCAATAGACTATCGATCCTATCTCATACAAATTTGGTGCAACATCAATTATTTCTTAGGGATATTCAATAGTCATATTTCATACAAAACATGACAACTATATGTAGAGCCCAAATCCAATGTCACATTTATAAAATAACAATCAAGTGTATTAAATTATTATTTTACCTTATTTTCATTGTTCTTACTTGTTTTCTTCATTTTCTAATTCCATTTATTGCTATTTTTAATCTTAAAGTAAACTTCTTTATTATTTTGAACTATATTATCTTAGTTGTAACTTGTGCCACAATTTTAACTTATTATGCATAGCTTAATCACCCTTTATGTGCAAATAGTTAAAACACCATCTAACACCATGTTAAATTAAAATATTAAAATATAACATGACTATATTTTTGAAAATACGATCATAACCATGACCCTCTATCTATCTTATCCTATCAGCACATGCATGACACAATTAGGCTTTATTTTAGTACATGTTATTTAGAGGCGAATCATCTTCTAAATGAGGAACATGTTCCTCTTTTCATTTTCATTACTAGTTGATCTTTGACACATGTTTGAAATACAATGCTTGTGAGTTTATATACCTATGAAGTTTCAATGACATGTGGAGAATCAACCATAGAGATACACATATAAGGAAATTATACCACGTATAATTTTACAATTACCTACTGGGTGGTATTTTCATCATGCACCCAATTATAAAATTGTTTTAATAAATAAGGTTGTAAAAATGATGTTTTCACTAGAAAAAACCAACATGTTCATAATCATGGTGGGTTTAAACTAGAAAAAATCTAAGTCATGGATGGCTTTGGTGTATCAAAATTTCCCATGTTCAAGAAAATTATCTCATATTTTTTTGATGCAGAGTCCCAACACCATAGTTCTAGTGGTATTCAATCTCATTCAAATACTTTTCCACATTACAACACCAACCTGGAATCGTCAGACTTATGATTCATCATGGTGGAATGTTTAGATGTGAAAGGGTAGGATATGCAAGTTTACATGATTGGTGACCATGGAGATGGGCTGGTTGCATTGGCTTATTATTATTAGTGGGGGTGGTTATACTCAACTTCATTAGTAAACAACAGATATTTTATGAATACCACCTCGAAGCCATTCACTAGGTTATTGTTGCTAATTCCTATGAGGTTATAAAATTCCAAGATTATAGGGTTACCACTGATGTAAAGTTACCACCAAAAGGATTATTAAAAATAACATATGTAATTCACTTAGATAAATATGAACAACATGCTTCTTCACATAAAAATAGGAGATTTACCATGTAGGGAATTTCCTTGGACCCTAAATTTATAAGATTTTGAGGTAATTTCACCTTTATATTGATAGTGTTATTTGTAACCATGGCTAACCCTTCTTTGACAAATAATGTGTGGTAAAATCACAAATGAAATGTATTTAGACAATTGAAATGTAATGACTTCTTCTTATGTTTTACTTTTAAACTATGGTCATGCCTTTCATCTTTCCACATAATTACAACTACTAAATTTTATGATCTAATTAACTAAAGAACACAAAAATATGCTCTTGAATCTATAGGGGTGTCTTATAGTTCACATTGATATATACTTAAAATGATTGATCAGTTAGAAATTATTGTTGATGTAGACCATCCTTAGGAATGTTAAAGTGGTAGATGTTATACATGGACTAAATTTTATGTTTATAATTGTTGGAGGTTTGTCAATGATGTCTCCAACGTGACCAAGGATTTTCATGAGGTGTCATGTGCTAGGATGACAATGACAAAGTGTAATTCAATGTTTTTTGCATAATTATTCAATGTTTGTTTCGATAGGAAATTAATGGTTTTTATTGATAGCTTGGAGAGATATGGCACATTTGAAGGTCTATAAGGATAAAGAAGAAGTTGTGAGGAATCTATATATGTCTTGGTGAAGTTATGGTATATCACTTGATCATTTTGAAAGAGAAACATGCATATTATAGCTTAAGAGAAGCCCGACCATCACTACATGTCATGCATATATGAATGAACCAACAAGTTTGCGAATTTAATTTAGGTACTCATAAAGTCAACTAAGGTCAAAGAATTTTATGAAGATGTTGTCTATAGTGCCAAGAAGATACCCTAAAATTTTGGACTCTTAAAAATTTTTCTAGCTCAAGTTATAAACCTTCAAAGTTGTTCTTATAGACTATGATTAGGCTAAAGACAGTCAAGTTTAACTACATAGAAGTCTGAGGTCACTAGTCAGTATATATAATGGTGAGCGTTTATCATCTAAATCTTGATTTAATGGTGTGCATGAAGTTAAATTATCAAAGGTTTCTAAGATTGAATGCACTTATGTCACATATCTCAATCTTATTGAGTTGATAGAAGATCAGTGGTTCATGGTGTTTATACAGATAGAGATCAATGGTGAGGGTTGAGTAAAAGAGTCAAATGTGTAGAATGCATGTAGAGTTGCCAAGTGACATAATCATGGGATCTCTGATCTAATATCAATAGTGGATGTTTTAAGGTAAATATCAGGCTACACTAAGGTGATACATGGTGTGTATTTGTTCAAAGTTTCTAGGAAGCATGAGATGAAGTTAAAGTATTTGATATTTAGTGTCTAAATAGTGACCGTTGGAATTTGAATTTTCAAATTAATGAAGGAAAACTAGTGATTAGTATTCAAGATATATATTTTTATCCAGGATGAATCTTTTGATGCAGTAAAAAGTAAAGTTGTAGATCACTCAAAGGCACATCCAAAAAATATATAAAGAAGGATTGAATGTTTTTGTAATCAATTATATAGAGCTTTAAATTTTATTATGTTTGACCATGTTTTGCAAGTAACCTGAGAAGGGTAATTGAGTTGTTCTTGATGGTATTTAGATGTTTCAATATGAAATCTATATTGAAGAGCATTGTAGAGTCAATGAGGACTATATGTATGGATTATGGAGGTTTGAACAATCCATTTTTAGTGTAAACAAAATCTTTGAAGTTGACAATGTTTATTGAAAGTGGTCATTCTAAGAGAGTTAAATTGAGTGCTAAGTGCCTGTATTGAAGTGTCTAAATCACATGGAGGTGGATAAGATGTATTTAAGGGTTCACCCATGTGATTTAATCATATGGCTATGTGAAATAATTAAGTTTTGGTTTTATAATTTTGATACTGTGTTTTTCATGTATAAAGGCCTAAAGAGCAAGGAAACCTACTTTGTAGGTTCAAGTATTGAGTTAGTGTTCCAGGTGACATTGACCCATGAGGAAGTAAGAAAAGGTTTATTTAAGATAATTTTGATTTGTTTGCTTCTTTGGTATAATGTGAAAGTGTCCCAAGGAGTTAAAGTTGTAAATATGAGTGAGTAGGCCTAATTGTTTTCAGTATCACCAAGACCTAATGGTGGTTTGGGTCTAATAAGGTAATGATCGACCTATGAAGAGTGTAGTTATCACATGTAACATATGTATGTACCTATGTTGAATATGGTTCAAATATGTAAAGCATCTTGGTCAACCAATGTGGGTTAAAGGAAGAGAGTGGTATATATAAGGCATAATTGGACTAATTGAGGTTAGTGTGCGAGTGTGGATTCAAGAAAAGAAGAGAAATTTTGAAAGAGAAGGTACAGGTCATTGAGGATCATCAAAATGTGAGAAGACACAATTGTGCTTATCTGATCAAGTTGTTTTAGGAGGACACATAGGTCGTTGGACCTAATGAACCTAGAAGAGGCAGTTTGAGCAAGTTAGCCATAGAGGCAGCTTGAGATAGTTTGAGGGGTTAAGAGTGTAAGTAAGAGGATTCCATATCATGTGTGTGGTAAATTATATAAAATTTGGAGATGAGATCATAGGTAGTTAAGTTGGTGCTTGGTTTCCTAGGGGGTTTTAGCCTCCTTACTAGTTGGAGCTAGCTAAAGGTCAAGTGGGTGCTTGATTAAATTCAAGGGTGGGTTCTACTTGATCATTTGTTGTTGGTCTAAATGTTAAATCTTTTATTTATAGGACTATAGTCCATCTTGTAGGTTTTAGTGGGTTTTATCCCCCAAGAGGGTTTCCCACATATATGATGTGTTCATGTGATGTATGCTCTTATGTATGATTTCATGTTTATGTTGCTTAATCAAGATTGATGTATGCTAAATGTTTAAGATTTAGGAATTAAATTAGATTATCTAACATCACTAATTTACCCCCCTCTCAGTGATTATACTTCTAATAATTGGTATCAGATCAAGACCTTCTATGCAAGTTTAACCTCTTAAAGTTGATCCAAGGTACACGATTCATATATTTATGGTAATGAAAGTGATAATGATGATTTTTTCTTAAAATAAGAAGATTATTAAAGAGTAATGAGATTGAATCTAGGAGTTCAATTTTAGTCAACTAAATTTTTCTTTAATAATGTCTCAAAGGATGATGACTATAATAAAAATTATGTTCCACTCTTCGCTAAAGAAGAAAGTTATTTAAAAGAAGAAGATATCATGTGTGATGAAGAATTTTGCTATGACAGTAAATAAGAAGTTGATGTGGATCTAAAATCTGAGCTCATGAGTGCCCTTACTAATCTAAAGAAGTAAAAGAAGAGGAATCACAAGATGAGGTATGCGATCAATGATCTTGAAGCACAAGCCAAGGATCTTAAGGAGAGTTTATCAGGCAAGTCCATGAGAGAGGAAAAGAATGATCAAGAACTAATCAAGTCCGTGGAAGAGCAAACATGTAGATTAAATGATAACATGGCTAAAGAAGCTAAGGAGGATAAGGAAGCCATCAAATATCTCAAAATTCAATTACAGGTTGCAAGTTCAAGCATGAAAGCTAAAGAAGATGAATGTGATCAATTGAAGGCTAATCTTGTTTCCCTAAAGAATGAGTATAAATGGGTCATAATCAAAATAGGCAAGCTTGATTAAGATCAAAAGAGATCAAAACAAGACAAAAAGGATGGTAGCATGAAAGACAATAAGTCAGACTAGGTCAAGAGAAATATGAAGAAGCCAATCAGATAACATATTGTTTTAAGGTATGCCAAAACTTTTATGGGCCATTGTTTTGGTTTTCATCTTGTTGGTCATAAAGTAGAGGGCACTGTAAGAAGAATAAATTATTCAAAGGGAGATCACTACCATATTCAATCAAAAGGTATGGAAGACATTGTTTGCTATATTTGTCAAAGCATTGGCCATATTATTAGGTTTTTCAAGCAAAGACCTTTTAGTCAAGATAAGTTCAATTAGGATCTTAGAGTGCAAGAAAGAAGACCAGCTAGAGAGTGTAAGAACAAAAAAAATTAGTCAAAGGAAGATCACAATTATCATCAATCAAAATGTATGAATGATCTTGTTTGTTTCAGATGTCATATAGTTAGCCACATTGATATATATTGAAATAATAGGTTGAATGAGTTTACAAATAAAAATAAGGTATATGGAGCTCTTAGTGTGCAAGGAAGAGGTCAAAAATGGTTGTGTAAACCTAAGCCTATTAGGAGAGATCAGAATGAGACCAAAGATGGTTTGTTTGCCATAATAGACATGAAGGAAAGTCAAGAGTTGTGATTGTCTGAATTTGTTGACAAGTTTGAAGCAAAGAATGATGTCAAGGATCCATTCAAAGTCAACTTGGTGATGAGGTAGGACTATAATTCAAATGAGAGTGTGTAGATATGGGAGTCTTCTATGTTTTGGGACTTTTAGTCTCATTATGTCAAAGGGGTGTCTCTCTCTAGGATTTAAGGAGACATTTTATAGAAATAAGAAGCATGGTGGATGCTTGTTGGGTCTTGGTTGGTGTTAGATGACAAGAAATCCATGAAGGTGAGATTATATATTAGTTTGAGGTATGAAAAATAGAGTATAGTTGTGTATTCCTTTGTGTTGATTTAGTTCATAAGGAGTCATGTTATGATATATAAAAGATACTACTTGTTGTAAAGAGAGAGGGATTTGAGGGATAATATTGTGAGGATGAGTTGAATTAGAAGAAAGGTATGGATGCAATCAGATTTCATCATAGTTGGTCTCTTGAGGTAGCTTGATCTGGTGTAGTGCCTTGAAAATACTTGGATCTTGGTTTTAGGTGAGTCAAAATGCATTGTGTTTATTCTTGTTATTCTGATTAGTAGTATGGTGACTGTTGATAAAGGACTTATGGGCCCTAGAAGTTAAAATATTGGTATGGATTTAAGGAGATATAAATTAGGTGTCTTGAGTGTGGTATGATGTTTTGACATGTTTCTTTTGAGAAATATGTGTCAAAGAGTAGATCTTGGTTGTATATGTGGTCATGATTTAAGGCGGAGCATTTGTGAGCTAATTCTGTTCAATAATCTTGTGTTATTTGGTATGATTCATCATCTCAAGTGGATAATCTGAGATAAAAGTGTGAAATCAATGATAATGAGTTGCCAAAATATTTTATTGCATAGAAAGACTAAATATTAGGTTAATATGGAGTATGAGGAGAATGTATTGTCATAAAGGTCTTAGAGTTCTGTAAATGACAAGTTGTGCATACCTTAGAGTTAGAGGAAGATAATTTAAATAGTTTGAGAGGCTTAAAGAGACATGCATGATGTGAGGGGGTGCATATGTGAGATGTTCTGGTCATGGTGGAGAATTTTGTTTGCTCTCGAGTTTCTTGGTTTGTGCTCAAGGGTATGTAGGTCAAAACATCATGATATAGGAAGTATCAGTTACCAAAGGATTCTAATCTCAAAAAATTTTCAATAAGTGTGTATTGATGACCTCCATTTGTGATAAACATTTCAAAGATGGGCGTTGAACAGAAGGTGGTCTGTTGATCAAGTTTATCTTGTAAACCTAGTGTTTTTGACCATGTTGGAAAAATGGTTTTCCTAATGATTTGATATCTAAGGATATTTAATTAGTTGAAATGGACAAATGGGTGATCAAAAATTCTTTTGAATTCTTTTGGAAGTACATGGTTGGTTTCATGGAGGAGGATTTGTGCAAATGGAGGGTTAATTAGCTAGTAGGTTTGCGAAAGAAGTATGTTGCAAAGAGCTGAGGGTTTAGTTTTTGAAAACATGAGTGGGCATATGATAATGACTTAAATATGGAATTTCAAGTCATGAGGGTATCTACATAGAGATTTATGGCTATTGCAATGTTTAGGTAGGGTTACTAGGCTTCTAAGCAAGGCTAGTGGAAAAAAAATATGGTTTTGGTCATTTTTTTCTAAATGAAAAAGGTATGATTGTCCCTAAATGAGTTTTTTCATTATTTTTGAACATCTTTCATGTTTTGAGTATGGGTTGAAACATATGTTGGTGATCATGGAGTTGGCTTGAGAGAGAAGGTATGAAGGTAATTATGTTATGTCATCATTATTTATGGTGGTCTGAAGGTGATCAAGGTGTGCCTAAGCTTAGATGACCTAGGGGGAGTCTCTTTTAGTATTCTCAAGTCAATTTAAAGTAGTTTATAATGTTCATGAATGTTTTGTCTTCATATAAGCTATGTATGATCAAAGAAGAGTATTGTCATGGAGCATGTTTGAGAAGCTCGAGGTAAGAAGAGGTATGCACAATGTTAAGGGGAGTTTGTATCATGTCTCATAGGTGGTCCTTTCCTATTATTGGTCCTTGAAATATTTTTAGGTTTTTAGGATTAGGAGTTGAGCCCACTTTTTCATTGTGTCAAAGGGGGAGAAAATGCTTTGTATTCATGTTGACATCAATGATTAAGGGGGAGATTATTGGAGGTTTTTCAATCATGTCTCCAAGGTGGCAAAGGATGTTGATGAGGTATCATGTGTGCTAGGTTGAAAATGAAATATTTTTTAATGTGCTTCCATTTTCTTGCATAATTCTTCAGTGTTTGCATGGACAGGCAATTGATGGTTGTTATTGATAGCTTGGAGAGATATGGCACATTTGTAGGTCTATAAAGACAAATAAGATGTTGTAAAGAATCCATAGATGTCTTGGTGAAGTTTTGGTATGTCACTTTATCATTTCTAAAGATAAACATGCTTATTCTATCTTAAGAGAAGCCAGACCATCACTGGATGTCATGTACATATGAATGAACTAGCAAGTTTATGCATATAATTTAGGTACTCAAAAAGTAAATTGAGGTCAAAGGATTTCATGGAGATGTTTTATATAGTGCCATGAAGATACCATAAAAATTTGGACTCTCGAAATGTTTTCTAGCTCAAGTTATAAACCCTCAATTTTTTTCTTACAAACTATGATTGGGCCAGAGACAATCAAGTTTAACTACATAGAAGTTTGAGGTCACTAGTCAGTAGACCTAATAGTGAGTGTTCATCATCTAGATCTTGATCTAATGGTGCACATGAAGTCAAATTGTTAAAGTTTCCTAATATTAAATGTGCTTGTGACATATGTCTCAATATCTTTGAGTTGACAGAAGATGAACAACTTGTGGGTGTTAATACAAATAGAAATCAATAGCACATGTCGAGTCAAAGAGTCAAATGTGTAAAAGGCACACTGATCTACCAAGTGGCACAATCATGGGAGATTTTATCTAAGATCAATGGTGAGCATTTCAAGGTAAATATCAATCTACTCTTAAGGAGATCGATGGTGTGTATTTATCCAATTTTTCCATCAAGCACGAGATGAGGTTAAATTTCTTGATGTTTAGTGTCTGAATAATGACCATTGGAATAGGAATTTTAAAATTAACAAATGAAAACTAGTGATTAGTATTTAAGCTATATCTTTTGATCTAAGACAAATTTATTGATGAAGTAAAAAAGCAAATTTGTAGAGGACTCCAAGGTGCATCTAGAGAATCTAGTTAGAAGGTTTGAATGTTTATATACTCAAAGATATTGAGCTTTAAAATTGATTGTGTGTTTGACCATGTTTTACAAGTAACCCAAGAAGGGTAATTGAGTTGTTCTTGATGGTATTTCAATGTATGAAGATGAAATATCAACTAGATAGTTTTTTATACTCTATGAAGACTATTTGTATGGATTGTGGAGGTTTGACAAATCCATCTTTAGTGTGAATGAAAGCTTTGATGTCGATGATGTTTATTGAATACATTGGTAGATTGAGTGATCATCTTGAAGAGATAATTTGAAGATGCTATGAGAAAAATTAAAGAATCAAATGAGTATGGAGATGTTATATAAGTCCGTATTGATTATGATAAAGCGTTAGTTGTCATAGTTTTCCCTAATCAAACATGGAGAGTCAAAACAACTTGATTGAATTTTGACTGTATATGAGCAGTATGAGTGGTCATTCTGAGAGATTTGAATTGAGTACTTAGTTCTTATATTGAAGTGTCTAAAGCACATGGAGGTGTGCCATAAGTAATCAAGGGTTCACCCATGTGATCTAATCATATGGATCTATGAAATACTTGAGTGTTTGCTTTAGAATTTTAAGACTATGTATTTCATGGATAAAAGCCTAACAAAGAAGGAGACCTAATTGGTAGGTTCAATTATTGAGTTAGTTTTATAGGTGACATAAATCCATGAAGGAGTAATCAAGGGTATATTGAAGACAATTTTGATGTGTTTGAATCTTTGGTAGAAGTTGAAAGTGCCCTAAAGAGTTAAAGTTGTAATGTATGAGTGAGTAGACCTAATTGTTTTAGGTCTCACCAAGACCTAATGGTGGTTTGGGTCTAATGAGGTAAATAATGACCTATGAAAAGTGTGTTTCTCACATGTTAATGGACCTATGTTAAATTATTTTCAAATGTTTAAAGCATCTTAGCTGACCAAAATGGGTTAAACTAAGAGAGTAGTACATATAAAAGGCATAATTGGACTAATTGAGGTTGTTGTATGAGTGTGGATTCAAGTGAAGAAGATAACCTTTGAAAGATAAGTTATAGGTCATTAAGGACCAACAATAGGTGAGGATAATTATTCATGCTTGTTTGATCAAGTTTATGCAGGAGGACACACATGTCACTAGACCTAATGAGCCTAGAAGAGGGAGTTTGAGAAAGTTAGCCATAGAGGCAACTTGAGAGAGTTTGAGGGGTGAAGAGTGTAAGTAAGAGGATTCCATCATTATGTGTGTTTGAAATTAAATCAGAGGTAGATATTAGATCAGAGGTAGTTAAGTTGGTACTTGGTTGCCTAGGGGTTGTAGTCTCCTTACTAGTTGGAGCTAGATAAAGGTCAAGTGGGTGCTTGATTAAATTTAGGGGTCGGTTCTACTTTATCAGTTGGTGTTGTTATAAATGTTGAATCTTTTATTTATAGGACTATAATACATATTATAGGGTTTAGTGGGTTCTATCCCCAAGATGATTTCCCACATATATGATGTATTCATGTGATGTATGCTTCGAAAGTATGTGCTTTCATGTGTATGTTGCTTGATCAAGATTGATATATGTTGAATGTTTAAGATTTGGGAATTAAATTGGATTATATACCACCACTGATTCACCTTCCCTCTAAATTATTGTACCTCCAATAATTGGTATCATATCAGGACCTTCTATGCAAGTTTAACCACTTAAATTTGATCCAAGGTACAAGATTCATCTATTTGTGGTAATGAAAGTGATAATGATGAAGTTTTATTAAAACAAAAATAGTATTCAAGAGTAATGAGATTGAATCAAGGAGGTTAGTTGCAATAAAATGAATTTTTGGTTAATAATGTCTCAAAGGATGATGAGTATAATAAAAATTATGTTCCACTCTTGGCTAAAGAGGAAAGTTGTTCAAATGAAGAGGATATCATGTGTGATGAAGAAGTTTGCTATGATAGTGAAGAAGAAGAACTTGATGAGGAACTAGAAGCTGAGCTCATGAGTGCCCCTATTAATCTGAATAAGCAAAAGAAGAGGAATCACAAGATGAGGTATGTAATCAATGATCTTGAAGCACAAGTTAGGGATATTAAGGAGAGTTTGTCAAGAAAGTCCATGAGAAAGCAAAAGAAGAATCAAGAACTAATTAAGTCCATGGAAGAGAAATCGTGTAGATTAAATGATAACATGGCTAAAGAAGCTAAGGAGGATATGGATACCATCAAATATCTCAAAATTTAATTAGAAGCTACAATTTCAAGCATGAGAGATAAAGAAGATGAATGTGATCAATTGAAAGTTAATCTTGTTTCCCTGAAGAATGAGTATGAAAAGGTCATAATCAAGATAGGCAAGCTTGAAGAAGATCAAAAGATATTAGAAAAAGACAAAAAATATGGTAGAGTGAAAGATAAAAAGTCAGATCAAGTTAAGAGTAAAATGAAGAGTACAATCATACAACAAAATGCTTCAAGGTATGCCAAAACTTTTATGGGCCATTGTTTTGTTTGTCATCTTGTTGGTCATAGAGCAAAGGACTGTGTAACAAAAATCAATTAGTCAAAGGGAGATCACTAACATATTCAATCAAAAGGTATGGAAGACATTATTTGCTAAAATTGTCAAAGAGTTGGTCATATTATTAGGTTCTACAAGCAAATAAAATTTAGTCAAGATAAGTTCAATTAGGCTCCTAGAGTGAAAAAATGAAGACCAGCTAGAGAATGCAAGAGGAGAAGAAATTATTCAAAGGAACATCACAATTATCATCAATAAAAATGTATGAATGATCTTGTTTGTTTCAGATGTCATAGAGTTGGCCACATTGATATATACTACAATAACAAGTTGAATGAGGTAAAAAATAAAATAAGGTGTATGGAGCTCTTAGTGTGCAAGGAAGAGGTCAAAAATGGTTGTGTAAACCTAAGCCTATTGGGAGAGATCAAACTGAGACCAAGGATGGTTTGTTTTCCATAATAGACATGAAGGAAAGTCAAAAGTTGTTATATTCTAAATTTGTTGACAAGTTTGAAGCAAATAATGAAGTCAGGGATCTATTCAAAGTCAACTTGGTGATGAGGCAGGACTCCAATTGAAATGAGAGTATGGATATATAGGAATCTCCTAAGTTTTGTGACTTTTAGTCTCATTATGTCAAAGGGGTGTCTTTCTAGGTTTCAAGGAGACACTTTATAGAAAGAGGAATCATGATGGATGCTTGTTGGGTATTGGCTAGTGTTGGATGACAATAAATCCATTGAGGTGAGTTTCTATATCAGTTTTAGGTATGAAAAATAGAGTACATTTATGTGTTCCTTTGTGTTGATTTAGTTCATAAGGAGTCATGTTATGATATATATAAGAGATAGTCCTTGGTGTAAGGAGAGAGCTCTTTGAGGGTTAATATTGTGAAGATGATTTTCATTAGAAGATAGGTATGGATGCAATTAGATTTCATCATAGTTTGTCTCTTGAGGTAGATTGATCTGGTGTAGTGCCTTGAAAGTACTTGGGATCTTGATTATAGGTGAGTCAATCTACATTATGTTTGTTCTTATTGTTATAATCAGTAGTATGGTGACTCTTGAGAAAGGACTTATGGGAAATATAATTTTAGATATTAGTATGGATTTATGGAGATCTAACTTTGGTGTCTTGAGTTTGGTATGCTATTTTTACATGTTTCTTGTGAGCAAGATCTGTCAAAGACTAGATCTTAGTCGTATATACGGTCATGATCTAAGGGGGAGCATTTTTGAGATGATTCAATTCAATAAGATTGTGTTATTTGGTATGATTCATCATATTAAGTGGAGAAACACAAATAAAGGTGTGAAATCAAGGATAATGAGTTGTCAAGATATTCTATTGCATAGAAAGACTGAAGACTAGGTTAGTATGGAGTATGAGGAGAATTTATTATCATAAAGGTCTCAGAGCTATTTAGATGACAAGTTGTGAATACCATGGAGTCAGGTGGAGATAATTCAAATATTTTGAGTGTCTTAAATATTTTTTCATGATGTGAGGGTCAGCATATGTGAGACGTTCTAGTCATGGTGGAGAATATTTTTTGTTCTCAGCTTTCCCAGTTTGTGCTTAAGGGTATATATGGTAAAAAATCATGATCTAGTAATTATGGGTTTCCAAAGGATTATGAGCTCAAAATTTTGTTAGGAAGTGTGTATTGATGACCTCCAATTGTGATAAAATTTCCAAATATGGGCGTTGATTGAAAGGTGGTGTTTTGATTGAGTTTCTCTTGTAAAGCTAGTGTTTTTGCTCATGTTCAAAAAATGGTTTTCATCATGATTTGTGATCTTAGGATATTTAATCAATTTAAATTACCAAATTCTAAACAATTCTTTCACATTATTCTAGAAGTACATGGTTGGTTCCATAGAGGAGGATTTATGCAAATGGAGGGCTAATTAGCTAGTAGGTTTGTGAAGGAAGTATATTGCAGAGGAAGAGTTGAGTGTTTATTTTTGGCATACATGAGGGGGCATATGATAATTATTCAAATATGAAATTTAAAATCATGAGGATATCTACATAGATATTTATCTTTTTGCCAAAGGGGGAGAAACTGCTTTATATTGGTGTTGACATTAATGATAAAGGGAGAGATTATTGTAGGTTTGTCAATAATGTCTCCAAGCTGACCAAGGATGTTAATGAGGTATCATGTATTCTAGGATTACAATGAAAAAGTGTGGTTCAATGTGCTTCAGTGTTCTTATATAATTCTTTAGTGTTGCTTGGATATGCAATTGATGGTTGTTATTAATATCTTTGAGAGATATGGAATATTTTCAAGTCTGTAAGGATAAAGAAGAAGTTGTGAGGAATATATAGATGTCTTAGTGAAGTTTTGGTATGTCACTTGATCATTTGTAAAGAGAAACACGCATATTATATCTTAAGGTAAGCCAGACCATCACTGCACGTCATGCATATATGAATGAATCAACAATTTTATGCATTTAATTTAGGTACTCAAAAAGTCAATTAAAGTAAAATGATTTCATGGAGATGTTGTCTATAGTGCCAAGAAGATACCTTGAAATTTTAGACTCTTGAAATGTTTTCTAGCTCAAGTTATAAACCTTCAAATTTGTTCTTACACATTGTGATTGGGCCAGAGACCATCAAGTTTAACTACGTAGAAGTCTAAGGTCACTAGTCAGTAGACCTAATGGTGAGCATTCATCATCCAGATCTTGATCTAATGGTGCATGTGAAGTCAAATTATTAAAAGGTCATAATATTAAATGCGCTTGTGACATATGTCTCAATCTCATTGAGTTTATAGAAGATCAACAACTCGTGGGTGTTTGTAAAAATAGAATTCAATGGTACAAGTCAAATTAAAGAGTTAGTTCATGGAATTAAATATTTAAAAAATATTAAATTATTCTATTAAATCCTAGTGGGGATGCTACAATCTATGTGGTGAATGATGCTTCTCATTAGAGTTAGTTCATTAGGCAAGTCATCCACAACAATATCAACAAACTCATTCAAAAAATTCTATATTTATAAAGGAAAGTCACTCAATTTTGTGGTTGTAACAACTGATCTAGGATTTTCAACCAATGCATAAACTATCTCTTCTATTTTGATTTACTATAATAACTCTTTAATACTTGTTAGCAAAACCATAGTATTTTCGTCTACTTCGGCATTAACTTCTTTCAATGGTATGAGTGTGTTCTTCTTTCCATCTTTTTAAAAGGTGTAGGTATTGATCCTCCCATATTGTATGATTTTCCTATCAAATTACCAAGGTCTACACAATAAAACATGGTATACATCCATAGGCATGACATCACACAATACCTTATCCTTGTAGCTACCTATTTCGAACTCCACTTTACATTGTTCATTTACCAAGACTTGGTGTCCCTTTTATTGCCATTACACCTTACAAGAAGTGGGGTGTGTTACCCTTTTGAATCCTAATTTATCAACCATTTATGAATATAATATATTATCAATACTTCCATTATCTATAATTACCATGAAACACTTACTTTTTGACTTACAAGTGGTTCTAAATAATTTCTTTGTGTAGGTTATTTCATCTCCTTTTTAGGATTGAGAAGTATCCTCTTCATAAGGAAAGATTTTTCAAATTAATGTGCGTCTTCATGAGAAGGTGATCCCACACTCTTTTCATCAACTTGGAAAAATTAAGCACTACCCTAACTTGTTGAGGGATTATCTAGGCACCCATAAGATCTATGCCCATACTTGTTACATTTGAAACACCTACCTATAAAGCCTCTTCCTTTACCTCTTGTGAATGCTCTCATACATCTGAATGAATAACCACCTATTATGGTTTGACCTTGAATTTTTGAAATTATAGCTTATTCATTATGGATTTTTAGTTGACTCATTCCACCATGTTATTATCTAGCTCTAGAAATTATGCTTCTTCCTCTTAAATATTGATTTTGCTTCCTAGATAATTTCTCCTCTACTTTAAGGGCAAATTGGTATGCCTCCTCAACTAATATTATTGATATAAGAATTATTTCATCTTGGATGTTGAACTCTACTCCATCTATGTGTTTATCTACCTTTTCAACATCTTATTCTATGTGACTTGCTCTGATGGTTAGCTTGTAAAACTCTTATGTGTAGTCCTTGACTATCATCTCCTTTTGACTTAGTTTTTGATGCTTCATAAATATATTAGTTTGGTATTATTTTGAAATGAATTCCCATTTCAAATTTCCCACCATTATAATGTTGTGAAATGTAAAATTTCATGATAACAAGACACAAATCTAGAAATTTCAATATGAGACTGACATGGGCATTGAATAACACCTCCTTTGTCTGCATTGGAAAAAATTGTATTTAAATCTACAACATTAATATTTATTATGGTAACATTTTTATGTGAAGAGAAATTTCCTTTTGACATCATCCCTTGAGGATTGGAGAGTTAGGTCCATACGCATTATGTTGAAATAAACAATATCCAAGGATAAAATTGAAACCTTATAAAGTTGTCAACTCAAACTTGTTTTCATTGTTCTTGATTTCTTTATTCATTTTATAGTCCATTTGTTCTTGTTTTTATCCTTGAGGTTGACTTTATTATTATTTTGGATGGTATTATCTTAGATCTACCCTATACCATAATTTTATCTTATTATGCAAGTGTTGATTCCTAATGTACACAAAGTGTTAAAATACATTCTAATATCATGTTAAATTAAAATATAAATATATAAAAAAAAAAAAAAAAAATTAAAAACACAAAATCATAACTATGACCCTCTGTCTATTTCATCCAATCACCATATGTGTGACATGTTTAACCTTTATTGGTGAACATGTTACATATACCATATTTATTTTTTATATAATGAATGTGTTCCTATTTTCATTTGAATTTATATTTGATCTTTGACACATATTTAAAATCCAATGCTTTCAATTTTATATAATCACTAAGTTTTCATGCCATAATGAGAATCAACTATAGAGATACGCCTACAAATCAAGGCTGCCATGTATAATTTTAGAGTCACCTATAGGGTGGTCTTGTTAGTATACACCCAATTGCAAAAGTGTTTTAAGAAATAAGTGTGTCAAAAGTTTGTTTTTACTTGCATGCAACATGGTGAAACACACATACCAACATGTTCATAATTTTGGTAGGTCCTTGGTACCAAAATGATGATTCATGGATGGATTTGGTACAACAAAATATCCCCTACTCAAAATCACTATCCCATAGTTAGTGATGCATAGTCTCAACACCATACTACTAATGTTTTCCCCATATCACATGGAAAATTTATGACCTTTCATGAAATGTAATGGCACAGATCGACACAAGCCTAGAATTGCCGCACTTCATATTCATCATGGAGGACCATGTACATGTGAAAGTGCAAGCCTACATCACAATTTAGCACAAAGATAAATTGGTGGTGTTTTTGCCCATCATTAGAGTGAGAGGGGTGTTTGTTCTCAACTTCCTCAACAAACACTAGATCCCCTATGAGGAACACCTCAAAGCCATTTACTAGGTCATGGTCAATAATTCTTATGAGGTTGTCAAACTTGAGAGATATAAGGTTACTACTAGTGTAAAACTACCACAAAAATGATTAAAAAATAAAATAAACATATTTTATCCAATCAAATAAAGACTAAGAATGTACTATTTCACATGACAAAAGGAGATTCACTACATAGGGAGTTTTACTTAGTTCCTCAATTTGAAGTTTTTTGATGTGTTTTAACATTTATACTGATAGCATTATCTATAGCTATGGCTAACCCTTCTTTGATAAAGAATGTGTAGGAAAATCATGAAAAGAAATATATTTAGAAAAAAGAAAGAAATGCAATAAATTCTTATTACATTTTGTTTTTAATCTATGGTCACACCTTTCACCTCCTCCACATAATTACAATAAGAAAGTATTATGATAAATCTAATTATATATATCACATTCACATACACTTACAATGTTGGGTCGGCTAGAAACTACAATCAATATAGGCTAGCCTTAGGAATGGTGAAGTGTTAAGAGTTTTACACATGGACTATATTTGATGCTCATATGACCAGCCATATTTACAATTTTCTACTATACTATTATGTTTTATATAAGTATAACATATAAAGGCCAAGGTTGAATAGATAATTGTCATAATTGTTTTATGAGATGCAAGGTTGACTATCAAATTTATTTTGTAAGTGTACACCTCATCTTTCATATTTTTCATTACATTTCACCATAACTAAAATTTTACATATATTATTCATATTTGTTATTTTAGGTTGCAACATTCATAATGATATTCCCAATCTAAAACTAACCCTTATATTCCCAAATAATGATATCATGATGAAGGAGAAATTTTGGAAGGACAGTCAAACATTCTGAAGGATTATTACTACATCTAAAAAGGATTGTAATAAATGCATATTTACTCTTTGATGTTTTCTTCTTTAAATATGAATTTTTGTAAATTTTGAAGGGTCATGTTGATTGAACATCAAAATATATATTTACTCTTTGATGTTTCTTTCTTTAAATATTATTTTTCTAAACTTTGAAGGGAAATGTTGAATAGGTAACCATCATAATATTTTACTCAAGGTCACATGTCAAATTTTAACACTAGGAAGTGTGGGGTGTGTATGGTCATGAGATGTAAGATTAAATAAATGGTTGATGATGTGTTCATTGTGGCCAGTGCTTTTTGTGTTGCCAATTTCATTGTTTGTCTCCACCACCTAGATTTATAAAGCACCTATTATTACATCAAAACTCATTCACAAATATACGATTGATTTTTCAAGAGTAATCAACAATTACAATAATCATACAATGAAAAAAAAACATCTCTAAAGTATCTTCCATATCACATATGTTTCATTAAAAGGTAATTCACATTTACCAATATAAAAATCATGACCCTCCCAACTTACTTTGCATCTTTAAAGGCAATTGCTAATTTTATATATTATAACCATTATAATTATGTCATCTTCAAATTGAGGTTGACAAATGGAGATGCAAGGCACTTGAATTATTTCAAATCCAACAAACATGATCCAATTAATGTGGTTTAATGTTTAAACTGATTGCATTTAGGATCATAGCCACCATAATCACTTGTTGGTAGGGAGCGGAATGTTGAATGTAATTCACCACTTTAGGCTTCTTACCTTTTAGGCTCTTTTCCCATTGGCAAAGCTTTTGATGAGTGTAGTTTCTAATTAATCACCCTTATCTCATAATTTTTAACAATATGAAATTAACCCAATTATAACCCAATCATGTATTTTAATATTAAGTTGAAAATTTTCATGAGTAATTTTAAATTGATATTAATTTTTGTGGGATTTTTACTCTTGTATTTTTTAGCCATTTGGGTGACCTCTATGAGATACCTAAATAACATTTTCCCTCATTTATTATTGGTAATAATTACAAGGCAAGGGGACCCACTTTATCATACAATAACCATAAACATTTATTAGTAGGTAGGAGAAATGGTGAATGTATTTCATAACTTTGGTTTTCACACCCTTTAGCCTCTTTCTCGATTGGCAAATATTTTTGTGAGTGTATTACAACAATATTTTCGTTGATTATCGACTCTACACTCATTTCTCTCTTTGTGTTTTTACACATTGTATGTTTTGGAGGCAATGTTTTTGAAAATTATATAAGATAAAGGATAAAAAAATTTATGGATGATCAAAATTCCTAAAGATTACTATTATATTTTTCAATAATTATAGTAAATATATATACTCTTTGATGTTTCCTTGTTTAAAGATAGATATATAGATAGATATTTTAATAGTGTCCACAAGACCAAAAGTAGTCTATGGGATCCCAAAACAAAAAGTATAACCAAAAGAGTAAAGAAGCCATAAAAAAAAATAGATAAGATTTGATTTGAGTTGTTAGACCTTAGTTCACAAGCCTATCGATGTTCTACCTTTGAAGGTTCACTCTCTTGCTATTGAATACTCCTTGTAGATTGTCCAAGTAATTAGTTCGGATGTTGTTATATGCAAAGCACTCCATAAGATACTATCATCATATCTCAACCATACCTGATATGTAGATAGGAAAGATGAATTGTTCTAAATATACATTTACTCTTTGATGTTTACTTATTTAAAAATGAATTGTTGTAAATTTTTAAAGGCAATGTTGAATGTTCAAAATATATATCTACCGTTTAATATTTCCTTCTTTAAAAATGTTTTTTTCTTATTTACTCTCTAACCATTTAATAGAGGATCGAAATTTGTAAACTTGTCCAAATTAGTTAAAATCCAATAAAGAGTATGTAACTAAAGTGGTTTGATGTTTATTTCACATCTTTTTTAAAATTCTAGATGGATTGAATATGCTTTAGTCAAATCAAGAATATTTTCTTTGATTTTATAGGGAAAAATCAACAATTACAACTTTCTTTTTGTTATTGGAGTTAATATTTTCAACTTTTCTATTTAATAGTTCTTTTTTCAAAATGTTTTAAGATGTTCTCATATTATATTGATTAATTTTGGTTATTTATACATTAATATATCTATTTGAGTGTCTGACTTGTTATGTTGTACAGGGTTAACAAAAGTCTTGTCCAAGACATTAAATGACATGTCTCCTTTAAAATTCTAATTTGTTTTCATATATTTTTGTCCAAGACATTAAATGATACGTCTTCTCTAAAAATTTTAATTATTTCTATAAAATATTGTCCAACATATTAAATAATATATTTTCTCTAAAATTTTAAATTATTTCAATAAAATTTTATCCAAAATATTAAATGACACGTCTTCTTTAAAATTCTAAATTATTTCCATAAAATCTTATTCATATCAATAATACATTTATATAAAATACTAAGTTGTTTCCATATATTTTTAA
Organism: Torreya grandis; assembly: GCA_037957365.1. Classification (NCBI taxonomy): domain Eukaryota; kingdom Viridiplantae; phylum Streptophyta; class Pinopsida; order Cupressales; family Taxaceae; genus Torreya; species Torreya grandis. The sequence goes on from JARHVA010000359.1 coordinate 4,190,891, forward strand.
AATACTTTTAAAGGTTGCCATTCATTAGCAAATAACATTTTCTTGTATATATTCCAAATTATTTTCTAATCGATTGACCCGTTAACATAAATACATCCATCTAAGTGTTGACTTATTCTATGTCACAAGTTTAGTCAAAGTCTGGTCACGGACATTAATTAAGTCTTGTCATGGGCATTAACTGACCCCCACTTAGGTTAGTCGTTCCTCACTTTGTCTTTTTACACATTTTTTCTTGGAAATTTTCTTTTATCTTTTATAGTTGATATTTTCAACTTTTCTTTTTAATGGTAAGATGTTTTTATATTTTATTTATTGATTTTGGTTATTAATATATTTATTTGACGTGGTTGACTTGTTATGTTGTACAGGTTTAATTAATGATTGGTCTAAGAAATTAGATAATATATCTTCTTTAAAATTCTAAATTGTTTTTATATATTTTTGTCCAAAACATTAAATGATACATCTTCTCTAAAGTTCTAAGTTATTTTCATAAAGTCTTATCCAAGATATTAAATGACACATCTTAAAGTTCTAGGTTATTTCTATAAAGTCTTGTCCAAAATATTAAATGATACATCTTCTCTAATATTCTAAATTATTTCGATAAAATCTTATCCAAAATACTAAAGGACACATTTGTCTAAAATTTTAAATTGTTTATATAAAATCTTATTTAAAATATTAAATAACACATTTATATAAATTTCTAAAATATTTTTAAAGATCCCAATTCATTAACTTTTAAGACATTAAATCAAATAACATTTTCGTATATATATTCCAAATTATTTTGTGTCATGACTAATCGTATGCTCCTGGAGGAAGACTTTGCGGGGACGGATAAAAGGGATGTTGAAGCTCTATTGTCCTTCAAAAATGGAATTACAACCGACCCAATGCAATCGCTCTCCAGCTGGACTGCGAATAATTCACACAACGTGTGCTCCTGGAATGGTGTTTGGTGCAGAAAGCGTACCAGAAGAGCAGTGGCCATAATTCTCCCTCAATTGGGATTGGAAGGGACAATATCTGCATCCATAGGTGCCCTCTCTTTGTTACACACATTGAATCTCTCTGGTAATTCTTTCAGGGGAAGGATTCCACCTCAACTTGGCAACCTGAAAGTGTTGAGGATACTTGACCTTAACACTAATCTACTGGAGGGTTCCATCCCCAAATCTCTGGCTAACTGCACACATATTCAATGGATCAGACTTTCACAAAACAACTTGACAGGGAGTATACCTGCAGAATTTGGTGATCTGGACAAGTTAGAGCATCTCCGCCTGCTCGACAATGGTCTGAGTGGATGCATTCCAAATTCTCTGGGCAACTGCACCTCTCTCATTTATTTGGTGCTTGGCGAGAACCAAATGGGGTTTACCGATTTCCGACTTAGCCAGAGCTTTTCTTATTTAGTAAATATTCCAATTATATCCATATTCCAGAATGAAAGACCGGAATAAAACATAGGAGAGTAGCATGGTTAAAATAATGTATGCTTTTTAATGGTTTCTTTACCTGTCTTTACAAGGGCTTTGACACTGCTTTTAGTGTTTCAACGGTAGGATCTAATTAATATCCGTGATAGGTCTCTGCACAGAGGTGTTTATTTTTAAACTAAATAAAATATATTTAGTGGTTATTTAATTTGTATTTAATCATATTTTGGATGACTCTCTCATATAATATAAGGTTTCATGAGATATTGTAACGTAAATTATTGGTTGAGCTTTTCAATACAACATTCATTTTTTAAATGATGTATTCATTAAATGCTATTCAACAAGTTCTAAGTTTTTAATATTTATAAAATAATAATTTTTTTAAATTAAAAAATATCTTTTTTTATTATACAAATTATACGTACATATATGTATGTAAATCTAATAAACCTTAAATAATTAGAATTCTAATTAAATTAGAATAAATTTATTAAGATAGTGCTTTAAATATTAACTTTTCTATTAAAATAATCAAAATATCAAGAGTAATGTAATAAAAGGTTTATTGAGCATCAAAAAAATATAACACAATAGTATTAAACAACATATGTAATCAAAGCACATAGAGATGGGGGAGGCTCATCTGACTTATTGTTCCAGCCACGACAACTAGGAGAATCCACTATATTATGTACAAGCACCTCCATGTCATTATTTATTTATTTTTCCTTTGCCTTCTTGTTTGGACAAAGACATAGCAAGGATAAACCAAGGAAAATTTCCTTACTGTTGTGCCATCCACCCACTGGTGTCAGCAAATATGTGTAAAAACTACCACCTTTATTGATGTAGCTAGTATGGGATATATTATTTTATTTCTATTCTCACATTAGAAAGCCCAAAAAAGAGATAAATGAGACCTCCTAGATTTTACAACTCAATACTTATCTTGTAAAGGCCTATTTTAAGGCATCTATATTGTGAATGTAATTATTTGAAAACTTACAAATTATTGTTTGCATTCAATCACGTAGTTTGTGAGGCAGGGAGAAGCAAGTCACACTTCCTTGTGTGGAACATTGAAAGAAGAATACATCACACTTGCTATGTGTAGACCCATGTTCATTGCATGACTTGTTCATTTGAGAGAATCAACCCCTTTGTTCATTCTCACTGGTATCAAAACAGTTTTGCTCCATGGTATTTTTTAAGCTTGGGTTCTCTTCATGAGAAAGCTATAATTTAATACCATGGCCTTTAAATTTTTGTTTACCTATGTTTCCATGCCAAACAAGTTTCGGTACATTATTTTGACTTGTATTGCTTTTAGTCCTAAATAGGCTCATTCTTAATTTTTGTTTTAAAATATTCTTAGGAAAAATATGACATCTCCAACGTGTTTGGAGCACTCAAATTAGTGGCGATTGACATTTGATTCACCTAAAATGGATGCGTGAAATATGAGAAATTGCATCCCAAAAATTATTTTAATAGAAGGTTGATTTGTAATTTTATGGAAGAATGTTGGGTTGATTTTGATGCTATCATTACATCTATAGCATGTTAAAACATACATGCATAATTTTTTTCAATCAAAAATAGGTGCCTAGATTCTGAGATATAAAAGTTTTGATTTTTTGAGTTTGCTTATTTTACAGGGTTTTCGTAGGATTTCTTTTTGTGCAACAGGGCATTCAAGAAATATTTGATGCATAATAATTATGCCACATTAGTGTCATGTAACCTACATTATCAATTCCACTTCAACACCACTTTAGTTCCATATCACCTGCATCATCAGTTCCACTTTAGTTCCATATTGCCTACATCATCAATTTCACTTCAATGCCACTTTAGTGCCATATCATCATGCCATGGCATCATATTGATATTCACATACATGGCATCAACATAATATCTTCATGATGACATGTTCATGAAATCATCATGATGTCATGTTTATGACATCATCATCATATCATCACATATTTTGGATCCCTGCATGATTGCATGGTCGTATTTTTTGTTTAACCATCAAACTTCAACGGCTGATTTTTATTGTCCAGAGTTCGATTGAGGTCAATGTTTTTTTTAATTTCTTATTTTTTGATGGCAACATAATGGTATTCTCTAATTTTTGTATTTGTGCTTCATTTTTTTTCTAGGATAATCTAAGTCACTAGATCTTACTATAATTTACCGATATTACATATCCAAACTCGCATTAATATCAACAACATCAACATCGATTTCCACACCTACGTGCCAATATATAATATCAAACTCCATTTTATCCATTATCACATAGCTCTTGTAGTGCCAATACTATATATTACAACTCATAATTAATGATAATTAGTGATGTTGCAACACTCATCATCCATGAAGCATTTGCTACCAACTCTTATAAAGGTTCAATCGATGTTTCATCTCCCTCCATTGTATATTAATGTATGATTCCATTCTTTGTATTTAGTTATATGAAGTACATAGCAATAATGAAGTAAGGGATTACATAGACACCACATATAAGATATATCTAACATTGTACATAATTTAGCATAATACAAGTTCTTTTTAATTATAGTTCTACATTGATTGTCATCATCTTATTTGCTTTCCTTATTATTTAACATATTACACCTTCATATCCTCTATGATTAATAATTTGCTTCTATTCATAACCCTCATAAATATATTTAAGTAGGTTTTTCATTGGGTCTCCTCTTGGGCCTTGGATTAGTGGTATTAGAGTGTACACAATTCCTATCATTTTTGGGTGGTATCATGGTGTTTTTGAAATTCATATTTCTTTGTATGCACACTCATATGAGGTTTGAATATATGAAGTTAGGTCTCAAGACTCATAACCATTCATCATACCTTTCTTTACATCCTTATATGGGAGACACATATTGGATGATCCCAACTTTAAAAGTGCTCAAAAGATGATATAGGATTCATTACAAAGACAAAATGAAGATTTGAAATAATATCATGCACATGAAAGAGAAAGTATTGTTAATCATTTCTCACTTCTTCTCAAGCATTAGATTCCTTCTAGCACCTGTCATTCTCATCGATCATTTGGTGGTCAAATATCATACAAGGTATACGTCAATCTAGACATCCTTATGTTTGAAGGAAAAATAGATGTCGATGCCCTGTAAAACTAGGTTATCATTATTTTTTCATATTGCATGATTAATTAATTCTTTGACTGATAAAAGCTTACAATCACTCTTTTGAAAGTTTCTTTATCTATAAAAAATGGTGAGAAAATTATTGTACTTTACATGAAAATCATGAATATGAAGTTCACTTAAACACATCTGTAGACACATGAAATAGTTTTATAAAAATACTCAAATAAACATATTATCCTATTGAAAACTATGGTGACCAATACATCAAGTTATCTTGGTTATGCCAAGATAAAGAATAATATATACAACAATACACATATACCATTCATTATTTAGTGTCCAGACATGGGATTTACGATATACATAAACCACACCAAATCTAACAAAGATTGCCCAACTAAAGCAAACAAAATACATGTAGTTAAGAAATGAAAATGCTTAGGAAATGATTTTTAAAAAAAACATCTTAAAATGAGCAAAAATACATTAAAATTGTCATTTTTAAATTTTTCTTTAGGTTGGGTGGTCTGCTTAAAAAATTCATTCATTTTTTGAACAAGGAAGAGTCTAGGTTTCCAACTTCACATTATCATACTCGTCCACATTCAAAACATTTTTCCAAAACTATAGGAGAAATAAAACATTTTCCATCATTATCAAGATGAACTCCAGAGTTTTGTCACCTTCATTCTTGGTCTTCAACTTGTAAAATTGGTTGAATTGGGATATCATGTTTTTGTTAGTGATTTTTCTATGCAAGTTTTCCTTTAATGCTCCTTTACGCTTGGGATCTATATAATATAAATCCCAAATCATAGGAGAATGTGTGGGACTATGCCTTTAGCTTGGTGTCTCTATTATCATACACTAGCTAGGAGCTGATGAAGAGACATTATTTCTGCTATGAAATTTTAACAATAAAAATAAATCTTAGGAGATCGAGAACAGTCTCTTATAAATATTATTTACACTCAACTCGTTAGTCATATGGGTATACTATTAAGTGAAACAATAAGTAATTGGAGAATAATAGAAAATGTCATTATTAAGTCAAAGGCTTTATATAATGGTGGAGCCCTAGAGATTCATCTCACACGAGATAAAATGGAGGAATATTCCAGGTTGTCCACTCCATGTTGAACACATCAATATTTTTAGATCTCCAATGTGTGGGCTTTGTTGAAACCACATCTACCATCTACTGGTCCTATTTCTCATGGTAGTGAATATTCTATTCTCCATGCATGGTGGTGGCATGGTGGTGTGAGGATCAGCCACAATTTAAACTATGAATAAGGTGGCCACCTTGAAGGCTGGGGTGTTTATGTGGCTTATAGAGCACATGAACAACAACATTGATATTGTTCCAAGTGATTTAAGTGCTAAAGATCTATGGCCCAGGCATGGTTTATTCCACTGGAGCTATTCATTTATGTGGATAGGCTTGAACCTAAGTCACCTATTCTAGTGTTAAGAGGTGTTAGGATACTTTAGGGTGGTGAGAGCTTCTTCCTTGTATTTATGGTCAACACATAGCAAAATCTTAAATGTAAACATGATTAAATGGAAAATACCATGAAATAGACTATGAATTTTAGAAGCCAAGATTATAAAAATTAAAAACACCAGGTAAAGAAGAGACCAGGCCAAAACCACATGTCATGTGTTGTCTTGACCAAGATTTGAAGGAACCAAAAATATCCTTTCTAGTGAGAAGCAAGCAATAAAATAGAGAAGACTAAGGCCATAAACAAATATAGTTACTTCGATTGATAGATAGACTTGGCAGGTGAAAAAGGACCTACATTTATATAATAAACCTCAACTAGCCAAACATAGCTCTATCTCAAAGGTAACAGTCTAAACATATGTCAGTGGATCAACTCTCTCCCCACACAGTGTATATGATTGTACTATTCATTTGTGTTTTGTTTGTTTCTGTGTTGAATGGGAAGTCAGGAGGTTAATATTGATATTAAATCGATGAGAGGAGAAGAGATGATATTATCCATACTATTGTCTACATCAAACCTAGCCAAGCTTGACCACATTCAAGAGTAGAACTGTTATGGAGGTAGAAGCTTCCAACTCCATGCCACACCAATAGTGTAAAAAGGTTGCATCCATAGAGGAAATGGAAGTAGATTGATTGACAACATAACTAGGGAGAAAGATGACCCAAGAAGAGTTATGGTGTTAGGCAGTTTTAAGAGTTGTTAGTTAGCTTGTGAGGCTCAAGCCACACCAGATAAAAATTGTATCAGACTTGAAACTTTGCCAACAAAACTAGGTTCCTTTTGGCCTGGATTTCTAGATATGTTAGTTATGATAGGCATTTTCCTGAGTTTAGTGTTTAGAGTTACTTTTTATTTTCACATGTTTCTTTTATGGGCTAATGATATTTATCTCCCATGCTTGTATTGGAATAGGACTAGCCTATATAGTGTGATATTTATGCTACAATTTTATTATTTAAGTGGGTGATATATGATTGTTTTTTGTATTGTGAAAATCTAGTGCTTTAATAGCTATATCCAACCATTTTAAAGTTATAAATGCAATTATTATACATGATTGGAAGGCCCTTTGTTTTATAGTGGGTTCAGTTTCCACTTAAATGATACCTTTTGACCTTGACTTAGGGTGGGGTCCAATGGAAGGGTTGCTACTGATGTTCTTGTGATGTGAATTTTACCTTGTACTATGAAATTATAGAACCTAGAAAATTTAGATATTTTCTTAAAAATTAGGAGCTGCTATGTTTAATGAAGGTGATATTTAGCTACTGCTATAAGGTGGAAGCTTACAAGTTTTTAGGAACTTCTTAGATATTTAGCAAATTTTTTAACAAATGACAATTTATTTGTGGCTTACCTTTTCTAAGAAGTTGGTTTTAAATTCATATTTGATAATTTAATGTCCAAAACCAAAAAAAAATGGAGCTTATTAGGATGAAATGTTTTGCACGGAACTAATAAAAACTTTTGGAAGGCCTACTGAGATTATTTTGGATTTCATCCTCCATGGAACTATCACATTTATATTAGTGTAAAAGTAGGTTTTGCTTATCTTTAATATTATCTTATAACATTAATTAAAAATATTTCCTTAAGACATTGGGACTTTCACTTGGCCTCATCCACATGGAAATGACTGCATTTATCTGAGTGTCCTTTTATTTTTAATCCAGGACAACATTGATATACTAATGATGACCAGACAAATAAAGGTACATTTGATCCAAAATATAAAAGTTCTGGTTGATAAATATTTCAATATCATAGAAATAACACAATAACAATGAATTCTCTAAGAAGAGATGTCATATTACTCAAAATTGCAATACAAATATAGGCTTATCTCTGGGAAGAGATGTCTGCCTTCCCATTTTGGGTTACAATGGATTTATACATATTTTGAAGCATGGGGAGATTGAGTCACTCGAGGAATTAATGGGTGACGATTGAAGATTGAGTGGCTCAAGGAAATAACTGTCACCGACAATTTGACTTCCAAGAATTAAAATAATACAGTGCTTGAGGACATAACGGGTGAGGATTTAAAACAATATAATTAACTATCACCCAAATGGTCACCTAAATTATTGCCACCTGAGTGGTCACCTAAATTTTTGCCCAGATCATTCCTCCCTCCTTGAAAAGCAATGGTCCCCATTGCATCAATATTCCCCGTCAGGTGGGGTAGTTGTGTCTTGATTTGATTCTCTGTGAGCCACTCACCTTGGTGGCTAAGCTGGCCTCTTTAGACCACTCGATACAGTGGAATAGAGCATCCTCTTTTTATCTTCATCTAAGTATCCTCAATCTGATTCTCTTCTACTGGAGAAAAACTCTATGGATCAAGCTCATCAACTTCTAGTTGTTCTGCCACAATTGAAGTGCCCAATAGAGGTGGGTGATATGGTTTGAGGAGCTCCATATTGAATATTGGATGCAGACCAAGGTAGGCTAGTAGGTTCAACTCAAAAACATTTTCTGTAACTTTTCTAGTGATGGTTTATGGACCATATCATAGAGGTCAAATATTTTTGTTTGGGCCTATAAGCTGTTCCTTCTGAAGCCATAACCAAACCTTGTCACCAATAGTAAAATTGTGTGCAATCCTATGTTTGTCATGGCATTGCTTATACTTCTAATTCATCTTCTCTAAGATGTCATGAACTTATTGCTGGATGTGTTGCATTTGTTCAATAAACTTTGCTGCTTTTTTTGCCTCAGATCTTCCACGAGGTGTGTATTCCATGATGGAAAATGGAACAACTATAACAATTGGTGCCAAGGGTTGGAACCCAAAACATACTTGGAATGGACTGTGCTTGGTCAAGCTGTGCAGGGCCCGATTGTATCCATGTTGTATCAAAGGAAGTTTGTCATCTCATGTGCATGGATGTTTGGAGTGATACATCTGAATCATGTGAACAATCAAGTGGTTTACCACCTCTATCTAACCATCAGTCTGTGGGTGGAAGGTTGTGGAATTCATCAGCTTAGTATGCATCATCTTTCATAGAGTGGACCAAAATATGCTCAGGAACCTGCTATCTCGATCTGAGACAATTGACTTGGGGAGACCAAAATGGAGCCATACATGACTAAAATATAGTTGAGCAGTTTCCTCAACAGATATATTTTTCTTGAAATCAAGCATGATAGACATTTTTGAAAAATAATCAACTACCACAAAAATATAGTCCTTGCCATGTTTAGAAGTGGGCAAACCTGAAACAAAATCCATTAAGATGGATTCCCAAGGCCTGGTTGGTTCTGGCAATGGCATGTACAATCCTTGATTCTTATTTGTTGGCTTGGCTATTGCACATGGGGTGAGAGATTTGAGATATCTTTCCACATCTTTCTGCATATGGGGCCAGTAGAAGTGTTTTTGAAGAACTGCCAATGTCTTTTTGATACCAAAGTGTCCAGCTATCCTACTGAAGTGTGCTTATCATATCATCTTTTGTTGCATTGCAACAAGAACATAGATGTGCCCCATATGGTAGAGGACATTATCTTGCAAATAAAAGTTAGAAACATGTTCACCATTTTGGAGCACTTGATATGTATCAGCAAAGGTAGGATCTGCTTCATACATAGCACCCCAAGTGGTAGTCTCATGTCTGTACAGGTTAAGAACTGTTGTGAGTGTAGTAACTAGTGGGCGGCTAAGACAATCTACAAATCTATTTAAGCTCTCCTTTTTGTGTTTGATTATCAGGTAGAATTGCTAAAGATACATGGCCCACTTTTGGTGCCTCTCATTTCATAGTTTACTTTGCATCTGGATGAATTCCAATGGTCTGTGGTCAGTGTGGATGACCGTCTCTTTCCCCAAGATGTAGTGTTTCCAGTGTTTGCAGGCTTGCACAATGGCATATAACTCCTTATCATATGTTGGATATTTATTAACTATATCAGTGAAATTTTCACTGTGATATGCAATAGGATGGCCATGTTGTATGATGACAGCTCCCGTGGCATATTTATATGCATCTATCATCAACTCAAATGGTTGATGCAAATTTGGCAAGGCAAAAATAGGGGCTGAGTAGAGTCTATTCTTCAAATTATCAAATGTCCCTTGCTATATTTCACCCCATTGAATTGTAGCTTTAGATCCTCCTTTAGTCACTTGGGTTAGTGACCAAGCAACATGTGAAAATCCAAGAACAAACCTGTGGTAGAAATTTTCAAGACCTAAAAAGCTACCAAGCTCTGTGAGGGTCCTTGATGTGGGCCATTATCAAATAACCCAAATCTTTTCTTGATCAACATGGACCCCTTCCTCATTCACAATGTACCTAAGGTACTGAATTATTATCATTTTGAATGTGAATTTTTCAAGATTTGCATGCAACTAGTGCTCTCGAAGAGTTTGAAGCAACTTATGAACATGTTGCAAATGTTCTTCCCATGTTTTTCTATAGATGAGTATGTCATCTAAGTAGACAACCACGAATGATTTGGTGAAGGGTCGTAGGATGTCATCCATCATCCTCATGAAGATTGTAAGTGTGTTAGTTAGGCCAAAAGGCATAACCAACCATTCAAAGAGCCCTCCTTAGATTTGAATGCAATTTTCCAAACATCAGTGGGATAGATGGGAATTTGGTGATAACCAAATTTGAGATCAATTTTGGTGAATAACTTCATACCACAGAGCTGGTCTAATAGGTCATAGATCCTGGGGAGAGGGTAGTGATTCCTCACAGAGATTTTATTTAGGGCTTGGTAGTCAATGCAAAGCCTCTATGTTCCATCTTTCATCAGTGCCAAGATAGTTGGGCTACCGCAAGGTGAAGATCTTGGCCTAATGTGACCCCTTTGGATCAATTCTTGAATCTATCTTTTTATCTCATCATTCTCCAAAATTGATTTGTGATACACACGACTATTAGGCAAGGGTGATCCTAGGATCAAATCGATAGAATGTTTTACCTGGCAATGCAGTGGAACTCATGTGGGTGACTTGAATAAGTCATCATATTCTCTTGTGATTCATCCTATCTGATTTTGTTGTTGTGTTGATTGTGTAGTCAAGAATGCAACATCGGCCTCCTTGGATTTTTGTAGTTTGACCACCATGAGAATAAATTGCTTTGTCTTCTCCACCAATCTCTTGCATTGCTTGGCACTGATCAGGGAGACAGATGTGGGGGGTAGTACCTTTGGTACCCTATAGCGCCATGTTCCAAGAGTGAGGGTGATCCTTCAGGTTCATGATTCATACATGCCATGTCGATCATACATGAACGGCTAACCAAAGAGTACATCACAAACATCTAGATTGACCACATCACACAAGACTTCATCTTGGAAGGGCTTTATAGCATATGAAAGAAGACACTGATGGGTGACACAAAGGTCTCTCCTTAGGCTCAACCATACAATACTGTAGGGCTTTAGATGAGGCTTCATGGCTAGATTTAGACTTTTCACAACTTTAGTAGAGATTAAATTCTTTTGACTCCCACTATCAAGAATGAAATGCAGAGGCTTACCTTTTACCCATAATTTGGAGTGAAACAATCTTTTTTTGTCATCTGATCTTTCCTCATGGGCCTATGATGAAGCGATGATGGTGTCAGGCTTAGTATCTATAATTTCTTCTTCATCCTCTTTGACTATGGGTTGTGTATGAGGTAGAGTAGTAGATGTCAAGTATTGTGACTCAGAGGAGTGACTTGATGGCTCGACATTCTTCTTTAGAGTGAGTTCTAGTTTTGTTGTAATCACACCATTTTACAGCCTTCCCCTTCTGGGATTTCTTATCCTAAAACTCCTTCTGCTTCCAATTTTGGCCTCATGTTTGACCTTCCTTGTCACTTTTCCATTTTGAGGGTTGACTCTTCCTATTCTTTCTGCCATGCTTCTTTTCAATCTTCACTGCAAATTTATGCCTCACCGAGGGTTTCCAAATTGAAGAGTTCCATTTCCCCCCATATGTACCATTGTAGTCCACCACTATATTTGAGAGTCTTATGTTTCTCACTGCCTTGAATGTCCAATCTTGCAGACAAAGAATGAAAAGTGTTTATGTAATCTTGAACAGATTGGTCCTTGCCTTGGTGAAGTTGTTGCCACTGTATGTATAGATCATCATATGCTCCGATGGGATAGTATTTTTCTTTTACTATTTCCATAAAATCATCCCAGGTAGGTTCCACCCCAAGGCCAATGATATCTATACTGAACCTCTTTTTGTACACTTCCCACCAATTTTTCATAGGAAATGATGATTTCAAAAGAACAAAAGTGATCTTTTCTCCATCGGTGAACTTATTTATAGAGAAGTAGGAAGACAGTTGATCCAACCAATTTTCCACTGCATCAGCATTGATTTTGCCTTCAAATGTGGGAATATAAAAATTTGCCTAAACCTTGAAGGGTGTTGGGGCACTGAAAGGAAGTTCCTTAGATGAGGAGCTAGGATGTGTAGACGTGGAGCTAGAATTTCCCATTGAAAGTGTCTAAAGAATTTGAGCAAATTGTTGTAGCATCTGTACTTGTTTCTATTAGAGGGCTTCATTCACCATTTCCTTGAAAGGATCGAATGTCTCAGTGTTTTCCTCCATTTGAAGTCATTTGGGGTGAATAGGTGGAAAGTTTGGAAGCTCTATCACTTCCCACCCAAGTTTCCTGTATCTTGACCTCATCCTCGAGATCATACACTCTCAAGACAAACTGCTCTGATACCATTGATCCAAAACTCAGAAGTTTTGGTTTATAAATATTTCAATATCATAGAAATAACATAGTAACAATGAATTCTCTGAGAAGAGATGTCATATTACTCAAAATCATAATACAAATATAGGCTTATCTCTGGGAAGAGATGTTTGCCTTTCCATTTTGGGTTATAATGCATTTATGCATATTTCGAAGCATGGGGAGATTGAGTCACTCAAGGAATTAATGGGTGATGATTTAAAATTGAGTGGCTTGAGGAAATAACTGTCACCGACAATTTGACTTCCAAGAATTAAAACAATACAGTGCTCGAGGACATAACGGGCAAGGATTTAAAATAATACAATTAATTGTCACCCAAATGGTCACCTAAATTATTTCCACCCAAGTAGTCACCTAAATTGTTGCCCAGTACCTTTTTTGAGAAGTTGGTTTTAAATTCATATTTGAGAATTTAATGTCCAAGACCCAAAAAAATTGGAGCCTATTAGGATGAAGTGTTTTTCCAGAACCAATAAAAACTTTTGGAAGGCCCGCTGAGATTATTTTGGATTTCTTCCTCCATGGAACTATCACATTTCTATTAGTGTAAAAGTAGGTTTTTCTTATCTTTAATATCATCTTATAACATTAATTACAAATATTTCCTTAAGACATCGGGACTTTCACTTGGCCTCATCCACATGGAAATGACTACATTTATCTGAATGTCCTTTGATTTTTAATCTAGGACAACATTAATATACTAATGATGACTAGACAAATAAAGGTACATTGGAGGTTTAAAACTTAGCCAATTAAAGATACATTTTTTGATAATTTTAATAGATTATTATTTTCAAGCAAAAACTATGGCAAAAGAGGTATCACTATGTCGTGTTAGACAAGAGTAAGAAGTAGTTGAGCCATTACCTACATGATGTGGACAAAGTATAAAGAGTCATCTCATGTTTTTATGAGGCTACTCATAAATTTTTTCTAACACATGAGATTATTTTCAATTAACTATGGTGTAGTTTCACTACATTGTATTCTTCCATCTAAAATTTGGAATAACAGCTGACATAATGCTTGTTTAGCTATGGTACTTACCTTTTCTGCCAGTAAGTAAATGAAGAATTAACTCGATCTTAGAAATTCCTCACAAATTTAGGTTTATTGGATTGACATTTACAAGTTTATTTTGATGCATTTGTTCAACCTAAAAAAAGATTATTGATATTAAAGCTTTTTCTTAATTGCACTAATTGATGCCTCACAATTTTTCATCTTCAAGTTTGTTTTGGTTCTTTTTTTGACCTAGGAAAAGATTGATAAAATTAGGTCCTTTCTTTCCACTATTCTTTCTACTTTGTTCAACCTAGGAAAAGTCTCTTTAATTGCTTCGATTGATGCCTCATAGTTTGACATCTTTAAGTTTATTTTGCTTCATTTATTTGACATAGGCAAATCTCATCAAAATTAGTTCCATTTTTACTTTAATTTCTCTTGTTTTATTTAATATAGTAAAAATATGATAAGATAAGTTTTTTTTATTACTTCGATTGATGTCTCTTGAAGTTATTTTGCCTCTTTTGTTCAATGTATGAAAAGCTTGATGCAACAAGGTCCATTTTTTTCCTTAGTTGCTCTTAATAATACCTCATAGTTTGTCATTTCTAAGTTTGTTTTAATAAAATTTGTGTTCTTGTCCAACAATCACATGTTAAAGAACATGCAGTTTCATTTATATTTTGAAAATATTTGAAAATTTTAAAAGATTGGCAGAGATTCATTGAAAACTTTCTTAATCCAATGCAAGGAGCTTACTGAATTATGTTCCTCAAAAAATCCTAAAGATCCTAAGGCTTATATAGAAAAAATCACGGATTTACACTAGGAAGTGTCTCATTTTGTTGTGTATATTGATGCATGGATTAAACTTGTGCCTCCTCATAGAAGCAAGGCATCAACCACATTGATTGAAATATCCTCATTAAATGATATATAAAAATACAATGTTATTCCTAATTAGAGACATTATTCTATTGTGGATAATTCCTCTGGCTTCCTTTGCCCGTTCGGGGTAACTACTAGTCTATGTTCAGTGATGGAAATAATATAGACTAATCTAGAGAAGGTTACATGAAATATAGGCAACACCTAAAGGTAAGGACTAATGCCTTCATAGTTATAATTATATTTAAAGTTTTTTAATGCTTTCATTTAATGTTTGCATTTTTTAAACCATTATTTAGGATTGTTGGTTCAAATGGTAAAGTTTTTTGGCTCACAAAAAGTTTACCAAGGGTCAATTCTTATTGCTATTAAAATATGGCACATGAAAAGGGATGAGGTTGGGATCGTGCTCTGGGATACTTTAGTGGAATGGAT
The DNA here is from genome assembly GCA_037957365.1 of Torreya grandis. Taxonomy (NCBI): domain Eukaryota; kingdom Viridiplantae; phylum Streptophyta; class Pinopsida; order Cupressales; family Taxaceae; genus Torreya; species Torreya grandis. The sequence continues at coordinate 4,206,068 of JARHVA010000359.1, forward strand.
ACCCCTCAGTCTTTGTCTCTTAGCTTAAGATCACTGTGTAAAATAATGATTCATAAAAAAAAAATTGCTTACACCACCATTCTTACAATTCAATTTAATTTAATTTAATATTATTTATTGTTTTTATTTTTTAAAGAATCATAATTTTTACATTGCCATAGAAAGAATAAAAAATAATTATGATAATTTTTTATTTAATAAAAATAGATATTAAATATCTTTTATTTTTTAATAGAGAAAATAGTGTTCTTTTTGTAGACATCTAATTTTGGTACAAGACTTTGTTTCATTGTGTCTTTTCTATATTTTAGTATATTTTGTCTACTTATGTATATTTAGTTAATTTTACATATATTTCATTTCTTATTAGATTATCACTAACCTTATTTCATTTAGGTATCTTAAAATTCATTTATTATCAGCTTTAGTAACTTCATTATCTACTTTTTGAGAGTAACCTTCTCTTCAATATTAGTATTTATTATGCCTATTACATAATCAAAAACTTTAAGATTCTATCACATATGGAATTGATAGCATGCCAATTTTTCCCCTATATATTTTTGGGTCCTTTTACCTTTCCCTAGTTTCACATGCCTTTGATTTTACTTAATACAATATTCTATGATGAAAAATCATGTGTCTTGTCCAAGAGAGCCCTTTATATACATGGTCATCATTAGTCATTTACCAAGTGATATTCAATTGATAATCAAATGGATAACCTTTCTTAAGTTTTAGTCATAGATTGATATAATTTATTTCTACACTTGTGAGAGATTGTGCACATTTTAGAAAATAATAAGGGAATAGGGGCCCTTACCCCTAGGTACATAAGACTCTTGACTAGAATAAAAAACTATGAAAGATAAAATATGTCTCTAGGAGAACATAAGGAGATTAACAAAAAGCTAAAACCAATATCCAAAAATAAGAGAGAAGACCAAATAATAAAAGCCTAGAAGCTTAAAAAAGAACACCAAAAACCAAAAAACATAAATTACAACCCAAAGTAGTCTATAATATCAAGAAGAAAACATCACCATAGAATAACTTAGGATAATGAACTTGAAAACTAATAAGAATAGGAAAATTACTAATAGGCCAAGATCTTGAAACAATACTCAAAATTGATTCATATTTATTTCTTAAAATAATTACAAACCCACACCATGCTTAGATAAGCCTCAACTCAAATTTAGAGTTGACATTTAAAAATTCTAAAAAATTAACGTCTAAAATAAAATTTCTATTTTTAGTAGTTGTTATCTTATTAAGTCAAGCATGCAAGCACATGTAAATCTAAAAATATCCTCAAATATTCTAAAAACTAAAATTATCCTATGGGATGAAATTCAACTAAAGTTGACTTTCAGTTCTAAAAATATACAATTTCTAAATTTAGAAACTTCCTAAAAAAATCATTAAAAGCTAATTTTAGACCCTCAAATGATCACGTTTGGCCTCCAAAAAATATCAAAATCAAATATGAGTAGATATAGTGGCTTAATTAAAAATCAAACTTTCTAAGAAAATCATTTTGGCATGTGGAAGAGCTCAAATGGAGCTATGAGTCAAAAGTTATGGCCTCCAAAAGGTTGGCTTATTTTTTCTACATCATTTTCCTCTGGTTGAAAATAACTCAACTCCTACGAGTTGCCCTGATTGTACTACTACCATTTTTCCTTGTCAATATTCTTTAGCTCCCATTCTATAATCCAAGTTTTGTCTTCTTACTGCAATCCTTCCCACTACAACAAATACCTATTACAATTCCCTTGCCTTGTGTTTATTGTCTTCATATCCAAAACTTGCACTATTTTTTCTTTCTTTTTTGAAACCTGATGCTCCCAATTTACCTCTTCATATTCATCATCTTCTCCATGGAATTCATATAAATTTGAAAAATTAAATACTTGAGATATATCAAAATTCTATGTTAAACTCACTTTATATGCATTATCATTGATTTTCTTCACAATTCTACATGCCTCAATTTTTTTGTACTCTAATTTATTGTATGTGCCTTTTGGAAATATTTATTTCCTCAAGTAAACCATTACCAACTCTCCTTCAAGTACCTTAGATATTCTTCTGACATCCACTGTTGCTTTATATATCTCATTACTTTCCTGCAACTTTCTTCTTACTCCTTGCAACTAATGCATATGCTCTGTAAATGCTTCTGCATCATCACTATTTAGATCTACAATTGGAAATTATACCCAATCTAAAATACCCATAGTATTTCTCCCATAAACAATTTGAAAAGTTGAATTTCCTGTTGATCTATTCACTGAACTATTATATGCAAACTCAACTTGTGGTAAAGCCAAGTCCCATTGCTTTGGCTTCTCTCCCACTATGCATCTCAATAAATTTTCCAAGCTCCTATTCACAACTTCTATCTATCTATCTATCTATCTATCTATCTATCTATCTATCTATCTATCTATCTATCTATCTATTTGTAGGTGATATTTACTACTGAATTATAGCTTATTACCCATCTTCTTCCACAAAGTCCTCCAAAAATGACTTAGAAATTATTTATCCCTATCTAAATTAATAGTTTTTGGAACACCATACAATCTCACAATATCAATAGAAAATAATTTTGAAACTCTACTGGCATCATTGGTTTTCTTACATGCAATGAAATAAACCATTTTATAAAATATGTCTACAAAAACAAAAATTAAATCATTATCTCTGTGTGTGTTTGAAAATCCTAACACAAAATCCATACTCAAATCTATCCATGGTCCTCTTAGAATTGGTAATGACATGTATAGTCCAATATTTTGGGCATGTCCTTTAGCCACTTGACATATTCTGCACCTTGAAATATACCTTGTGACATCTCTCTTCATCTTTGGCCAAAAATACTTTCCCTCCACCAAATTTATTGTCTTCGTCTTACCAAAATGTCCAACCAAACCACCACTATGTAATTCTCTTATTATATTGTCTCATAGGGACCCAATTGGAATGCATAATTGTTTCCCTTTGAAGAGATAACATTCTTGTATAAGATACTCATCATGAATAATATCTATCCCACCTATCAATGGATTCCTCCACTACTCAAATACCTTGCTAAAATATGGATCAATATCATATAATTCTTTAATATCTTCAAATCCAACTACCTCACTCACCATAGTAGTTACTAACGCTAGCCTCCTGTTCAAAGCATCTGCTACATGATTCTATTTTCCTAATTTATGTTTCAACACAAAATTATATCCTTGCAAGAAAGAAACCCACTTTTCATGCCTACTATTCATCTTGTTTTGTGTATTCACATACTTTTAAAGCCTCATGATCTATAAACAGTATAAACTCCTTAGGCACTAGTTTTGCCTACAATGTCTTAATGCTTGTACAATTTAATAAAGTTCAATATCATAAGTAGAATACTTTGTTCTTACCTACTTTAATTTCTCACTGAAATATGCTATTGGCTTCCCTTCTTGATGCAATATAGCACCAATTCTCACAAACGAAGCATCACAATCAACCTCAAACACTTTGTTAAAATTTGGTAATGATTAAATTTGTCTTTCTATAATCTTCTTCTTTAAAATTTCAAAACTTTTTGTGGCTACTCTAGTCCATGCAAATTCCTTCCCTCTCATGCAATTTGTTATTGGTGCCACAATACTACTAAAAAATTTAATATTTTTTTTGTAAAAAGTTGCTAAACCATTTAAACTGCTTACCTCTGTAATGCTTTTAGGAATAGGACACTCAATAATCACCTTTATGTTTTCTTCATCCATTTTCACACCATCTGTCGAAACTACAAATCTCAAAAATATCAAACTTTTCTGCATAAACCTACACTTCTTCAAATTTGCATACAACTTCTCCTTTCTTAACAAAGTCATTACCATTCTCAAATGTTGTAAGTGTTCTTCTTTAGTCTTACTGAATATCAAAATATCATCAAAATAAACAACCACAAATTTACCAATATATTTTTGTAGCATTTTATTCATCACCCTCATAAATGTGCTAGGTGTATTAGATAATCTGAATGGCATCACCATCCACTCATATAATCCATCCCTAGTGTTGAATGCAATTTTCCACTCATCTCCTTCACGAATTTGAGTTTGATAATAACCACTCCTTAGATTAATCTTGGTAAAATATTTTGCTCCTACAAACACATCCATCATATCATCTAAATGAGGTATAGGAAACCTATACTTTATTGTAATTTTATTAATTACTCTACTATCCACACACATTCTCCATTCTCCATCTTTCTTGGGAGTTAGCAAAGCTAGTGTTGCATATGGACTCATACTCTCCTTTATCACCTTCTTTCTTAGTAATTTAGTAACCTATTATTTAATTTTGTATGTTCTTTTGGACTCATCCTATAATCTACTTTATTGGGTAGAGATGATCCTGGAATCAAATCAATGTGATGCTGAATATCTCTCTTCGATGGTAAACCATCTGGTAACTCATCAGGTATAACATCTACATACTATTTCAACACTCTTGTTGCTTTTGTTGGTATTGGTATCATTTTGTTTCTTCATTCTTTGATATTAATGCATAATAACAACCTACTACCTTCATATATTGGATAAATTCCATAGTAGAGAGCATGATTTTTGTCTTCTCTTCATCTTTAAGAGGTAACAAAACTATCGTTCTACCACCTTTCCAAAAAGTGTATATGTTTTTTTCTCCATCATGAACTACTTTCATGTCAAATTACCATGGTCTTCCTAGTAACACATGGCATGTATCCATCAGAATAACATCACACCATATTTCATCATTAAAACTTTTTCCTATAGAAAACTTGATTGAGTACCTTTTATCTACTATAACTTCATTCCCTTTCTTAAACCATGAAATTCAATAAGGGTTAGGATTTTCTTCACATTACAAATTTAGTTTCTCAATCACTTCTTTACAAACCATATTTTTAGAACTACCACCATCTATAATTACTTTGCATACCTTTCCACCTAAATTACATCTTGTTCGAATAATATTTGATCATTTTCATGCATCACCACCTTATTTATTCCGCACTTGTACCTTCCTTGGAGTGATCATGGTTCTTCTTATCATGAGATTCTCTCCAACATCTGTAGGTGTAACTTCAGTATTTTGATCCTCTATCTCAGCCTCAAGATTCACTCTTGGGTGATCTTCTTTCCTCCTTTCTTGATCTTGATAGTTTGGACACTCAAATGCTTTGTTCCCTTCTTTTCCACATCTATAATAGACATAAGATCTATGTTTATTTGGAAACAATTTCTAAATTTAGAAACTTCCTAAAAAATCATTAAAATCTAATTTCAAACCCTCATATGATCATGTTTGGCCTCTAAAAAATATCAAAATCAAATCTAAGTGTATATAGCGGCTTAGGGAAGAATAAAACTTTTTGAGATAGTTGTTTTGGCATGTGGAAGAGCTTCAATGGAGCTACGAGTCAAAATTTATGGCCTCTAAAAGGTTGGCCTATTTTTTTTACATCATAGGAAGTGCAGGAAAATGCTACCACTAGAAACCTTGGTCATTAACTTCTAAATCACCCTTCAAGTACTAAACCAAGACCACTACATATAAAACTTAGATGATGATTAAAATCTAGATAGAATCAATGGATTATCTAAGCATCAAAAACACAATCGATCCAAGAAGCTAGGATAGTGATAAAAATCTAAGAATACAACAAACTCTTTGAAAGGTAGAATGTTGATATCTTTGATAATAGATATATCAAATGGGATGTTGTAAGTAGGTCATATTTTTTCTAATAAATTCTTTGCTTTCTTCCCAAGAAGGGGTACCAACACAATGGTAATATTAATTAGGAGTAAAGTGAAGAGTTCCAATTTTCACCAAAAAATTCACTGGATATTTACTCTCATGATAGTTATGGGAGAAATAATATCCTAAAAAAATAAATAACATGGAGGATAACTTGAATTATAGAATTGAGTTTCCACTAGTATAACATTCTTAATTTAACAACATTGATAATCAAAATAAATGACCTTCCACAACTAATTTTATAAAATAAGAATCAATAGTGGTTTGTAAACCTCTAAGAAAAGCTAATACTTCAGTTGAATTATTTGAAATCCAAGGAAATTTGAAGGCATAACATGATAGCACTTGTACTAGATTATCTCTGAAGATGCGTCCACCTTTATAAAGACCTGAGTTACCTTTGGATTCCTATTCCAAATCTAGCTTGACATAATTGTTGCTTAGTTTTTTCTAAGAAGCCATTAACCTATTATTAATTTAAGGGATGAGGTTGAATTTTTATTTCAATAAATTCCATTTTAAGATAATATGACATTCCTCTCTAGTGATTTTACTTTTTGAAAAAGAAACATTAGCCTTAAAAACGTCTTGAAGGAGCCCATTCATTTTACTAGTATTTAGAGAGGGACATGTTCCTAAAGACTCTATTATTTATTGATTTCCATAAGCTCCAGATGATGAGAGATGGGGCCATATCCCAAATAATCTAACTTGGTCCCCTCCCTCTTTTGTCTAGTTAATCGAAAGTTCCTAAATAGATCCTATTGCTACCAAAGTCTATTCATTTTATTCAAGAATGAAGATAAAATTATCTAGGAAAATTAAAATGAAGGAGGATATGGTTCGAGGATTCAGAATTATTTATACAAAAGATGCTCCAAGAGTATCATTGAAAAACCAATCCTTTGAAATCTGCCTTAGAAAAGACATTTCTCCTTCATGATAAACCAAAAATTTATTTTTGATTTAGGATGTCCCTAAAGGATCCATAATTTTTATACAGGCCATATTCATGTATTAATATTATAGGTTAACTAATTATAGCCATTTTTCACCAAAAAATTATTGGATGGATCTCCATTCCATTTTAAACCATCAATCTCCTTTGATTTTGATCATTGAATTTATAAAGAATTTATATCACTTCAAGGCCATGTATCATCATCAACTAATACCAGAAGAGGGTTTAGATGAATTATTTTGTAGTTACATTGGATTTTTTAGGGAGAGAAGGTGAAGTCTCTATGAAATATACTTCAGTCATATGCATAAGATAACTACATTGATTCTGATTCTGGGTATGTGGGATATGTGGTTACAAATCCCCAAAGGTAGCCCGAGTCAGCTAACCCTTCACACACTTGTTTTATTGTTACGATTAGGTCAAGGAATGAAAGAGAATAAAAAAGAAAACATTATGAATATTAGTTTCTCATAAAAATTACATGAACCTCTTTCTCATATGCCATTACACTTGTTCAAAAAATTATAGAACCTAAAACATAACAAAGCACATATTTGAAAGTAGGGTATAAATTAATAAGGAATAATTTATATGAATTCACTAGCCTATCGATCTTATTTGTACAAATTTGGTACAATGTTTATTTTATCCCAATGATGATCAATAGTCATATTTCATACAAAACATGGCAACTACTTGCAGAGCCCAAATCCAATCTCACATTTCTAGAGCAGCAACCATGATTGTCAAATTATTATTTTACCTTATTTTCATTATTCCTACTTGCTTTCTTCATTTTATTATTCTATTTATTACTATTTTTATTTTAAAATAGACCTTATTATTATTTTAGACTATACTACCTTAAATGTAGTTTGTGCCACAATTTTAACTTATTGTGCATAAGTTAATTTCCCTTATATGCAAATAGTTAAAACCCCTGATACCATGTTAAATTAAAATATTAAAATATAACACAGCTAATTTGTTTTAAAAACACAATCATAACAATGACACTCTATCTAGTTCATCCTATCAACACATGTGTAACACATTTAGTCTTTAGTTTTGCACACACTATTTACAATAGAATCACCTTCTCGACAAAAAATGTGTTTGCCTTTTCATTTTCACTACTACTTGATCTTTGAAATATATTTGAAATACAATTCTTGAAAATTTATATTCTCATGAAGTTATAAAAACCACGTTGAGAATCAACCATAAATATACATCTATAAGGCAAGGATGCCATGTATACTTTTAGAGTCCCCTGCGAGGTGGTCTTGTCATCAAGCACCCAATTGTAAAAGCATTTTATTGTTACGTTTAGGTCAAGGAATGAAAGAAAATAAAAAAAACACATTATGCATATTAGTTCTCATAAAAAATGCATGAACCTCTTTCTCATATGCCATTACACTTGATCAAAAAATTATAGAACCTAAAACATAACATAGCACATATTTGAAAGTAGGGTATGAATTAACAAGGAAATTTATACAAATTCACTAGACTATCCATCTTATTCGTACAAATTTGGTACAATGTTGATTTTATCCCAATGATTATCAATAGTCATATTTCATACAAAACATGGCAACTACTTACAGAACCCAACTCCAATCTCACATTTCTAGAGCGACAACCATATTTGTCAAATTATTATTTTACCTCATTTTCATTATTATTACTTGCTTTCTTCATTTTATTATTCTATTTGTTACTATTTTTTATTTTAAAATAGACCTTATTATTATAGACTGTATATCCTTAAATGTAATTTGTGCCACAATTTTAACTTATTGTGCATAAGTTAATTTCCCTTATGTGCAAATAATTAAAACACTTAATACCATTTTAAATTAAAATATTAAAATATAACACAACTAATTTTTTTACAACACACAATCATAACAATGACCCTCTATCTGGCTCATCCTATCAGCACATGTGTGACACATTTAATCTTTAGTTTTGCACACCTATTTACAATAGAATCACCTTCCCTACCAAAAAGGTGTTCGTCTTTTCATTTTCACTACTACTAGATCTTTGACATATATTTGAAATACAATGCTTGAAATTTTATATTCTCATGAAGTTTTAAAACCACATTGAGAATCAACCATAGATATACACCTATAAGACAAGGATGCCATGTACACTTTTACAATCACCTGCGAGGTGGTCTTGTCCTCAAGCACCCAATTGTAAAAGCATTTTTAACAAATAAGGTTGTCAAAAAATATTTTCACTAGCATTTATCATGGAGCAATACACAAACCAACATGTTAAAAATCATGGTGGGTCCCCAGTGGAAAAAGGGCAAGTCATGGATGACTTTGGTGTATCAAAATTCCCCATGTTCAAGAGAATTATCCCATAGTTTTTGAGGCACTGTCCCAACACCATACTACTAGTGGTATTCAATCTTGTGTAAATAGTTTTCCACATTGCATGGAAATGTTTTGGGCTTCCTTCAAATATAATGGCAGGACCAACACCATTACAAGCTCAACAATTGGCATTCATCATTACATTAATAATTAAATGTTGTAAATTTCATAGCTAACATCTTCCAATGTTAAATAATTAAATATATTAATATTATAAATAATGTTTATAATATAAAACAAAAGGGTGGAGATTCGAAGGATTATGAGGTTTAAAGATGGTCATCTAAATATGTTTATGATTTTTAACCATGAAATATAAAGGCAATTTTTTGAAGACCATATAAGATAAAGGGGAAATTTTGTATGGGCAGTCAAAAATTATAAAGATTAATATTACATTTATGAAGAATTATAAAAATATAGATGTACTCTTTGATGTTTTTATCTTTATAGAATTTTTTTTTGTAAATTTTGAAAGATAATGTTGAACCATATATATATATATGCACACTTTTTCTTTTAGGGATGATTTTTATATAAAATTTGAAAGATAATTTTAAATGAATAGCCATCATAATAATAGTAGAGAAGATTATATGTTAAATTTAATCATACGAATAGTGCAATGTGTATGGGAATGAGATGTAATACTAAATAAATTATTGATGAGATGTTCATTATTACTAGTACGTTTTATATTTATGATTTCATTATTTCTTTCCACCACCTGAATTTGCAAAGCATCCATCGTTATATCAAAAACCATTCACAAAATATATGATTTATTTATCAAGAATAATAAAAAAATACAATAACTGTATGATGAAATAACCATTTCCCTTCCATATCACATATGCATCATTAAAAACCCATTATATATATATATATATATATATATATATATATATATATATATATATACACCCTTTCTTATATTATGAGTTTTATTAATATAGGATATGAAGGACAAGGTTTAGAGATAACTATCCAAAAAAAATTAGGAGAGGCAAGTTGACTATAAAATTTAGTCTCTATGCACATCACATATTTCATAATTTTCATTACATTTGAAATCATGGTTAATGTTTTGTATGGATATTATTCATATTTATTGTGAAATTCCCAATCTGCAATTAGGCCTTACACTCGCAAGTAATGACATTAGTGCCACTTCTAGTACCAACTTGTCACTACAAGCAAAATAGCTAACATTCATTATTACATTAATAAGTACATGTTACAAATCAATGACTAACATCTTCTCATGTCAAATAATTTATAATAATAATGATTTAAATAATATTTATATAGAAAACAAAGAGTTGTAGATTTGAAAGATTATAAAGGTTAAAATTGATGGTTGTCATAGGAAAATTTTAAAAATTGTATAAAATAAATATAAATTCTCGAATGGATAATCAAACATTCTAAAATATTACTATTACATTTATGAATAATTATATAAATATATATTCTCTTGAACTTATCCTTCTTTAAAGATGACACATTTTAAATATATATTTACTCTTTAATGTTTCTTTCCTTAAAGATGAATTTTAATTAAATTTGAAGGACAAATGTTGTTTATTGTCCTCTTAGAAATTCAAAAAATAATATTCACTAATGTGGAGAATAATAGAAAATGTGCATGCATTGTTTATGTTTAGTGATTGAACAAGTCTAGACTAATCTTGACAAGGTTACATTAAATATTGGGAACACCTAAGGACTAATACATGTTCATATTTATAATTAGTTTTAAATATTTTGAAAGATTTAGTGTAATATTTACATTTTTTTATCGTTATTCAAGAATTACAATTCTAATAGTTTGAAAAAAGCTCCATTCTTCCTTTATTTATTTACCTTTTACTGGAGAATCAAAATTCTATCACAATTGAGTTTATCTAAACCTCCTTTTCAGGAGGGAGGTGGAGAGAAATGTGGCTGGTTTTTTGAACTTTCTCTTGGGTGGGAAAAATTAGCAAGGTAGATTCATGCATCCAGGGTGGAAGAATCACATCTCATGAATGGTAGTTTTGATACTTCTACAGGGTTGTTTGGTTGTTCGATGGTTTTATGTATTAAGAATGATGGTTCTACAAAACTTTGATAGAGGACAACGTGTTTCACTTTGAAAATGTGTTGGTTGTCATAGTCATAGTCATTCCCATCTATGTTAACCCTCCTTGAAGATTTTGGTATATCCAAGTCTTTCTTTTGGGCATGTTTGTTGATGGATTTTTTTGGATGGATATTTTGAAGGGTGGGTTTCTTCCCCCCAACTATGTTTTTATTAGGTGGTGTTTTTATCATTGAATTTGCCTTGATGCCTTGTTGAACATATTTTGGGATTTTGATTGGGTATTGGAAGCCAACTCTAGATCTTCTTATTCTTTGGTTGTGGCCCTTTTAATTATTTTTTAGAAAATCTCATAACACTTAAATATCCAAATTTTTTGAGCTTGTTTCTTTCTATTAACCACATTTATAGTTATTATAACTAAGGTCAAGCTACCATTTGGTTGTTTGGGCTTGTTTTCCCTATTTTTAGTGCTCATTGTCTTATTGTTGGAGTAAAGCATGTAATCTTGTTTTGGGAGTTCATTTATTGTTGGAGATTGTATTATTAGTACACATATTTCTTGAGTGCACGATCATAATAGAAACTCTAAATTTATGGTTATTTATGCAACAATATTTGGTTGCACAAAGTAGCCTACCTTGCCTATTTAATAAACACTCCCATGTCTTTTTGACTTGGTCGGTTCTTGAGACCCACACAGAGATTGTGAATATTATTCAGAGACTTTATTGTGCATATTTGCTCTCTGTACAATATTTGTGTTATTTATATTGTGGTAATGGTTTGCAAGGGAGATCCTATTGATTATGAATTCATTTTGAATTCTAATTTGGTATCAGAGCCTATTCTTATAGCCATTACACGCCCTATTTTTGTATTCTTTAACTTTGAATGATCGGAAGCCATACTATTGCATGATGTAGTTTTTTTTTAGCATATTATTGATTAGGGCATACATTTATTTGGCCTATTGATTGACGTCCATACAAATATATATGCTAAAGGTCACAATTATGAGTAAGGTATTTATTTCGGTTATGAATTGGATCAAAAATGGGAAGATGATGATAAATCAAAGAAGAGTGTATATCTATGGAGGTTATGCAAGGCAAACAAAGGGCTCTTTTTTGAATCTTTGCTAGGGAACAACATCTTATCCTTGGATTCACACATTACGATAGTACGGTCTATATTTTGATGAGCTTAGGAGAAAATTTGTGCAGAGGTCAATTTGACGGGCTTCATTTCTACATGAAAATCCTCAACTTCTAAAGCTTACATGAGAGAGAGGTTTTTCTTGCTAACTCTCATTCACATCTAACAATAGCGTGCAATCCAATCAACTACCCCATTAAGGTTTATAAGATCTATGATGGAAAATATTGCTTCGGCCATATAATAGGTTCCATCATAGCCATTTATGTCACTCTGCACACATAACTTGAATCCCTATTATCTATAGTGTGTGATCGCCACCTCCACTTCCCACTTGCTCTATGGTAGAATCAAAACTGATGGCTTTAGTACATTCTGATCTATGTTTGATTCACCACCAAAGCCATTTCAATCAATTTTTCTTCTTGATTGTATGGTTCTACTTGTCCCTTGGAGGTATTGCTCTTCTTTGGCATGCAAAGCCTGCTCAACAGCCTTCTACTTAACCTACAGCATCTTGGATCTCCAATCTTCTTCTGTCAACTGTTTATCTTTCTTATTAAAACTTTGAGCTCACTCTTTATTTATAGGAAAGGGATCATGTCCCACCAAGTTTGTGGGATTTATAACTTTTTTTAAAGTGGTGAAACTTTTGTAAAAATGGAGAAAATTTTAAAGTAGAGGCCATTATTAGAACATGATAAATTATAAAGTGGGACAAATTGTAAAGGGGTGAGCATTATTATAAAAGGTAATTTTTTTTTTTTGTATTTACCTTTTAACTCATTTGTTGAAGATGGAGGGTGAGGTTTGGTCTGGCAGGTGGTTAGACCCCCTCACAGATTAAAAAAAATTCTCTTGCATCTCCTTACCTTCATTTCTTGGAGGTCATTATTATATGCTTGTACCCTCTTGGCCCACGTGGTTATCTCTGTCATCATAATTTGCATTCATGGATGCATTATCGATAGAGTTTGATGTCTTACATTTTTTTGTATGATTTTGTGTCCCACACTACTCCCTTATTTTAGGAGCACTCTCTTGTTCTTGATGACGTCTCCTATAGATTGATCACATTCTAGGTTTTATGCATCATCTGGTGTTTTTTTTGTTATATGGTATCTTTATTGTGATCACACTAAGAGTCATAGAGTCTTTTTATTCATGTTTGTATGCTCCATGTTGAGCACATACTCTTTAGCTGTTGACTATCCCATCACCATCAGGGCCAGCTTCTTAAGAGATATTTGTTTTGTATCTTTGTTATTTTATTGATAGTTGACAGTCTCCTTCATATTTGTTATGGATCTTGATATCCTTCTGAAGAGTAGCTAGTATAGTGAAAATAGTGTTAATATGTCAGTGTTTGATTAGTGGATGTAGTCCATTCATACAGACCTTTTTTATGTCACTCCACCCAATTAGCTATATGGGGGGGTATGGTGTAGATCCTGCTTTTTTGGTTATCATGTTCTTTACTATCCCTTGGTGCACTTCATTTTTTGGTAGTAGATC
>JARHVA010000359.1:4225000-4265000 GCA_037957365.1 Torreya grandis
TAGCTTAGTTTGTACACCCTTATAAATAAGGGTCAATCAAATATGACAATACCAAATGACACCCCCATATGGACATTGTCTATCAAACAACTTGTAAAAATTATTTTGCAAGAAAACAATTTATAATTCACATTATCTACAATAAAAGGCCAAAACTTTCTAATACCAAAGTAAAAACCATGATGATGAAAATGTTTAGGGTTCCTAACCCTTGATCAATATTTGTTTATGAGTTTATAACAAAAAAAATTTGCTCCAATGGTTTCAGTTTCATTTATGATAGTGTTGATGATGAAATAAAATATGAATGGAGTATAAATTGGCCCAAAATAGGCTAAATGTACACCACTGCAACTCTAAACTTTTTTTAAAAATAAAACAAACAAATATGTGGAGTTGAGAAGTTCAAAGGCTAAAGAAATGATTAAAAAATACCAATATTACAATGAATAAAACTAAACAAAATAATATAATGTAGACATTAAAAAATCATTTTTGAATTTTTGAATTATTAATTAAAAAAATTATTTGGATGGTGGAGCAGAGAAAAAGAAATGAAAGGATATGAGAGTGAGGAAGGGGATGAGGACAAACTAGATTTTGAAGAAAATGGAAAGGCTTTGGCTCAAACTAGTTTTGGAGAAATTAGGGTGGTTGTTGTTTATTGTCAGGATAAACATTGGACTCTTCAGTTGGGAGAATAAGAAGATGAATATCCTGACTTAGATGGGCCTATCGATGTTTGGATGGATGGGATGGTAGTTGCAAGTTTACACTTGCTTGGAATAAGCTTTGTGACCATTCTAGGTTATGCCTATTTAGGGGTCAAGGCTTCAAGCCACCTTTGCCTTTGGGTGAGGGAACTTTGTTTTCATTCAACTCAATTTTCATCCCCATAGAGAAACAACTGGTGTAGTGGGTGTGTGCTCTGTTTAGAACATAAATATCCTCTCCTCTTAAGATATTTTTTAAGGGGTTTATTTACCCATCATGGATTGTCTCTTGGCCCCTCTTGGGTACAGACCATAGTACCCTGCTTGCTGGAAGGAGTAGAAAGCTAATTTTTTTATACTCAAGGCTAGCTGGATTAATCACTCTCTAAACATCTTTGGGAGAAATACCTCCATTTCTTTTATTAAATTTGAATGTGGATATATTGATTGTGAGTGGAAATCTTAGTCTTGGGAATGGTCAACTAGATGGAGGTACGGTGAATGGTTCCCTTGTTGCCCCATTAATTTCATCCTATGGAATTTTAACCTTGATCTAGTTTAACCCAAGCTAGATTTATATTTATGTTTTAGTTGGATCTATTGGGTGCTTTTATTCATAGAGGATCCGATTTTGGTGACTGACTTTCTGATAACACTGTTGGGATATTTTGTCATGTTCTAGTTTGGTCTATGAGGGCCATAGAACAACCTCTTTGTTGGTCTGATTAGGCCATTTGGTTTTTTAAGGCCATAACTTGTTCATCAAAGATGAAGTCTCATTTGGTGTTTGGGAATGATCTGCTCTTTGGCTATTTCCATTAGGGTGAGGGAGGACTTGATGCTCAAGGGTTTGGCTTGAGTAAGGATGGATCTATTCTGGAATGTTTGGATATTAAAGTTAGTTTAGGATTCTACAATTTAAACATTATCGATAGGGTTCATTCCACAGGTTTTGTTCTTACTTGCATTAATTTGTTTGAGATTTTTTATGGTTGTTGGGATTTTATTTTAGATCGACCACTATTCAGGAATTCGATGATGAAATTTCTTAGTTGAAAGGTTTATATCCATAGATATTTTATTTTTTTGACTAAATACGTGATGGAAGGTGTTGCTAGATCTTGGCTTATAATTTGATGGGTCTTTTACCCTCATGGTCCTATGGTTACTTTGATTTTGATCTAGTCAATTTGGTATGTTAGTCCTTTAGGACCCTGTGTTTATCATTCTGGTGGAGACCGGGACCTCCATTTATGTCCAGGCTTGTCCTCGATCTAGTAAAAATTGAGACTTTCTTAAGCCCTGAGTCTTTTACTTCATCAGCCTAGGTTGGTTTTCAGTCCAACAAAAATAGACTCTAGTTAAAATTATCGAATGTTTGGTTCTCTAGAGGATCTAAATGATTACTTTTGAGATCTGTTCCTCATAGTCCTTTAGTCTAGAAAGGTTGGCAAACCATCTAAAACCAATAGGTGTTGTCTCTTTTTGGCTTCAATCGAGGTGTGTGTCCTCTGAGGACCTTGATGGCTTAATCTCTGAGACTTGGGCCTCATGTCACTTTAATCAGAGACCTAAACCTCCTTAGATGTCTATACTAGTTCTCGATCGAGCTAAAATCAACACGTTGGTCCTATGGGGACCATGATGATAACCTGAGACTTGGGAATCTTCTAGCCCATGCTAGTTTCTAGTCTAGCCAAAACTGGTAAGCTATCACATTAGTCAAAGGTGGTGGTTGTTTTTTTCCCTTTATTATGGCCCTTGTGGTCCTTAATTGTAGCTATTTCTTTTAGCTGGGTTCATTTTGTACTTTTGGTCAATGATTTCTAGCCACGACGAGGCTCGACCTTCTTGACATATCTTTTAGATGGATCTTTTTTGTAATCTTGGTCAATATTTTTGATTAGTGGGAGACCCAAACCTCCTGATATATCTAGGACTGGTACCCACATTAGTTATTAAAATTGAACTTACTCTAATAAAAACTTTTGTTTACTTAAATAAATAATTGATGTTCTCTCCACTCAATACATGATATTTTGAAAATGAGTTATATATTTTTATTCTCTTACATATTATTTTATATTTGTTATAATATAAAGTGTTAAGATATATTAACTTGGACTTTGACAACATATAAATTACATAGCTTAACACTATAAAAATAGATAATAAATATTGATAACACTAATCAACAAGACGTAACTTTAACTTTCACACATAAAATCATTAATAGACTTTTATATCTCCCCAACATTATCCTTAAAATAATATGGACATATCTAAAATAATGCATATGTTTCAATATAAAAAATAAAATAACACCAACTTTATGCAAAATATTTGTAAATAACTTTAATGTACATTACCTTTACTTTTGTACATCAACAATGTATATAATAAATAATTAGTGATATTTCTACCTTCTTTGCTTATTATGTATATGTTTTCTCTCTCTTTTCCAACCGACTTCAAATTGAAGTAATTGTGATATTATAAACTATGTAATGTTACAATATATTTTTTAAAGTTA
Source organism: Torreya grandis (assembly GCA_037957365.1). NCBI lineage: Eukaryota > Viridiplantae > Streptophyta > Pinopsida > Cupressales > Taxaceae > Torreya > Torreya grandis. Next base: position 4,228,247 of record JARHVA010000359.1, read on the forward strand.
AGTTTGTACAACGTAATAAATAAGAATAAATCAATTATGATAATACCAAAGGACACCTTCACATGGAAATTGTTTATGCGAACAAGATTTGGTAAAAAATCAATTTATAATTCAGTGTCCTTAATAAAAGGCGAAACCTATCCAATGCTGAAATAAAAGACAGGTTGATGAAAATGTTTAGGGTTCTGATCTAGCAAAGATTTCCCAAGTAAAGCAAACAAGATGCGTGGAGTTAATAAATTAAAATGCTAAAGGATTGATTGTAAAAGATCCATCCTACAACGAGCAATGATTAAAAAATCCTTAATCATTAGTGATGGAACAAGTTTACACTAATCTGGACAAGGTTACACTGAATGTTGGCAACACCTAAAGATAAAGGACTAATGCCTTCATAGTTATAATTAGATTTAAATCTTTTGAATGCTTTCATTTAGGGTTTGCCAATTTTTATTATCGTTACTCAAAAACTAAATTGCTTACATCACCATCCTTACAATACAATTTAATTTAATTCTTTATTCTTTATTATTTTTAATGTTTTTAAGAATCATAATCTTTACATTGTTATGGAAGAATTAAAATAATTCCAGATAATTTTTTAGTTAACAAAAATAAATATTAAATATTTTTTAGTCTTTAGTAAAAAAATAATGTTTCTTTTTGTAGACATCTAATTTTGGTATAAGACATTGTTTTATTGTATATTTTTTATATTTTAGAATAACTGGACTTATCTATATTTGGCTAATTTTTCATATATTTCATTTCAAATTAGATTATCGTTGACCTTGTTTTATTTAGATATCTTCTAATTCATTTTTTATCAATTTTATTATCTTAGTCATTTACTTTTTGAGTGCAACTTTGTCTTCATTTTAAGTATTTATTATACCCGGCATATAATTGAAAACTTACTAATTATGTCCCATATGAAATTGATAGCATGCCAATTTTTCCCCTATGTTTTTTTGGGTCTTTTTGCCTTTCCCTGATTTCAAACACCTTTGAATTTTCTTAACACAATATTCCATGATGAGCAATCATGTATCTTATCCTAGAAATCCTTTTATATACAAGGTCATCATTAGTTATTTACAAAGTGATATTCATGTCATAGTTAAATGGAGAACCTTTCCTAACTTTTAGTCGTAGATTGATCAAATCTTGTGAGAAATTGTGCACATTTTAGAGAATAATAAGGTAATAGGGGCCTTTACCCCTAGGTACAAAAGAATCTGACAAGCAGATCAAACCAAAAAATACAAAATATGTTTCTAGGAGAATATAAGGAGATTAGTAGAAAGCCAAAACCAATAGCTTGAAATAAGAGAGAATATCAAAGAATAAAACCCCAAGAACTTCACAAAGAAAACCACAAAACGAAACCATAAATTACAACCCATAGTAGTTTAGGATTACAAGAAGGAAGCACCACCATGGAACAACTTAGGGAGTGCAATAAAATGCCATTGCCATAAGCCTTGGTCACCAACTTCTAACATTCCCTTCAAGCACTAAACCAAGAACACTACTTAGAAAACTTTGACACAAATTAAATCTAGATAGAATCCATGGTTTCTCTAAGAACCACAAACACAATAGATCCAAGAAGCTAACAAAATGAGGAAAATGTAAGACTACAACAAACTCTTCAAAAGGTAGAACATTGATTCCTTTGACAATAGAAATATCAAATGAGATGTAGGCATGCCATTCTTTTTTAATAAATTATTTTCTTCTTCTCAAGGAAGGGGACCAACACAAATCTAATATTCATTAGGAGGAAGGTGAAGAGCTCTAAAGTTCACCAAAAAATATGTTAAATATTTAATCTAACGATAGTTATGGAAGAAAAAAATATTCTCAAAAAAGGAATGACATGAAGGATATCTTGAATAATAGAATTGAGTTGGATGACCTTCTTGATTAACAACATTTATAATTAAAAAAATCACTTTCTACAACTAATTTCTTGAAATTAGAGTCAATAGTGGTTCGCAAACCTTTGAGAAGAGCTAGTGCTTCTGTCAAATTATTTGAAGGCCAAGGAATGTTTAAGGCATAACATGATAGCATTTGTCTAGATTATCTCTATAGATGCTTACAAATTTAGAAAGACATAGGTTATCTTTGGATTCCTAGTCAAAATTTAGCTTGACATAATTATCACTCAGGGATTTTTAAGAAACCATTATTATTTTGTTAATTTGAGGAGGGAGGTTGAATTTATTCTTCAATAAATTCTATTTTAAGATAATATGATGTTCCTCTCCAGTGATTTTATTTTTTGAAATGGAATCATTAGCCTTAAATTCCTCTTGAAGGAGTGCTTCAATTGTAATATAAAGGACTTATTCAAAGAGGGACAGGCTCATAAAGACTTTATTGTTTCTTTCTTTCCATAAGCTCCAGATGATCAGAGATGGGGCCATATCCTAAATACTTATAACTTGGTCCCCTCCCTCTTTTGTCTAAATAATCAAAAGTTTTTAAATAGAACCTATTTCTACCCAAAGTCTATTCATTTTATTAAATAATGAAGACAAAATTCTCTAGGAAAAATTAAAATGAATAAGGGCATGGTTCCAAGATTTAGAAGTAATCTTAGAGAAGATGCACCAAGAGGGTCGTTGAAAACCAATCCTTACATGTCTACCTTAGGAAAGATATTTATTCTTTGTGATAAACAAAATTTTTACTTTAGCATTAGGAAGTACCTAAAGTATCCATAACTTTTCCACATGCCATATTGATGTATTAATATTAGAGGTTAACTTATTATAGCCTTTTTTTCCTCAAAAATTATCAAATGGATATTCATTCCATTTTAAACCATAAATCTCCTCTGATTATGCACATTGAGTCTACAAAACATATATATCACTTCAAAGACATGTGTCATCATCAAATTGTACTAGAAGAAGGTTTAGAGGAATTTTTATGTAATTTCATTGGATTTTTTAGGAAGAGAAGGTGAATCCTTTCTCTTAAATACACTTCAATTGCATAAGAGAAACACATTGACTTTGATTCTGAGTGTGAGGGATATGTGGCTGCAACTCCTCAAGGGTAGCATGAGTCATCTAACCCTTTACACACTTTTTTTATTGCTAATTTTAGGTCAAGGAATGAAAGAAAATAAAAAAATGTTATGCCTATCAATTTCTCATAACAATTGCACAACCCTCTTTGTCATATGCCATCACACCTGCTCAAAAAATTATAAAACATGAAACAAAGCAAAGCACACATTTGAAAGTAGGCTATATATTTAGAGGCAACAATTTATATTAATTCAATAGACTATCGATCCTATCTCATACAAATTTGGTGCAACATCAATTATTTATTAGGGATATTCAATAGTCATATTTCATACAAAACATGACAACTATATGTAGAGCCCAAATCCAATGTCCCATTTATAAAATAACAATCAAGTGTATTAAATTATTATTTTACCTTATTTTCATTGTTCTTACTTGTTTTCTTCATTTTCTAATGCCATTTATTCCTATTTTTAATCTTAAAGTAAAATTCTTTATTATTTTGAACTATATTATCTTAGTTGTAACTTGTGCCACAATTTTAACTTATTATGCATAGCTTAATCACCCTTTATGTGCAAATAGTTAAAACACCATCTAACACCATGTTAAATTAAAATATTAAAATATAACATGACTATATTTTTTAAAATGCAATCATAACCATGACCCTCTATCTATCTTATCCTATCAGCACATGCATGACACAATTAGGCTTTATTTTAGTACATGTTATTTAGAGGCGAATCATCTTCTAAATGAGGAACATGTTCCTCTTTTCATTTTCATTACTAGTTGATCTTTGACACATGTTTGAAATACAATGCTTGTGAGTTTATATACCTATGAAGTTTCAATGACATGTGGAGAATCCACCATAGAGATACATATATAAGGAAAGGATACCACATATAATTTTACAATTACCTACTGGGTGGTATTTTCATCATGCACCCAATTATAAAATTGTTTTCATAAATAAGGTTGTAAAAATGATGTTTTCACTAGAAAAAACCAACATGTTCATAATCATGGTGGGTTTAAACTAGAAAAAATCTAAGTCATGGATGGCTTTGGTGTATCAAAATTTCCCATGTTCAAGAAAATTATCTCATATTTTTTTGATGCAAAGTCCCAACACAATACTTCTAGTGGTATGCAATCTCATTCAAATACTTTTCCACATTGCAACACCAACCTGGAATCGTCAGACTTATGATTCATCATGGTGGAATGTTTAGATGTGAAAGGGTAGGATATGCAAGTTTACATGATTGGTGACCATGGAGATGGGCTGGTTGCATTAGCTTATTATTATTAGTGGGGGTGGTTATACTCAACTTCATTAGTAACCACCAGATATTTTATGAATACCACCTCGAAGCCATTCACTAGGTTATTGTTGCTAATTCCTATGAGGTTATAAAATTCCAAGATTATAGGGTTACCACTGATGTAAAGTTACCACCAAAAGGATTATAAAAAATAACATATGTAATTCACTTAGAGAAATATGAACAACATGCTTCTTCACATAAAAATAGGAGATTTACCATGTAGGGAATTTCCTTGGACCCTCAATTTATAAGATTTTGAGGTAATTTCACCTTTATATTGATAGTGTTATTTGTAACCATGGCTAACCCTTCTTTGACAAATAATGTGTGGTAAAATCACAAATGAAATGTATTTAGACAATTGAAATGTAATGAATTCTTCTTATGTTTTACTTTTAAACTATGGTCATGCCTTTCATCTTTCCACATAATTACAACTACTAAATTTTATGATCTAATTAACTAAAGAACACAAAAATATGCTCTTGAATCTATAGGGGTGTCTTATAGTTCACATTAATATATACTTAAAATGATTGATCAGTTAGAAATTATTGTTGATGTAGACCATCCTTAGGAATGTTAAAGTGGTAGATGTTATACATGGACTAAATTTGATGTTTATATTTGTTGGAGGTTTGTCAATGATGTCTCCAAGGTGACCAAGGATGTTCATGAGGTGTCATGTGCTAGGATGACAATGACAAAGTGTAATTCAATGTTTTTGCATAATTATTCAATGTTTGTTTCGATAGGCAATTAATGGTTTTTATTGATAGCTTGGAGAGATATGGCACATTTGAAGGTCTATAAAGATAAAGAAGAAGTTGTGAGGAATATATATATGTCTTGGTGAAGTTATGGTATATCACTTTATCATTTTGAAAGAGAAACATGCATATTATAGCTTAAGAGAATCCCGACCATCACTACACGTCATGCATATATGAATGAACCAACAAGTTTGTGAATTTAATTTAGGTACTCATAAAGTCAACTAAGGTCAAAGAATTTTATGAAGATGTTGTCTATAGTACCAAGAAGATACCCTAAAATTTTGGACTCTTAAAATTTTTTCTAGCTCAAGTTATAAACCTTCAAAGTTGTTCTTATAGACTATGATTAGGATAAAGACCGTCATGTTTAACTACATAGAAGTCTGAGGTCACTAGTCAGTATATCTAATGGTGAGCGTTTATCATCTAGATCTTGATCTAATGGTGTGCATGAAGTTAAATTATCAAAGGTTTCTAAGATTGAATGCACTTATGTCACATATCTCAATCTTATTGAGTTGATAGAAGATCAGTGGTTCATGGTGTTTATACAGATAGAGATCAATGGTGAGGGTTGAGTAAAAGAGTCAAATGTGTAGAATACATGTAGAGTTGCCAAGTGACATAATCATGGGATCTCTGATCTAATATCAATAGTGGATGTTTTAAGGTAAATATCAGGCTACACTAAGGAGATACATGGTACGTATTTGTTCAAAGTTTCTAGGAAGCATGAGATGAAGTTAAAGTATTTGATATTTAGTGTCTAAATAGTGACCGTTGGAATTTGAATTTTCAAATTAATGAAGGAAAACTAGTGATTAGTATTCAAGATATATATTTTTATCCAGGATGAATCTTTTGATGCAGTAAAAAGTAAAGTTAAGGCACATCCAAAAAATCTATTAAGAAGGTTTGAATGTTTTTGTAATCAATTATATAGAGCTTTAAAGTTTATTATGTTTGACCATGTTTTGCAAGTAACCCGAGAAGGGTAATTGAGTTGTTCTTGATGGTATTTGGATGTTTCAATATGAAATCTATATTGAAGAGCATTGCAGAGTCCATGAGGACTATATATATGGATTATGGAGGTTTGAACAATCCATTTTTAGTGTAAACAAAATCTTTGAAGTTGACAATGTTTATTGAAAGTGGTCATTCTAAGAGAGCTAAATTGAGTGCTAAGTGCCTGTATTGAAGTGTCTAAATCACATGGAGGTGTATAAGATGTCTTGAAGGGTTCACCCATGTGATTTAATCATATGGCTATGTGAAATAATTAAGTTTTGTTTTTAGAATTTTGATACTGTGTTTTTTATGTATAAAGGCCTAAAGAGCAAGGAAACCTACTTTGTAGGTTCAAGTATTGAGTTAGTGTTCTAGGTGACATTGACCCATGAGGGAGTAAGAAAGGGTTTATTTAAGATAATTTTGATTTTTTTGCTTCTTTGGTATAATGTGAAAGTGTCCCAAGGAGTTAAAGTTGTAAATATGAGTGAGTAGGCCTAATTGTTTTAGGTATCACCAAGACCTAATGGTGGTTTGGGTCTAATGAGGTAATGATCGACCTACGAAGAGTGTAGTTATCACATGTAACATATGTATGTACCTATGTTGAATATGGTTCAAATATGTAAAGCATCTTGGTCAACCAATGTGGGTTAAAGGAAGAGAGTGGTATATATATAAGGCATAATTGGACTAATTGAGGTTAGTGTGCGAGTGTGGATTCAAGAAAAGAAGAGAAATTTTGAAAGAGAAGGTACAGGTCATTAAGGATCATCAAAATGTGAGAAGACAAAATTGTGCTTATCTGATCAAGTTGTTTTAGGACACATAGGTCGTTGAACCTAATGAACCTAGAAGAGGCAGTTTGAGCAAGTTAGCCATAGAGGCAGCTTGAGAGAGTTTGATGGGTGAAGAGTGTAAGTAAGAGGATTCCATATCATGTATGTGGGACATTATATAAAATTTGGAGATGAGATCATAGGTAGTTAAGTTGGTTCTTGGTTTCCTATGGGGTTTTAGCCTCCTTACTAGTTGGAGCTAGCTAAAGGTCAAGTGGGTGCTTGATTAAATTCAAGGGTGGGTTCTACTTGATCATTTGTTGTTGGTCTAAATGTTGAATATTTTCTTTATAGGACTATAGTCCATCTTGTAGGGTTTACTGGGTTTTATCCCCCAAGAGGGTTTCCCACATATATGATGTGTTCATGTGATGTATGCTCTTATGTATGATTTCATGTTTATGTTGCTTGATCAAGATTGATGTATGCTAAATGTTTAAGATTTAGGAATTAAATTAGATTATCTAACATCACTAATTTACCCCCCTCTCAATGATTATACTTCTAATAATTGGTATCAGATCAAGACCTTCTATGCAAGTTTAACCTCTTAAAGTTGATCCAAGGTACACGATTCATATATTTATGGTAATGAAAGTGATAATGCTGATTTTTTCTTAAAACATGAAGATTATTAAAGAGTAATGAGATTGAAGCTAGGAGTTCAGTTTTAGTCAACTAAATTTTTCTTTAATAATGTCTCAAAGGATGATGACTATAATAAAAATTCTGTTCCACTCTTCGCTAAAGAAGAAAGTTGTTTAAAAGAAGAAGATATCATGTGTGATGAAGAAGTTTGTTATGACAGTAAATAAGAAGAAGTTGATGTGGATCTAAAATCTGAGCTCATGAGTGCCCTTACTAATCTAAAGAAGCAAAAGAAGAGGAATCACAAGATGAGGTATGTGATCAATGATCTTGAAGCACAAGACAAGGATCTTAAGGAGAGTTTATCAGGCAAGTCCATGAGAGAGGAAAAGAATAATCAAGAAATAATCAAGTCCGTGGAAGAGAAAACATGTAGATTAAATGATAACATGGCTAAAGAAGCTAAGGAGGATAAGGAAGCCATCAAATATCCCAAAATTCAATTACAGGTTGCAAGTTCAAGCATGAAAGCTAAAGAAGATGAATGTGATCAATTGAAGGCTAATCTTGTTTCCCTAAAGAATGAGTATAAATGGGTCATAGTCAAGATAGGCAAGCTTGATTAAGATCAAAAGAGATCAAAACAAGACAAAAAGGATGGTAGCATGAAAGACAATAAGTTAGACTAGGTCAAGAGAAATATGAAGAAGCCAATCAGATAACATATTGTTTTAAGGTATGCCAAAACTTTTATGGGCCATTGTTTTGGTTTTCATCTTGTGGGTCATAGAGTAAAGGACACTATAAGAAGAATAAATTATTCAAAGGGAGATCACTACAATATTCAATCAAAAGGTATGGAAGACATTGTTTGCTATAATTGTCAAAGCGTTGGTCATATTATTAGGTTTTTCAAGCAAAGACCTTTTAGTCAAGATAAGTTCAATTAGGATCTTAGAGTGCAAGAAAGAAGACCAGCTAGAGATTGCAAGAACAAAAAAAAATAGTCAAAGGAAGATCACAATTATCATCAATCAAAATGTATGCATGATCTTGTTTGTTTCAGATGTCATATAGTTAGGCACATTGATATATATTGAAATAATAGGTTGAATGAGTTTACAAAGAAAAATAAGGTATATGGAGCTCTTAGTGTGCAAGGAAGAGGTCAAAAATAGTTGTGTAAACCTAAGCCTATTAGGAGAGATCAGAATGACACCAAATATGGTTTGTTTTCTATAATAGACATGAAGGAAAGTCAAGAGTTGTGATTGTCTGAATTTGTTGACAAGTTTGAAGCAAAGAATGATGTCAAGGATCCATTCAAAGTCAACTTGGTGATGAGGTAGGACTATAATTCAAATGAGAGTATGTAGATATGGGAGTCTTCTGAGTTTTGGGACTTTTAGTCTCATTATGTCAATGGGGTGTCTCTCTCTAGGATTTAAGGAGACACTTTATAGAAATAAGAAGCATGGTGGATGCTTGTTGGGTCTTGGTTGGTGTTAGATGACAAGAAATCCATGAAGGTGAGATTCTATATTAGTTTGAGGTATGAAAAATAGAGTATAGTTGTGTATTCCTTTGTGTTGATTTAGTTCATAAGGAGTCATGTTATGATATATAAGAGATACTACTTGTTGTAAAGAGAGAGGGATTTGAGGGATAATATTGTGAGGATGAGTTGAATTAGAAGAAAGGTATGGATGCAATCAGATTTCATCATAGTTGGTCTCCTTAGGTAGCTTGATCTGGTGTAGTGCTTTGAAAATACTTGGATCTTGGTTTTGGGTGAGTCAAAATGCATTGTGTTTATTCTTGTTATTCTGATTAGTAGTATGGTGACTCTTGAGAAAGGACTTATGGGCCCTAGAAGTTAAAATATTGGTATGGATTTAAGGAGATATAAATTAGGTGTCTTTAGTGTGGTATGATGTTTTGACATGTTTCTTTTGAGAAATATATGTCAAAGAGTAGATCTTGGTTGTATATGTGGTCATGATTTAAGGCGGAGCATTTGTGAGCTGATTCTGTTCAATAATCTTGTGTTATTTGGTATGATTCATCATCTCAAGTGGAAAATCTTAGATAAAAGTGTGAAATCAATGATAATGAGTTGCCAAAATATTCTATTGCATAGAAAGACTAAATATTAGGTTAATATGGAGTATGAGGAGAATGTATTGTCGTAAAGGTCTTAGAGTTCTGTAAATGACAAGTTGTGCATACCTTAGAGTTAGAGGAAGATAATTTAAATAGTTTGAGAGGCTTAAATAGATATGCATGATGTGAGGGGGAGCATATGTGAGATGTTCTGGTCATGGTGGAGAATTTTGTTTGCTCTCGAGTTTCTTGGTTTGTGCTTAAGGGTATGTAGGTCAAACCATCATGATATAGGAAGTATCAGTTACCAAAGGATTCTAATCTCAAAAGTTTGTCAATAAGTGTTTATTCATGACCTCCATTTGTGATAAACATTTCAAAGATGGGTGTTGAACAGAAGGTGGTCTGTTGATCAAGTTTATCTTGTAAACCTAGTGTTTTTGATCATGTTGGAAAAATGGTTTTCCTGATGATTTGATATCTAAGGATAATTAATCAGTTGAAATGGACAAATGGGTGATCAAAAATTCTTTTGCATTCTTTTGGAAGTACATGGCTGGTTTCATGGAGGAGGATTTGTGCAAATGGAGGGCTAATTAGCTAGTAGGTTTGTGAAAGAAGTATGTTGCAAAGGAAGAGCTGAGGGTTTAGTTTTTGCATACATGAGTGGGCATATGATAATGATTTAAATATGGAATTTCAAGTCATGAGGGTATCTACATAGAGATTTATAGCTATTGCAATGTTTAGGTAGGGTTATTAGGCTTCTAAGCAAGGCTAGTGAAAAGAAAATATGTTTTGGTGATTTTTTCTAAATGAAAAAGGTATGATTGTCCCTAAATGAGTTTTTTCATTATTTTTGAACATATTTCATGTTTTGAGTATGGTTTGAAACATCTATTGGTGATCATGGAGTTGGCTTGAGAGAGAAGGTATGAAGGTAATTATGTTATGTCATCATTATTTATGGTGGTCTGAAGGTGATCAAGGTGTGCCTAAGCTTAGATGACCTAGGGGGAAAATCTTTTACTATTCTCAAGTCAATTTCAAGTAGTTTATAATGTTCATGAATGTTTTGTCTTCATATAAGCTATGTATGATCAAAGAAGAGTATTGTCATGGAGCATGTTTGAGATACTCGAGGTAAGAAGAGGTATGCACAATGTTAGGGGGAGTCTGTATCATGTCTCATAGGTGGTCCTTTCCTATTATTGGTCCTTGAAATATTTTTAGGTTTTTAGGATTAGGATTTAAGCCCACTTTTTCATTGTGTCAAAGGGGGAGAAAATGCTTTGTATTCATGTTGACATCAATGATAAAGGGGGAGATTATTGGAGGTTTTTCAATCATGTCTCCAAGGTGATGAAGGATGTTGATGAGGTATCATGTGTGCTAGGTTGAAAATGAAACTTTTTTTTAATGTGCTTCAATTTTCTTGCATAATTCTTCAGTGTTTGCATGGACAGGCAATTGATGGTTGTTATTGATAGCTTGGAGAGATATGGCACATTTTTAGGTCTATAAAGACAAATAATATGTTGTAAGGAATCCATAGATGTCTTGGTGAAGTTTTGGTATGTCACTTTATCATTTCTAAAGATAAACATGCATATTCTATCTTAGGAGAAGCCAGACCATCACTGGATGTCGTGTACATATGAATGAACTAGCAAGTTTATGCATATAATTTAGGTACTCAAAAAGTAAATTGAGGTCAATGTATTTCATGGAGATGTTTTTTATAGTGCCATGAAGATACCATAAAAATTTGGACTCTCGAAATGTTTTCTAGCTCAAGTTATAAACCTTCAAATTTTTTCTTACAAACTATGATTGGGCCAAAGACCATCAAGTTTAACTACATAGAAGTTTGAGGTCACTAGTCAGTAGACCTAATAGTGAGTGTTAGTCATCTAGATCTTGATCTAATGGTGCACATGAAGTCAAATTGTTAAAGCTTCCTAATATTAAATGTGCTTTTGACATATGTCTCAATATCTTTGAGTTGACAGAAGATGAACAACTTGTGGGTGTTCATATAAATAGAAATCAATAGCGCATGTCGAGTCAAAGAGTCAAATGTGTAAAAGGCACACTGATCTACCAAGTGGCACAATCATGGGAGATTTTATCTAAGATAAATGGTGAGCATTTCAAGGTAAATATCAATCTACTCTTTAGGAGATCGATGGTGTGTATTTATCCAAATTTTCCATCAAGCACGAGATGAGGTTAAATTGCTCGATGTTTAGTGTCTGAATAATGACCATTGGAATAGGAATTTTCAAATTAACAAATGAAAACTAGTGATTAGTATTTAAGTTATATATTTTGATCTAAGACAAATTTATTGATGAAGTAAAAAAGCAAATTTGTAGAGGACTCCAAGGTGCATCTAGAGAATCTAGTTAGAAGGTTTGAATGTTTGTATAGTCAAAGATATTGAGCTTTAAAATTGATTGTGTGTTTGACCATGTTTTACAACTAACCCAAGAAGGGTAATTGAGTTGTTCTTGATGGTATTTCGAAGTATGAAGATGAAATATCAACTAGATAGCTTTTTATACTCCATGAAGACTATTTGTATGGATTGTGGAGGTTTGACAAATCTATCTTTAGTGTGAATGAAAGCTTTGATGTCGATGATGTTTATTGAATACATTAGTAGATTGAGTGATCATCTTGAAGAGATAAGTTGAAGATGCTATGAGAAAAATTATAGAATCAAATGAGTATGGAGATGTTATATAAGTCCTTATTGATTATGATAAATCATTAGTTGTCATAGTTAACCCTAATCAAATATGGAGAGTCAAAACAACTTGATTGAATTTTGACTGTATATGAGCAGTATGAGTGGTCATTCTAAGAGAGTTGAATTGAGTACTTAGTTCTTATATTGAAGTGTCTAAATCACATGGAGGTGTATCATAAGTACTCAAGGGTTCACCCATGTGATCTAATCATATGGATCTATGAAATACTTGAGTGTTTGCTTTAGAAGTTTAAGACTATCTGTTTCATGGATAAAAGCCTAAAAAACGAGGAGACCTAATTGGTAGGTTCAATTATTGAGTTAGTTTTATAGGTGACATAAAACCATGAGGGAGTAATTGAGGGTATATTGAAGACAATTTTGATGTGTTTGAATCTTTGGTAGAAGTTGAAAGTGGCCTAAAGAGTTAAAGTTGTAATGTATGAGTGAGTAGACCTAATTGTTTTAAGTCTCACCAAGACCTAATGGTGGTTTGGGTCTAATGAGGTAAATAATGACCTATGAAAAGTGTGTTTCTCACATGTTAATGGACCTATGTTAATTTTTTTTCAAATATGTAAAGTATCTTAGCAGACCAAAATGGGTTAAATTAAGAGAGTAGTACATATAAAAGGCATAATTGGACTAATTGAGGTTGTTGTACGAGTGTGGATTAAAGTGAAGAAGATAACCTTTGAAAGAGAAATTATAGGTCATTAAGGACCATCAAAATGTGAGGATAATTATTCATGCTTGTTTGATCAAGTTTATGCAGGAGGACACACATGTCACTAGACCTAATGAGCCTAGAAGAGGGAGTTTGAGAAAGTCAGCCATAGAGGCAACTTGAGAGAGTTTGAGGGGTGAAGAGTGTAAGTAAGAGGAGTCCATCATTATGTGTTTTTGAAATCAGATCAGAGGTAGATATTAGATTAGAGTTAGTTAAGTTGGTACTTGGTTGCGTAGGGGTTGTAGTCTCCTTACCAGTTGGAGCTAGATAAAGGTCAAGTGGGTGCTTGATTAAATTTAGGGGTCGGTTCTAATTGATCAGTTGGTGTTGTTCTAAATGTTCAATCTTTTATTTATAGGACTATAATACATATTATAGGGTTTAGTGGGTTCTATCCCCAAGATGATTTCCCACATATATGATGTATTCATGTGATGTATGCTTCGAATGTATGTGCTTTCATGTGTATGTTACTTGATCAAGATTGATATATGTTGAATGTTTAAGATTTGGGAATTAAATTGGATTATATACCACCACTGATTCACCTTCCCTCTCAATTATTGTACCTCCAATAATTAGTATCATATCAGGACCTTCTATGCAAGTTTAACCACTTAAATTTGATCCAAGGTACAAGATTCATCTATTTGTGGTAATGAAAGTGATAATGATGAAGTTTTATTAAAACAAAAATAGTATTCAAGAGTAATGAGATTGAATCAAGGAGGTTAGTTGCAATAAAATGAATTTTTGGTTAATAATGTCTCAAAGGATGATGAGTATAATAAAAATTATGTTCCACTCTTGGCTAAAGAGGAAAGTTATTCAAATGAAGAGGATATCATGTGTGATGAAGAAGTTTTCTATGATAGTGAAGAAGAAGAACTTGATGAGGAACTAGAAGCTGAGCTCATGAGTGCCGTTATTGATCTGAATAAGCAAAAGAAGAGGAATCATAAGATGAGGTATGTAATCAATGATCTTGAAGCACAAGTTAGGGATATTAAGGAGAGCTTGTCAAGAAAGTCCATGAGAAAGCAAAAGAAGAATCAAGAACTAATTAAGTCCATGGAAGAGAAAGCCTGTAGATTAAATGATAACATGGCTAAAGAAGCTAAGGAGGATATGGATACCATCAAATATCTCAAAATTTAATTAGAAGCTACAAGTTCAAGCATGAGAGATAAAGAAGACGAATGTGATCAATTGAAAGTTAATATTGTTTCCCTGAAGAATGAGTATGAAAAGGTCATAATCAAGATAGGCAAGCTTGAAGAAGATCAAAATATATTAGAAAAAGACAAAAAATATGGTAGAGTGAAAGATAAAAAGTCAGATCAAGTTAAGAGTAAAATGAAGAATACAATCATACAACAAAATGCTTCAAGGTATACCAAAAATTTTATGGGCCATTGTTTTGTTTGTCATCTTGTTGGTCATAGAGCAAAGGACTATGTAACAAAAATTAATTAGTCAAAGGGAGATCACTAACATATTCAATCAAAAGGTATGGAAGACATTATTTTCTAAAATTGTCAAAGAGTTGGTCATATTATTAGGTTCTACAAGAAAAGAAAATTTAGTAAAGATAAGTTCAATTAGGCTCCTAGAGTGCAAAAATGAAGACCATCTAGAGAATGCAAGAGGAGAAGAAATTATTCAAAGGAACATCATAATTATCATCAATAAAAATGTATGAATGATCCTGTTTGTTTCAGATGTCATAGAGTTGGCCACATTGATATATATTACAATAACAATTTGAATGAGGTAAAAAATAAAATAAGGTGTATGGAGCTCTTAATGTGCAAGGAAAAGCTCAAAAATGGTTGTGTAAACCTAAGCCTATTGGGAGAGATCAAACTGAGACCAAAGATGGTTTGTCTGCCATAATAGACATGAAGGAAAGTCAAGAGTTGTTATATTCTAAATTTGTTGACAAGTTTGAAGCAAATAATTAAGTCAAGGATCTATTCAAAGTCAACTTGGTGATGAGGCAGGACTCCAATTGAAATGAGAGTATGGATATATAGGAATCTCCTAATTTTTGTGACTTTTAGTCTCATTATGTCAAAGGGGTGTCTTTCTAGGTTTCAAGGAGACACTTTATAGAAAGAGGAAGCATGATGGATGCTTTTTGGGTATTGGCTGGTGTTGGATGACAATAAATCCATGAAGGTGAGTTTCTATATCAGTTTTAGGTATGAAAAATAGAGTACATTTATGTGTTCCTTTGTGTTGATTTAGTTCATAAGGAGTCATGTTATGATATATAAGAGATAGTCCTTGGTGTAACGAGAGAGCTCTTTGAGGGTTAATATTGTGAAGATGAGTTGCATTAGAAGATAGGTATGGATGCAATTATATTACATCATAGTTTGTCTCTTGAGGTAGCTTGATCTGGTGTAGTGCCTTGAAAGTACTTGGGATCTTGGTTATAGGTGAGTCAATCTACATTATGTTTGTTCTTATTGTTATAATCAGTATTATGGTGACTCTTGAGAAAGGACTTATGGGCCATATAATTTTAGAGATTAGTATGGATTTATGGAGATCTAACTTAGGTGTCTTGAGTTTGGTATGCTATTTTGACATGTTTCTTGTGAGCAAGATCTGTCAAAGACTAGATCTTAGTTGTATATGCGGTCATGATCTAAGGGGGAGCATTTTTGAGATGATTCAATTCAATAAGATTGTGTTATTTGATATGATTCATCATATTAAGTGGAGAAACACAAATAAAGGTGTGAAATCAAGGATAATGAGTTGTCAATATATTCTATTGCATAGAAAGATTGAAGACTAGGTTAGTATGGATTATGAGGAGAATGTATTATCATAAAGGTCTAAGAGCTATTTAGATGACAAGTTGTGCATACCATGGAGTCAGGTGGAGATAATTCAAATATTTTGAGTGTCTTAAATATTTTTGCATGATGTGAGGGTCAGCATATGTGAGATGTTCTAGTCATGGTGGAGAATTTTTTTTGTTCTCAGGTTTCCCAGTTTGTGCTTAAGGGTATATATGGTAAAAAATCATGATCTAGTAATTATGGGTTTCCAAAGGATTATAAGCTCAAAATTTTGTTAGGAAGTGTGTATTGATGACCTCCAAGTGTGATAAAATTTTCAAATATGGGCGTTGATTAAAAGGTGGTGTTTTGATTGAGTTTCTCTTGTAAACCTAGTGTTTTTGCTCATGTTGAAAAAATGGGTTTCATCATGATTTGTGATCTTAGGATATTTAATCAATTGAAATTACCAAATTCTAAACAATTTTGTCACATTATTATGGAAGTGCATGGTTGGCTCCATAGAGGAGGATTTATGCAAATGGAGGGCTAATTAGCTAGTAGGTTTGTGAAGGAAGTATATTGTAGAGGAAGAGTTGAGAGTTTATTTTTGGCATACATGAGGGGGCATATGATAATGATTCAAATATGGAATTTAAAATCATGAGGGTATCTACATAGATATTTATGGCTATTTTAATGTTTAGGTAGGGTTACTAGGCCTCTAAATAAGGTTAGTGAAAAGAAAAGATGGTTTTTGTCATTTTCTCTAAATGACAAAGGTATGATTGTCCTTAAATGAGTTTGTTTTTTTTATTTTTGAACATCTTTCATGTTTTGAATATGGGTTGAAACATCTGTTGGTGATCATGGGGTTGGCTTGAGAGAGAAGGTATGAAGGAAATTATGTTGTGTCATCATTATTTGTGGTGGTTTAAAGGTACTCAAGGTGTGCCTAAGCTTAGATGACCTATGGGGAGTCCCTCTCAGTATTCTCAAGGCAAGTTAATGTAGTTTTGGATGTTCATGTATGTTTTGTCTTCATATAAGCTATTTATGATCAAAGAAGAGTATAGTCATGGAGCATGTTTGAGAAGCTCAAGGTAAGAAGAGGTATGCACAATGTTAGGGGGAGTTTGTATCATGTCTCATGGGTGGTCTTTTCATATTATTGGTGCTTTAAATCTTTTTAGGTTTATAGGATCAAGAGTTAAACCCACTTTATCTTTTTGCCAAAGGGGGAGAAATTGCTTTATATTGGTGTTGACATTAATGATAAAGGGAGAGATTATTGTAGGTTTGTCGATAATGTCTCCAAGCTGACCAAGGATGTTAATGAGGTATCATGTATTCTAGGATTACAATGAAAAAGTGTGGTTCAATGTGCTTCAGTGTTCTTATATAATTATTTAGTGTTGCTTGGATATGCAATTGATGGTTGTTATTAATATCTTTGAGAGATATGGAATATTTTCAAGTCTGTAAGGATAAAGAAGAAGTTGTGAGGAATCTATAGATGTCTTAGTGAAGTTTTGGTATGTCACTTGATCATTTGTAAAGAGAAACATGCATATTATATCTTAAGGTAAGCCAAACCATCACTGCACATCATGCATATATGAATGAATCAACAATTTTATGCATTTAATTTAGGTACTCAAAAAGTCAATTAAGGTCAAAGGATTTCATGGAGATGTTGTCTATAGTGCCAAGAAGATACCTTGAAATTTTAGACTCTTGAAATGTTTTCTAGCTCAAGTTATAAAACTTCAAATTTGTTCTTACACATTGTGATTGGGCCAGAGACCATCAAGTTTAACTACGTAGAAGTCTAAGGTCACTAGTCAGTAGACCTAATGGTGAGCGTTCATCATCCAGATCTTGATCTAATGGTGCATGTGAAGTCAAATTATTAAAAGGTCATAATATTAAATGTGCTTGTGACATATGTCTCAATCTCATTGAGTTTGTAGAAGATCAACAACTTGTGGGTGTTTGTACAAATAGAATTCAATGGTACAAGTCAAATTAAAGAGTTAAATGTGCAAAAGGCACACTAATCTACCAAGTGGCACAATCACGGGAGCTCTGATCTAAGATCAGTGGTGAGAATTTTAATGTGAATATTAGGCTACTCCCAAAAAGATTGATGATGTGTATTTATCCAAATTTTCCATCAAGCATGAGATGAGGTTAAATTTCTCGATGTTTAGTGTCTGAACAATGACTGTTGGAATTTGAATATTCAAATTAATAAAGGAAAACTACTGTTTATTATTTAAGCTATATATTTTTATCTAGGACAAATTTATTAATGAAATAAAAAATAAAAGTTATAGAGGACTCTAAGGTACATCTAGAGAATCCATTTATAAGATTTGAATGTTTGTATAGTCAAATATTTTGAGCTTTAAAGTTGACTGTGTGTGACCATATTTTGCAAGTAATCTGAGAATGGTAATTAAGTTATTCTTGATGGTATTTTGATTTTTCAATATAAAATATATATTGGATAGTGTTTTATACTCGATGAGGACTATCTATATAGATTGTGGAGGTTTGACCATTCCATATTTAGTGTGAAAAAAGATTTGAAGTTGATGATGTTTATTGAATCCACTGACAGGTTGAGTGATCATCTTGAAGAGATAAGTTGAATATGTTCTAAGTATAATTGAAGAATAAAATGAGTATGTATATGTTATATAAGTATCTATTGATTATGACAAATTAATTGTTGTCATATTTTTCCCTAATCAGATATGGAGAGTCAAAATAACTTGACCAAATTTTGATTGTCTATGAGCAGTGTGAGTGGTCATTCTGAGAGAGTTAAATTGAGTGCTTAGTACCTTTATTGAAGTTTATAAATCACATGGAGGTTTATATTAAGTCTTGGAGGGTTCACCCATGTGATATAATCATATGTCTATGTGAAATACTTGAGTGTTTGCTTCAGGAGTTTGAGACTATGTTTTCTGTGTATAAAGGCCTAAAGAGCAAGGAGACCTAATTGGCAGGTTCAAGTATTGAGTTAGTATTATAAGTGACATGAAAACATGAGAGAGTAAGCAAGGGTATATTGAAGATATTTTTTATGTGTTTGAATATTTGGTAGAAGCTGAATGTGGTACAAAGAGTTCAAGTTGTAACGTATGAGTGAGTAGACCTAATTGTTTTAGGTCTCACCAAGACCTAATGGTGGTTTGGGTCTAATGAGGTAATGAATGACCTATGAAAAGTTTGGTTCTCACATGTAACATATGTATGGACCTCTTTTAAATGTTGTTAAAATATGTAAAGCATCTTATCTAACCAAGATGGTTTAAACTAAGAGAGTGGTATATATAAGGCATAATTGGACTAATTGAGGTTGTTGTGTGAGTGTGGATTCAAGAGAAGAAGAAAAAATTTGAAAGAGAAGCTTGTTTGATCAATTTAATTTTGGAGGACACATAGGTCATTGGACCTAATGAGCCTAGAAGAGGTAGTTTGAGCAAGTTATCCCTAGAGGTAGCTTGAGAGAGTTTGAGGGGTGAAGAGTGTAAGCAAGAGGAGTCCATCATTAGGTGTGTTTGACATTAGATCATAGGTGGATATTATATTAGAGGTAACTGATTTGGTGCTTGGTTTCTTAGGGGGTTGTAGCCTCCTTACTAGTTGGAGCTAGCTAAAGGTCATGTGGGTGATTGACTAAATTCAGGTGTGGGTGCTCCTTGATTAATTGGTGCTGGTCTAAATGCTAAACATGTATTTATAATATTGTAGTCCATCTTGTAGGTTTTAGTGGCTTTTATCCCCCAAGAGGGTTTCCCACATATATGATGTGTTCATGTGATGTATGCTCTTATGTATACTTTGGATGTATATGCTTTCATGTTTATGTTGATTGATCAAGATTTATGTATGATAAATGTTTAAGAGTTTAGAATTGAATTGGATTATCTAGTATCACTAATTCAACCCTCCTCCCTCTCAATGATTGTACCTCTAACAATATTTTCAATTTTTCCTAAAATACCATTTTATATCAAATACAAGTATAATTTTGAATAAACTTTTGAAAAACCATGATATATATATATATATATATATATATATATATATATATATATATATATATTCAACCTTACCCTTCATATGCTAAAATATAAACCATAATAAAATAATGTGTCTATATATATATATATATATATAGACACATTATTTTATTATGGTTTATATTTTAGCATATGAAGGGTAAGGTTGAAAATATAATTGAATTTTTCAAATGAAAACATGGTTGAGTATCAAATTTAGTCTCCGTGAAACTATTAAAAAACCATGATATATATAAACTTTACCCTTTAAATGCTATGTTAATATAAACCATAAGGGCAATATGTATGTATGTATGTATGTATGTATCTATCTATCTATCTATCTATCTATCTATCTATCTGTGTGTGTATATGTATGTATGTATGTGTTGATTCTTCTAAATGTACCACAGGTGCCCTTAGTGTTTAAGGAACACTTCCAATTTTATAATTTATAAAATTTGGAGCATGAGTTACAGGTTTTGACAATCTGGTTGCCTGTGGTGAAATAGAAATAGAGTAAGATAACTATTCCACAATATTTATATAATTTTGGTGGTTGGCAGCCACCTTGGCCCATTCTTTGTGAATCCTTGTTGACATTTAGTGAATTAAGTTCATAATTTAAGATACAAACTAATCTAAATTGATATTTATAATGTGGTTAAAACTAAAGTGATCATGTTGTAAACAAAAAAAGCAAAAAGAAGGGTAAGGCAAAAAAGAAATAAGTGATTGTCAATTTTAGTCTTGAACATTATGACAAAGTATTAATGGAAATTGAATATGTATTTAACAAATATAGAATGCAAAATAGCCTAAGCTCAAATCTCACTATATATCAAGAAAACTTCAAAGGAAAAAATTTAAGAATCACAAGTAAGAACAAAGTCTACTTTAGGGATTTACCACTTTAATCAAATAGACATTCCACATCTGAATATAGAGAAAAATGAAATGAATTAGAACATAAGATATTTCAACTAATCTAGCATAGGTCCAAATCACAAACCCTCTGATTGAAGATTACCATTTAGAATTTAAAGACACTATTCAAATTTAAGACCTCTACTAACAATTGAGAGAAAAGATACATTAATAATTAACACATCAAAATGGACAATCCTTGTAGAATTCATTGATTCTATTAATTTATTTAGGTATATAAAGTTTCTAAAAAATATGTCCCTTTTATAATGGTGATACATAACTTTATAAAAAGAATAGGTAGTCTACCAGTCAATTACAAAATATAGGTGTACAAAGGAAAGGACAATTATCCTGACAAGATCTATAATACACGTGCTTTCCCAAATCATATTGACCTAGAGGAAAATATGCTAACAAAATAGCATATGCCTTATAATAGAATATTTTATTAAAAAATGATACCTAATTTCTATTAGAATAGAATATTTCTCTAGCTTACTGGTGGTGCCCCTGTTTATTATTGGAGGATGCTCATGGCCCTCTCATGTTGTTCATCAACTAGCTCGAGACTCACAATAGGCTTCATGATGCATTCCTCCTCTTGGGCAGCTAGCTCATTGAATTCTTTGTCATTTCTAGCCAAGACCTCCTGGATGCTTCTAGCTTTATTAATCCTTTTACCTGCATTAAATCTCATATCCAAGATATTGTTCTTATCTTGTTGAGACTAGACTTTGATTTTTACTTATATTTTTTGAATCACCAAAGTGGCCCTGTGTTTGAACTCTTCATCACTGATGAGGCCAATGGAAGTAGGTTATGCAAGATTGATAAGTATGGTCCAAAGAAGTTACTCAATTCTGCTAATGATCAATTTGTCATATTTTATAAGCCTCTTTACCTTGGTATGTCAGGTACTCAAGATTTGAACCTTATCAATAACAATCCTCAAGATTGTGCCTAGGTGTCACATACTTATGGTTCTAAAGTTTGGGATCTGTTTCTTTACTTAAATGTTAAAGAGATGAGCAATCATGTCCTCTAAGTCCTAACATTGGGTAACTAGGTCTTTGGCTAATTTATCTTGGTCCTCTAATTTATGTTGTCTCATCTCCATTGATTTTAATGCCTCAAAAATGTCGTAGAATGAATTGTTAAGCATCTTGATCATTACATCTAGTACCGATAGGATTGCTTTAGTTTTCAAGTTCTCTTTCTCACTTTCCAAATTCTAGATCTTCTATTTCAAACCCTAGACCCCAACCTTGGCCTGTTGTGATTGTGATTCTATCATTATTTCCATATAATCCACATGGATGGTAACTTCACCAAGTTGCTAGCCTCCCATAGCTGTAAATATTATAAATGGTTCCACCTTCTAAAAGGTGAATTATTATATCCCAACCATGGCTATCCTAGTTGTTACTATTTCTAAACCTACTGTCTCAGGATTGAAGTGCACTTTTGTAATTGGTTCATTAAACCTGTTGTTACTATTTCTAAGCCTATTGTCTCATTATTAACATTGGTCATCTTATGAGCTATACTTGGAGTGTAGACTATTTCAGCATCAATTTAATGGGGTAGTTAGTGTATGATCTTATTTTCCTTGTATTTTTTTTACTTGGATTATTCCTACACATGAGGGTTCAACCTGCTTAGGTGTCCTTACTCTTGAGGAGTTAATTGACCACCATTATTAGCTAGTGTGGGTTACTTTTTGACCAATTATTCTGGGTATGGAAGTTAACACTATTTTGGGAGGTTGTTACACTTCCTCCTATTTGTAATACATATTGTAATCTATTCATATGCACTATATGGGAGTAAATGAGAGTTGAATATTTATTTTCTCTCTTTCACAACTTCTTGCTCATTAGCTACTTTGATTTTTTTAATCTTCTATGCATTATTTTTTCCAGCTACTCTATCTTGGTGTAATCCTATATATATTTTTCCGAGGGTGGATTTCTTCCCCTCAACTATGTTTTTTATAGGTGGGGTTTTTATACCTAGCTTTTTCCTAATGCCTTGTTGAACATATTTTGGGCTTTTGATTGGGTATTAAAAGCCAAGTTCAAATCTTAGTTATTCTTTGGTTGTGGTCCTTTAGTTTATTGTTGATAGAATATCATAAGACTTAAAGATCCATATTTTTGATCTTGTTTCATGCTGGTAGCCTTAGTTTTAATTGGTATGGCTGAGGTCAAGCTATCATTCAATTATTTGGGCTTGTTTTCCCTATATTTAATGCTCATTTTATTTTTTTAGAAAGATGGTTATTATTTCATAAGGGATGGCATTTTTCACCTTGTGTTATTTTTGGATCTCTTTTTTGGATCTCAGGGCATTGTAATTCATTATTTTTTAGAGATTATGATCCATGATGATGTTCATTATTGACATTTTTTTAGGGAAAGTTCTTCCAATGTCTTGAATGTTTGATATCATCTCAACCCAGTATATAGTGTACCTATTTCTTAGGTGCATTGTTTGTATATTTCAGTTATGGGGTCAAAATTTTAGTCTCTAATGAGGTTGATAGTTGAGTGATTTAGGTTTTTTACTCTTTGTTTTCAACATTGATTTTGTTTAGGTTTAACTAATGTTTAGATAACACTTATTTATATGGGCTTGTATGCTCTATTTTGATTTTGGTTGAGCTTTGCTGAAATACATTTAGTAACCTATTACAGGTTTGGGGATCATATTAAAACCCTTTTATGGTTTAGTGATCTCATCAAAATGCTTGTGTAGTTGGTTAGACTTTGGGTTGTAATTCATATCTCTAGTTTTGATTCAGGTTTATTAATAAATGTTGAGTATTAGTTATTGTTTTGTGTTCAGGATATTTATCTATGCTGGTTTTTATTGAACTTATTGTATATATTTATGATATTTTTTTCTTTCAAGCTCTAGTATATGTTATAGAGATTCATTGTTTATCTTTAGGAAAAAATCATTGATATTTTGCTAAGGTTTAGTTATTATTTCACTGCTAGGCTATGCTTTCCCTATTAGACATTTTTGAGATTCATTGAATATATTTTTAAATATTGAAGTAGGTTGGTGAACCTCCATAGTAAAATCCCTCACTCACAAGGCATAAATCTAGCTTCAAAAGCATTTATCCTTATTAAAAAAGACAACTCTGTCACAATACTTACACCACTATCTATAAGAAGGGAATATTATTATGATAATTATTCTTACTTGAAAAAAAATAAATAGTAAAAATCTTTGATTTTTATGTAAATAAATTTATGTTTCTTTCTATGGACACATAATTATGGTACAAAACTATTTTCATTATGTTTTTTCCATGTTTTGGTACATTTGGTCCACTTATGTATATTTAACTATTTTTAGATATATTTTATCTTACATTAGACTATAGTCGGTCTTATTTCATCTATATGTCATTAGGTTCATCTATTATCCACTTTATGAGTAGCCTTATCTCCATTACAGGAATTTATTTGGCCTGATATGGAATTGACAACCTGTTGATCCTATCTTATACATAATTGATGGCATACAACCTTTTCCATTATGTTTTTGTGAGTCCTCCTACCTTGGTAAAATTTAACGTGCATTAAATTATTTTGGTTATAAAATTATTACATGTTTAACTATATTGTGTTTTTTACTAAGGAACCCTATATATTCAATGTCGTCCTTAGTCATTTACCAAGTGATAATCAAATGGAAAATCTTTCCTAGTTTTAAGAAACACATTAATCAAATTTATTTTTACAATTGTGAGTGAGTTTAAACATTGATTCTAAAAAGAATTTATATCACATAAAATCCTTGTTTCATTATCAACTTGTACCAAAGCATGATTTAAGAACATGTTTATGTAGTTGTATTAGAATTACTAGGGAGAGAAGGTGGATCCCTTGTATCAAATACACTTGACTCACATGCATAATAAAAGTACACTGACTCTGATTTTAAGTGTGTGGGATATGTAATTATAAATCCTCAAGAGGTAGCCAAAGTTATCTATCCTTACATAGTTTTTTTATTGTTAATTTTTAAGGGATATGTCAAGTTAAAAAATAGAAGACAAAAAACACATTATTTTGTTAAATTCTTCATAATAATAACATAACCCTCTAATTTATCTACCACTACATCTGGCCATAAAATTGAAACACTTGAAATATAGTGAATGATACATTTGGAAGTCAGGTATAAAATTCAATGTCCTTATAATTATGTCTCATAAAAATGTGTAAAAACATTGAAAATATCCTAGTGACAGTCAATAGTCATATTTCATACAAAGCAAGACAATCACCTATAGAGTCTAGATCTCGTCTCAAATTCAAAAATAGTGATGAGATTTGTCACATTTTCTCATTATACCTTGATTTCATTTATCTTACTTAATTTCTTCATTTTTTATATGTTTTTTCCTATTTTTATATGTTTTTTCCTATTTTTAGCCTTGAGGTAGATAAATTATTATTTTGGATTGTATTATCTTACATCTACTTGTGTCATAATTTTTGCTTATTGTGTATAAGTTAATTTTCCTGGTTTTAAAATAGTTAAAATGAATTCTAATATCATGTCAAATTAAAATATTAATATATAAAACAATTCAATTTTTAACAACACACAATCATAATTATGACCCTCTATATAGCTCATCCTATCATCACACTTGTGACACAATTAGTCTATTTTTTCCCATGTTAATTACATTAGATACACCTTCTCTGTGA
This sequence comes from Torreya grandis, assembly GCA_037957365.1. NCBI lineage: Eukaryota > Viridiplantae > Streptophyta > Pinopsida > Cupressales > Taxaceae > Torreya > Torreya grandis. The sequence continues at coordinate 4,253,976 of JARHVA010000359.1, forward strand.
GGATTGTGTTCATCTTTTTATCTATATTTTTCTTGATCTTTAACACATGTTTGAAATCCAACAATTTCACTTTTATATACTCGCTAAATTTTCATGCCATAGTGATAATTAGACATAGTGATACACATATATGTAAAGGATCAAAGTATTTTTAGGGGTTATTTTTTCCCATAAATTTTTTTAAAGTTTTTATATTCACCAATGAAAAAAAAATGTAAAAACAATTTGCCAAGTTTTTAATAAAATGTTCACAAATTTGTAAAATTTGCCAAAATATACAGGTATTAGTAGTAAATTCTATGGTTTTCCTTATAATTTTCCTACCATAAATAATTTTCATAGATTTTGAAATAAAAATACACCTAAAATTAGACACTTTAAAAAAAATATATATCATTCCTTAAAAATTACACTAGAAAGAATGCCACATATACTCTTACAATGACCTACAAGTAGTCTTATCAACATCCACCTAATTTTAAAATCCATTTTAAAAAATAAGGTTGTTAAAATTTTGTTTCACTAACATTTAACATGGTAAAACACGTATACCAAGATGTTTATAGTCACACTGGGTGTACAGATGTAAAAGGGTGAGTCTTGGATGGCTTTGGTATAGTGAAATCTCCTTGTTCAAGAACAATGTCCTATATTTAGTAAGCCATAGTCCTAACACCATACTAATATTGGTGTCTAATCTGGTGGAAATATTTTTCCACATCATATAAAATATTTATGGGATTCCATTAATTATAATGGTAAGGAGTGGAACCATCTAAGAATCACCACACTTCAAATTCATCATTGTGAACCATTTACATGTGAAAGCATAGAACATGCAAGCCTACATCATCAGTGAGTATGGATAAAAATAAATGACATTTTGATCCTTAATCAACATGGGAGGGGTGCTTGTGCTCAATTTACTCATCAAATAATATATCCCCTAGTACAAGGACCACTTTGAAGTCATTTTCTAGGTCATGGTCACCGATTTATATGACGTTATAAAACTAAATGGATATAAGGTTATTACATGTGTAAATTAGGACTAAAATTTATTTAAAAAAATCAAATAAAGATATCTACTCTAGTTAGATATATTAAAAGAATCTACTTATTCACATGTGAGGAGGAGATTCAACCTATAAGGATGTTTCCTTGGACCCTCATTTCATAGGATTTTGAGTATTTAGAATTATTTTTAGCCATGGTTAACCCTTATTTGACAAAGAATGTGTGGGAAAATAATAAATTAAATTAATTCAAACAAAATAAGGAAATGTGATGAATTCTTCTTATGTTTTATTTTTTAAACTATGGCCAGACCTTTCACCTCCTCTACATAATTAAAACAACTAAATAGTTTGATAAAATTAATTATATGACACAAAAACATAACCTTCAATACATATGAAACATTAAAAATTACATTCAAATTTTCTTATGATGTTGGGTCGGATGGCAACTATGACTAATGTAGGCCAACCTTGCGTATCATAAAGTGGTAGAGTATTACACATGGACTAAATTTTATGTTTATATGACTATGGCCATATTTAAAAAATTTACCTAAAATACAATTAGATTTTTTTTAAATTATATCAAGTTCAAGTATAATTTTGAGTAATTATCAAAAAATCTTGATGAATGAGATTATTCATCTTTCACATTTTTCATTATGTTTTTGTATGGATGGTATTCATAATTTTTATCTTATGTGGAAATATTCATGCTAGGGATGAATCAGATCTTCCATCCATAACATACCCTTACACTTTCAAGTAATGATATCGCTATCACTTGTAGTGCCAAAACACCACTGCAAGATTAAAAATTGTAAATCATCATTACATTTTTTAGGTCAAGTAAATTGGGATAAATAAAACTTAAAATCAATTTGGTGGAAACTACAATTATATTTGATATCTGAAAATGAATAAATATTATAAACCACTTCACCTTCTAATTTGACTATTCACCTACTACAATGAGACAAAATCTCTTCTAAACCTATGCACCTATGATTAGTAATATTATGTACAATAATATTGCATCCATATTTAATATGTAAGGGTTATTGTGATAAAAAAACATGCTTCCAAAATTTTGAATTTTTTCTCATCTAAGAATCTGTTTTCAAAATTTCTATTAGTTGCTCCATAATCAAAAAATGTAGCAATTTTATGCCATATTTCACATAATGTTGAATCAAATGGAAATTTTTTTTTATGTGTTTGGATCTATCATAACATACAATATCCTTCACCATTTGTGGTATAGATATGTTTTCAACCATGAGGGGTGTTGACAAAACCTATTGTTATTGGAAATCTAAAAGAATCCTTTTAGTCCACAAATATTATTTGATTTCCTCTGAAAGCTATCATGTATTTGTATTCTACTGAAGAAATTTATAGCACTAATTAATTCTTTGGATTCCAATTGATTATTATTATTCCCAAATTCATCAAAAACCCTGATATATATTTCCCATCTTCAAAATCAATAGCATAGTTAGAATATGAGTATCTTACCAATTTTAAACCTTATGCCTTGGAGTATTTGAGCCCAAAAAATTATGTTCCTTTTATATATTGAAGGACTATTTTTGTTGATACCTAGTGACTTTATCTTGGGTTATTGTATGAATATATAAAGAACACCAAAAATAAAATAAATATTTGGTCTAATTATGTTCACATATATCAGAATTTTAATGAACTATCTATATTTAGTAGCATCTACCAAGTTTGTGCTATCTTCTGATGTCAATTCAATATTTTGTTCCATAGGTTTACTGAGAGGATTACTATTTGTCATTCTGAATTTACTTAGAATTTCACCAATATTTTTTTTATTGAGAGATGAAGATGTGATTGAAATTTTAATCACTTAAACACCCAAATTTTAATGAAGATAACCTATATTTGTCATTTCAAAGCCTTTCCTAAAATTTGATTTGACTTTTTCATTGTATCTCTCATTATTTCCTATGATGAGTAGATCATCCACATGCACTACTTGAAACACTTTTTTTTTGAATTGTTTTTAAAAAAAGTGTTGCATATTCAAACTTTTTTTTAAATTCATGTTTAGGAGGTTCCCAGTGAGATTTTTATATCATGATATTGGGGCTTCTTTCAAACCATATAATGAATTTTCCATTTTGTATGCTTGTCATCCACTACAAAACCTTATGGGTGAGTCATGTACACTATTTTTTTGAGATCATCATTTATAAATGTAGTTTCTACATCAATTTAATGAACATTCCATCTGTTTTATGCTTCCCATGCGAACAAAGGTAGAATAGTAGTTCATTTTCCTATTATTTTAAAAAGTTCCATTGTAGTCTATCCCTTAGTTATGAGAAAATCCCTTTCAAACAAGCATTACTTTGTGATTTTCATGTGAGCCATATTATTTTTATTTGTTTCAAAATATGTACTTGTAGCCGATAGGTTTAAATCCAATTGGAGGATAAACAAACTCCCTAGTTCCATTTTAGACCTAAGCATCATTCTCACTCTTCATTACTTTTCTCCATACGTCAAACTTCCTAGCTTCATTAAAGGAAGTAGGTTAAGTGTCAAAAGAAACATTAACATATTTTATTGAAGGTCATATAAGGTTAAATTTTTTATCTTATCTTTAATTTCATCCAAGAATTTATTTGATTATTTTTCAGTTGCATGTGCACTTCAAGAGCCTATTTTATAACCTCATCAACTCTTACCTATTTCAATGTCTATTCAACCGATTTTGGAATATTTTTTTGAGTAGTTCATGGAATCATGGGTGCCTCATTTTATTAATATGAATATCTTTCATTTTATAACATAAGACCACCTTTTAATCAAGTTTCAAATTCTTCCACATGGGGAGCATCATTTTCAATTACATGAGTCAATAGAGATTCAATTGTTTTCAAATTATAGGTCCCCCCTTAACTTTTTAATAACTCCATATCAATATCCTTGAAAATATCAAAGTTTGTATATTTATAAAGTGGATTCAATTTCTAACTGATGTTTGTTTTGTGCTTTATAGTTTCATAAAACTTCACATCTTTTGTGACAATAAAATTCTTATTTTTCTCATCATATAATATATATGACTTTGAGGATTATATGTATCCAAAAAGGATGAATTTTTTACTCCTATGGTCTAACTTATTGATTTTATATTTGAGAATAAATTTATAGCATGTGGATCCAAAAATGAAGATTTCACATAGAAGAAAGATGACCACATCTAAGTTAATATGGAGTTTTCATTTGAATGGTTGTTGATGGTGATATATTGATAATATAAATTATTGTTTGAGATTATTTGGTCCACAAAAATACAAATTTTCCACTTTGAAAAACAACATTGCTCAAACTATGTTCATTACACTACTCCATTTTCGGGGAGTATAAGGAACTATGAGATGATGTTTGATCTCATTTTGATTTGGATAGGCATAAAACACTTATGGCATCCACCATTGTTAGTCCTGAGTGTCCCAATAGGATATTATGCTTCAATTTTAAGTAATGTTTGAAACTTTTGAAAAAAATTGAAGGTTATGATTTTTCCTTTATAAAGTAAATTCAAGTCATTCTTATGTAGTCATCAATGAACAACATGAAGCAAGTGTGACCAAAAGTAGAAATAATTTTAAGAGAACATAAATTAGAGTGAGCCAACTATAAATTTTTTTTTGGCTTTCCATTATGACCTTTGATATGGTTACCTTTCATGTTTAGCTAATATGCAAGCTTCACACTTTTAAATAATTATGGGCAGTGTTGGAAAACCTAAAACACCATTATTTGGCATTGTGTGAATGTTATCATAATGATTATGCCAAATATAGAATTTAAAAGAAGACTTGATGGTATTCCTTCTTCAGCGAGATGAGTAGAATTTCTTAGAACTAAGAGCTCACCCTTGAGTTTTTTTTATTTTCCTTCCTTGAATGCAATCAAAACAACTACATTGCCATAGGTTTTTGTGTGTTCTTTAATTCATAATAGAACAAAATGGATTGGCTTTGTTTTCTAATAATTAATATAGATAAAATGTTTATTTTCATTTGAGGAACTTATAGGACATTACAAAGAATGAAATATGGAATCCCTAGTGACATGAGTTGAAATAAACCTTTGCCTTAAGATTGAAGACTTGTTTTATCCACCAAATATAATACACTAAATCTTTATTCATGAAAATACTCTAGATTTTCCACCTCGTCCTTTATTTTTCCATTTAATTTATCAATTCCACTATTCTTGGAATAATTCCAATTTTAAATAGCATAGTAAATACATTCTCCTATGGACTCAATCTTTCTTCCAAAAACTTTTTCTCTCTCATCCATCTTCTCAACCAATTGATAAAAAATGAGAGTCTTCAATAGATTGATTTCTTGCATAGGCTCAAAGTAGGTTGAGTATGGAGGGATAAGATATTTTATGAATGTATTCATTTATATATAAATATTTTAACCAAAAACATCAACATCATATTTGATAGCTCATTTTTTTGAAGCCAAACTCATGACATCAATGTTTTTCAACTACAGATTGAATTTTTTTAACTATAATTATATGAACTCAAATTCTATGTGAGACTCATACAATTCCTTAAATTTACATAGTGCTTCCCACATCAGTGTATGTGATGAAAGACTTCACCATAAATTGAGTCTCTCATCAAATCCAATGCCCTCAACTTATTGTGCTTCGATGTTTATGCTTCTAGCTTTGTTGTTCGCTCTCCTAGTTGGTTTTCAAAATCACATATATTGAACCACAAGTAATTGAAAATGAGTGTAATCTCTACCTATATTGATCATTCTAACCAAGTGTCTTCCCTGGTTAGTGTTGTTCAACATTTATTTTGATTGAGTGCATTTTTTCTATGAAGGAGATGAATTGGTTTCTTATCACTCCAAAAGGTTCCATTTTATATAAGCCACCCAAAAAATATAAAAATCCTCTCAATATGCTCTCCCATCTTATATACTCGGCAGTACGTAGAATAATCTCATCCTTTCTATATACACAATGGTATATGAAAGAGATGTTAAAACATATGAGAGCATAATGATGTGTGGTATCTGTGTAGGGCATGAAAAGGATTTGTTCTATCTATGACACATGCTTAGTGAGAATCCCTTGTACATATCCATAACAACTCTATAAAATTAGAGCATTTATACTTTCAGGGTTTATGTCTTGAGATATATATGAATAGGTAATAGAGGGAAAATAGAAAAATGAAGTGTCATCCTTATTTCTTCATAGAAATTTATATGGATGATTCCTCAAATATTATTGTTGTAATTATTTTAGAAAACATATGTAGTAGTTAGATTATGAATAAATTACTCATAAATGTGAACCAAAGGCACTGTGAATACTAAATGTTATGTTTTTACAATTTGTTTGATATTATTTGATTGGATCAAAATCAAATTTATTTTGTTTGAATTTTGAAATGGTTTGCACAATATAACTTATTTTTTATTTTTAATAAGTAAACAATATTTTAAAAATATCTTATCTCTTCTGAGAATATCCTCAAGGTATATACTTTTTGAATTTAAAAGTATTAAAATAAAAAAGAATTTAGTTATACCTTTTCAATATGGTCTTCCTTCGATGTGGCATTTGCGTTTGCATCCATTGAAATTATAGTTAGCAAAGTATTTGACTGAAAAACTGATCTTGATAGTTTGTTTTTGAAGATGTAATGCCACACTTAAAACTTAATGCTTCCAAAATACCACACTTCAATATTATAACTAGTACAACGTAATTCGAGCAGAGAGAACAAAGCCAAAGCAGCATGTAGGATGTTTAATGTTAGAGAAAAAATGGAATTTGATTTGTTTTTGACTCCCATGAAGTCCAAAAGAAGCACCAATCAAAATATTCAAGTTTGACACCCAGTAGAGGGCGAATAATATAAATTACACTGCCTAGCTAATTAGAAACATGCAGTTTTGACAAAGGATAAACTTTTGACACCACAATCAAATGTATCACCTCAATGCATGAACACTTCATAATGCCTCCACATTGAATAGAGCACACTTTTGACATATCTAATATCCAAAGTATAGATCTAAAACAAGTTTTAGCAGGCGATACGATTAGGCATGATGAAGAAGAATACAATAATTGTGTGTATGGATGGGAATAAACATATCGCTGACAGGAATGGGGGAATAAATAAATGAATATTTTGTCCTAATTTTACTTTTATAGGTCTATATATGTCACCTCCCTTAGCTTAGTTTTATTTTCAAGTAATCTCTCTCCCACTTTTCTTCTGCCATTAATAGATTTTAGAATAGAAACCCAAATAACTGAAGTGAAGCACCTCAGGAACTAGCCTCATAAAAGAGTCTAGAGGTTCAACCTCACCATAAGACACCCACATCTTGAGGTTGTTACCATGCTTATAGTTGGAAGTGAGAGAGCCTGAATAACTCTCTCATAAGGGTGTAATTCCAAGCTATAATAGATTTGGCATGCCTAATGGGACAACTACCACTTCACTTCCATTTTTATGGAAAATTTGGTCAAATTTGATGTTATTTTGATCAGTTTATAGCAGTGGTCACTTTCATCCTTCAGCATCTAGTGACTCCAAAGAACACCCAACTATCTGGTCATAGAGCAGTAGTTATCTTTCATGCCAAAGGTGACTACAAGATCAACTTCTATAAGTACTCCTTTTAAATCTGTTGAATTACCTTTAAACTCAAGAAGAAGGTTAAGGTTCACCTATACTCACCCTTATGTAAGAAGCTATCTTATTAAACTAGTCATAAAGTATACCTATGCAAGATCTTTATCAACCCCTCTTACTACCATGATTCCCCAAAGAGATTTTGTGGGTTTTAGTGGCCAAAGTACTTTGAACTTACCATAGTATGATATTATGCTAGTAGCAGCCCTCAAAAGTGTCTGTTACTACATAGAAGACCAAGCTATAACTCCTACTATGCACATAAAAAACATAGCCAACTTCTGCAACATTCACAATATCACAGTGAAGAAGGTGGCTATTAGGATATTGGTTGTATCCTTAAAAGGAAAGGCACTGAAATGGTATAGGGGCCTAGCTCCTAATTCTATTCATTCAGGGGATGAGATAGGAATAACCCTGTTTAAAAGGTTTTTACATAAGAGTGATCATCTGTCACTTACAGAGTAACTGGCAACAATCAAGAGAGCTCCTCATGAGGTCATGTAAGACTTTAATATGAAATTTTACAAGGTATAAGATAGAATTGCAGTAGCTATTAGACCATATCCAAACTTTACTTTCTTTTATTACATGAAGGCTCTCAATAGTGAAATAGCTATAATGATTCAATCTATGGGAGGAGACATACTATCAGATGCATATGAAGTGGTTATCAAGGCAGAAAATTAGCAAGCTTATGAAGTTGGCATGCCAAAGTCTATTGCTAACTAGCTGAATATTAAATATGAGACTCACACTAAAGGAGTCCTAAACTTGATGGTTATTCAACAAACCCATCAGGCATCATTAGGAATTTGAGCCTAACCTTGCATGCTTGTCTTAGCACGTCTATGGTGCAAAATGTGTTGATTCTAGATATCACTCCTCACTTTGCCTTGTGTCTTTCCAGAGAGTTCATAGCCAAGATTAGGGGATACCTTGCATCAGATTGGTCTTACATGGCATTCAAAATAAGGTATGGGACTAAGGTCTCAATCAAAGTTGAACCCATGGCACAATTCCATATTGAACCCCATCAACCAAATAATATAAGACTCAATTATACCATCTTTGATGAGGATGAGTTTACAATCGGCCGAGAGTTGAACACTTATCCTAAAGAATTTATAGACTTGTTCTTGTATGAATTATGGGGAGATAACCAATTTTTCAACCCTTTGGAAGGTGTTGAGGAAAGAGACATGGGTGTCTACCTGTTCCATAAACAAAATCAACCCATACCTTCACTCATTAGACCTAAAGAAGACCCCAATGGTTTATGGAAATTGTTCTTTGATGGCTCAAGGAGAAAGAATGGTGTAGGTGCTAGGGAAATGTTGGTTTCACCCTCAAGTAACAAGCATTTCTCTTCTTATAAGTTCCATTTTAACTACTCTTGAAATGTAGCAGAATATGAAGGCTTGATCTGTGGCCTTTAATGGGCCACTAAGAGAGGAATCAAACTACTACAATTTTATGGAGATAGTGAGCTCATAGTTAACTAATTTAGAGGCTTAAACATAATAAATAATTCTTTGATGAGGTCCTAAAAAAATTGAGTGTGGGACCTAATTTAAGATTTTAAAGCCTTTAACATTCAAGATGTCCCAAAAGATCAAAACTAGCATGTTGATAGGTTGGAAATTATAGGAGCTCAGTTTGACATTCCAAGTGAATTGAAGCGATCCAAGGTTCAACCACATCTCAAGGTGGTGGTGAGACCATCAATACTAGATAATGAAGCCCATTGGCAAGTTTTTAAGAGTGAAAAGCAAATTATTTATTTCTTGCAGCAAGAATATAAAGTCTCCTCTTCCAACCAAGCTAAATTGCAGCATCAATATGAGGATTAGATTGTTCAACTGAAGTTGAATAAACTTCCTAAGGGGATAGTTACACTTGAGGGCCTTTTTCATGAAGGAGACCATATGAGGAAAGAGAAGGCATCTTCTCAAGTTGGGGAAGGTAAGCATCAAGGCTAAAAGGCATGATTTCATATCACTTTGCCAAGAGTATGCAAATATTTTTTCTTGGGAGTATATTGACCTAAAAGTTTTTGATCCTAAACTAGCCCAGCACACCATAGAGTTGGAGGTGAATGCCAAGCATATAAGGCAAAATCAAATGCTATTTAACCCCAAGATTGAGGAGCTGATGAGGAAGGAATTAACCAAGTTAATTGAGTCCAGGATCATCTTTTCCATCAAGCACTCATCATGGGTAGCCAACTTGGTGCCTGTAAGAAAGAAGAATGGGGAGATTAGGATTTGTGTGGATTTTAGAGATTTGAAAAAAGTCTCCTTGAAGGATCACTACCCCTTACCATCCATGGAGCAACTTATCTAAGTAGTTGCAGGATCAAAATGTTTCTCTTTATTAGATGGGTTTTTTGGTTATAACCAAGTTTGGGTGAAGGATGAAGATCAGTACAAGACTACCTTCACTACCAAATGGGGCACATATGCACACCAAAATATGCCTTTTGGTCTATCAAATGCTGGTGTTACCTTATAAAGAGCCATGGACATGGAGTTCTAGGGGCTGATAAACCAAATGGTGTTGGTACACTTAGATGACATCACAATTTTCTCCAAGAATTCCATCAAACACATGGACCACCTGAGGTTGATTTTTAAAAGGTGCAAAGAGTATGGGATTTCATTGAATCCTAAGAAGTACATGCTTACCATGAATGAAGGTAAACTGCTAGGCCATATCATCTCAAAGGAAGGGTTGTCCATTGATCCTAAGAGAATAAGTTCTATCTCAGCCTTATACTTGCCCCAGCATAAGAAGGGACTCTAGAGTTTCCTTGGAAAGATAAACTTCATGAGAATATTTATCCCTAGTTTTTCAATTTTAGTCAAGCCCATCACTACTATCCTAAAGAAGAACCAAGTGTTCACTTGGTCAAATGAAGGTAAGTCAACATTTGAGGCTATCAAGCAAGCCATTGCTCAAGAACCCACACTTATTAATCCTAATTTCTCAAGGGATTTGATATTGTATGCTTTTGCCAACATCGATAATATATCAGCTATGCTAATGCAAAGAAATGGTGAAGGACTTGATCAGCGATTACCAATTTTTATCTAGGGGCTTGAAGAGTTTGAGGTGAGGTATACCTTTATAGAAAAGTAGGTCCTTACAGCAGTAAGGATCCTCAAGAAGTTTAGGCCAGTGTTATCCAATAGTAAAATCCACCTTATGATGTCTCATCTTGGGGTAAGAGACTTCCTTCTTAATAATAATTTGAGAAAAAAAGGAGCTGGGTGG
>JARHVA010000359.1:4270000-4302500 GCA_037957365.1 Torreya grandis
TTGTATAAAAAAGCATAATAAAATCTAATAGCATTAAATAAGTAGAATTATAATTAAATTAAATTAAAGTTATTAAGATGGATCTTTAAATATTAAATTTTCTAGTAAAACAAAATCAAAATATCAAAAGCAACATAATAAGATACTTACCAAATATCTAAAATATATAACACAAGGGTATTACACAACACATCAATCAAAGCACACCATTAGGAGAATCCAATGTATTATGCACAAGCTTCCTCCTATCATTATCAATTTTTTTTTTCTTTGCCTCCTTGTTTGTCTTGTTTGGATAGAGAGATAGCAAGGATCAACCTAGGAATATTTTGTTACTATTGAGTCATCCATCCATTGGCCTCAACAAATGTGTGTCAAAAAATATCACCTCTATTGATGCAACTAGTATGGGATGTATTGTCTAATTTATATTCTCACATTTGAAATCACAATAGATAGATAAATGAGACCTCATAAATTTTAGAACTTATAAAAGGCCTATTTAAAAGCATCTATAATTGAATGCAATTAGTTAGAAACTTGAAAAATTATCTTTCACATTCAAGCACATATTTTGTGAGATAAGTAGAAGTAAGTCACACTTCCTTATGTAGACACCTGAAGGGAGAACACATCACACTTATTGTGTGACTTGTTCATTTGAGAGGATTGACCCCTTTGTTCCTCATCGCTAGTACTAAAATATTTCCATGCCACAATTTTTTTGAAGCTTGGATGCCCTTCATGAAAGAGTTATATTTTACTACTATGGCCTTTAAGTTTCTATTTACCCATGTTTCTGTGCCAATCAAGTTTTGGTACATTTTTTTGGCTTGTATTGCTTTTATGCCTAAATAGACTAATTTATAATTTTTATTTTTAATTATTCTTAGGAAAAATAGGGCATCTCCTATCTATTTAGAACACTAAAATAAGTGTGGATCAACATTTGATTCACCTGAAATAAACATGTGAAGTCTAAGAAATTGCATCTTGAATTGTTTTCATAGAAGGTTGATTTTTTCATTTTTTCAGGGTATGTTGGGCTGATTTAGATGCTATCATTTATTTTTTGAGCATGTCAAAACATAGGTGTACATTTTTTCCATCATAAATGGACACCTAAATTCCAAGATATAAATAAAACATTTTTTTTGAGTTTGCTTGTTTATAGGGTTGTTATAAGATTGGTTTTTTGTTCAACACAACATTAAAGAGATATTTACTATATAAGAATAATGCCACATTAGTGCCATGCCACATATGTCATCCTTTCTAATTAAAAACCACTTTGGTGCCATATCACCTACCACATCATCATGACACATCATTATTCCATGCCATCATGTTACCAACTGCATACATGACATCATCATATACTTTGGATTACTCCATGTTTGCATGGTTTCATTTTTTATTTAACCATCAAACTTCAATGAGGTCAATATTATCATCTATATTTTTATTAAGGTCAATTTTTTTTATTAATTTTTTATTGCAACATAGTGATCTTCTCTAATTTTTGTATTGGAGATTCATCTTGATATATGATTATCCAGGTCAATAGATATAACTATAGTTTACTATTATTGCATATCCAACCTCACACAAATGTCAACATCATTAACATCAAATTTCACACATACATGAAAATATGTAAGATCATACTCCACTTCTACATTACCACATAGTTCATGTAGTGTTAGTACTATATTTCACATCTCATCAGTAATGACAATTAGTGATTTCAAAAAACATATCATCTATGAAGTGGTTGTTACTATTTTTTTAATGTAAACTTCTATTATTTATATTTAGTTACGTGAATTAAATCTATACAATAATGAATTTAGGGGTAAAATAGACACCACACATCATATTTATTAGATATTGTACAGAGCTTAGTGTAATACAATTTTGTTATTATAATTATTTATTGATTTTCATCATCTTCTTTGCTTTCCTTTTTCTTTAGTACACTACACCTTCATATCCTCTATGATTCATATATTTATTCCATTTATAACCCTCATAAATCCTTTTAAGTATTCTTTCTATTACATCTCCTCTTAGGCCCCAAGTTAGTGGTATAAGAGCATACACAATTCATATCATTTTTGAGTGATGCAATGGTGTTTCTAAACTTCATCTCTTTTATATACCCACTCTTATGAGGTACAAATAATAATAAATTACAAATAAATACATATATACCTTTCATAATTTAGTTTCAAAACTTTGGATTTAAGATTCAGAATAAAAACTTGTTTTAAATTATATGTTAGGATTGATACTACATATCTAGTCAGACATGAATTTCCTATAGATATATTCAATCAGAGAAGCCTATATATTTTCTTACAAGTTTCAAACTAATGAAAAGATTAAGATTAAGTCAAAATATTATAAGTCTCAAACCAAATAATAGTATAAATCTTTCAAGTATAATTCCAACCAAGGGAACAACTTAAATCACCCTCCACGTAAGAACTAGAAGCTATAAAATGATTGCAATAATTTGTCAAATATTGACAAGTGGTGTTTAATTCAAAACGACAATAGTCATTCCATTTTCCAATGAGGAGGGCCATGTTAGGAAGAATATACCTGAAAGGCTTGAGAAAACACTTACAAACATTACATCATTGGAAAATGGTATATAGATCATGCAATATGAACTTAATGCTATGGTGGGCAACACAAACATTTCTACTAACCTTGTGAAAATAGAGGAAGTAAATAGATTGTTCCATTCTCAAATTTGGATCAATGCTCAACTAATACACTTCATCATTAACAATGGAGTCATAAGAACCTAATTTATCCTAAAGTAATTCACATATTAAAATTTCCACTAACACCTCACCTATGACCATACTCTATTAAATAGTTTAGTATAAGATTTCAGCAACACGTCACTTAGCAATGTCAATTGGTTTACAACATTAAGCCTTTTTAAGATACAATCCTTTATGACATCAATCCATTAGTGCTATATAGTGTTTTACTTTGTCGACCATGTATTTATGATGGACATACAGTCTATAAAGAAAATCCTATGAATATTATTATAAATGTTGGTTATATGAGATACTACATACCATAAGTAGCTCTTAAGAGATCACTTATTAGTGGAAAATAGTGTAAGAAGATCATCTCATATAATAAAAATTTTGTACATTTTATGGTGAGATTTAATTGTAAAGAACTCCTTTTGGTTCCAATATATACCATAGTTCTTCAACACTAGTAATAAATATTTCATAATTAAGTTATAAATTTGAAGAGTGAAAGGATCTCTTTTAGTCACCAAAAGAAGTTCCTATACACTTTATGGTGAAGCACACTATTTATTTGATTTCTAGATCACTTTTACCTAATACCTATTTATATTGTAGATCATTTATATATAATGAGGAAATCAAGCAATAGATCTATGGATTCATAATAAAAGACATATCAATCCCAACTTATCACCTTGAAATAACCCAATTGTGCTTGTTATAAAGGAGAACAACACATGGAGGTTATTCCTTAATACCTATTTCTCAACAAGATTATAGTCAAGAAATTATACCCTCATACAAAGACTAAGGAATTGTTGGATTAGTTGTGCAGTGTAAAATAATTCACTAAAATTGATCTTAAGTTTGGGTATTATCAAATTCATGTTGAACCTACAGATGCCTAGAATACAACCTTCAAGGCCAAAGTAGGTTTGTTTGAATGATTTATCATGTCCTTTGGCTTAACCAATACACTACATACATTCATGTGGATGATAAATGACATTATCAAGCCATTTAATACTTTATTTATCATAGTCTACCTTAGCCACATCATAATATTCAACAAGACATGCCATGAATATTTTCTCCATATGGAACAAGTGATTGATAATTTGACGAAACACAAGATATATTCAAACATGGATAAATTTCCATTTTCCACATAAAAGATACAATATCTAGGATGCATGGTTGACATACAAGGAGTGTACCTAGATCCAACCAAGATTCAAGTCATCCACAAATGGCCAAAACCAAATAATCTAGTAGAGCTTCAAAACTTCTTTGGATTATACTTTTTTTATGTGAGATTTGTACTTGGTTTCTTCTCATCTGACTTGGAATTTGAACCAAGTTATAAAATGTGGTGCTAAAAAAAAGTTAATATCATAAGTTGCACAATAGATTCCATTCAAGGAATTGAAATGTAAACTCTATTTTGCATTGGTTATTAATTGCATTACTTTATCTTTATCAATCATTTGAGCTCTATATATACATTTAAATTCACACTTGGAGTAGTACTCACTCAATATGGTCACTCAATTGTTTACCACATCCAAACCTACATTGCATGAGTAACAAAGGACCCAACCTAGGATTATGATATTTAGGCTATTATTTAGGCATGTAAACATTAGAAGCATTAAATATTGGTCAAAGAGAGTCTGATCCACATAGATAAAAATCCACTTTAGTTTTTGTAGACATAGAACAAGTTGCAACAAGAGAGACATCATATTTTGTCTTCAATAGTTACATTTTCACATCAAGCATAAGAAGGGAAGTGTCAATATAATCACAATTTGTGTGAGCCAAACACCAATTCAATCTCTCCTTTATGTAGATGCAGTTATCATAGGTTCAAAAATTTATTTGTATAACATGGATTTTATAGATATATATAATGATTTGCTTTGAAGTAATTCAGTTCCATATTTCTACTGGTAGGATGGAATATATTTCCTTGGACACTTGTGAATTTTGTGTGAAGTGGAGAGACATAAAATAATATTTGGAGCTCATTTTATCAAAATTTTAGGACATTTTGGAGTTGAAAATCCTCTTTTTGTGTTTTAAAGGTACTTCTTTAGGCCAAATCTTAGGTTTGATGTATCCAAATACATCAGTTCTTACACCACATGTGTAATTGCCAAACCAGTTAATAAAAAGTGAGGTTTGCATACACCCTGGCATTTCTAATTAGGCCATGTGAATCTATTTCCATGCATTTTATCTCAATATATTCTACTACTCAGCATCATAATGATTATATTTATTTAGTACTTGATATATTCTCAAAGATGTCAATTATAATACCTTGTATAAAATCAATATCATCTCTAGAAACAACTCAATTGTACTTTAAACATTTATTATTCACTCTAGAATATAAGAAACCAACTTATCTAATGAGGATACAATTTTTTCAAGCAATTTATGGAAAGAGTTTTGGTTTATTCTAGACACAAAGTTGAATAAATCTACTACCTTTCACCCATAAACTGAAGGACAAACATAAGTGATAAGCAAAATGATAGTGAAACTATTATAGTATGTAATTAAAATAATAAATTCACATCAGATGAAATATCACCTTTCATTCAACACAAATACAACAAAGCTTTACACAAATCTACAACACACAATGCTTTTTAAGTCTTATTGGGTTTCCAACATTTGACACCAATTTAGGTAGTTTATCCATTTTTTCCATCTATAGTAACAACTCCTTAACTTTAAAAGGATTTTAAAAAAGTTTTTCAATTCATTTAACACTTTTAGTATATTCAATGACAAAGGCAAACCCTTTTACATCAAGATAATGTTAAGTATGTAAGCAATGTCATTATAAGAATCCTACATTGCACACCTTTCAGGTTGGTGATCAAGTTTTTATACACATGTAGAAGGAAAGAATAACATGACCTTACTAATATAATATTCCACTTTTTTATATGACATATACCATCAACAAGTAAGTAGGAGTTAACACTTTCAAGCTTAATCTACCCTTTTATCTTGAGTTATATCTAATCTTCAATGCAAAAGTCTTGCACCTCTACTTTCCATATATGTGGGATACCTTAGATAATGTAGAGACTATTCAAAAAATAAAGATAAACACAAATTTTAACATCCTAGTTGAATTAAATTAAGTCATTGGTGCTTGGGTCAAATAGACACGTCGATAAGAGATCCCTCTCTTCTAGATTTTTAAAGCATGTCAAGTGCTTTCCAATGGAAAATGGTTTACATAAGTACTAAATTCCAATTTATTTCTACATATTTAACTGTAGCTACATGAAATGGGGACCATTTCTATTCAATGAGGGGTGACATATCTAGGAGGATCTAGGTTACTATATCTTACTGTTGTTTACCGATGTTTTATATCCATCCTCATGCTAACATCATCAACATTGACATGTGGTTCCACACCTACTTGCCAATCCACAATATCAAAATCTACTTATAGGTTACCACATAGTTCTTGCAATTTTAGTACTATCCATAACTCATCGGTAAGAGTAATTAGTGATGTTATAATAGTCATCATTAATGATGCAGTTGCTACCAATTCTTGTAATAATTTTACCAATGTTTCATCTCCCTCTATTATATATTAATGTACACTTTCATTCTTTATAGTTAGTTATTTTAAATACATAGATATGAGTGAAGTTAGGGAGTACATAGACACCACACATATGATCTCTCAGATATTATGCAAAACACAGAATAATACAATTTTTCTATTAAATTTATACATTGATTATCATCATTTTGTTTTCTTTACTTTTTGTTTAACACATTGCACCTTCAAAACCTATGTCCTTCATAATTCACTTCCATTCATAATCATCTCCAATATATTTAAATAGGTTGTCCAAGAGGGCTCCTCCTAAGCCCCATATCACATTTTTGTGCAATTTTTAGTTTTATAATTGACTAATTGTTGTGTTTATATTTATGGAACTTTCCAAGAACTTTTCTCACTCATGAAAAAATCTTTTTTGGTGTCATTCTTTTGAATTTTATATTTTTTAAAATTATATTCCATATATGTACTAAGATTTATTTCTATTTTTAATATAAAAAGATAAAAAATAAATAAAAAGAGAGATTTTGATGTAAGTTGTCCTGATAATTATGAGATATAACCCTATCACAACAATGTACCTTATAAGTGCACATTTACTTATATTACTTCTGCACATTATCACATCCTGATTTCGCCCTATGTTTTTACCTTTAAATCTATGGATTTGAAATTGGTCATAATGATTATTATGTTGTGAGATGGTTTATATTTTACTTTATAAATTGTTATCAACTGTTTAAGATCAAAAATATACTATTTATACTTACACATAGATAGTTATTTAATATAGTCATAAGATATATTTTTAAATCTTTATCCCATAAATCAAGAATCCTTCCATTCTTATATTATCAAAAAGACATAAAATTGACATAAAAATTCTTTTAAAGAATTGATGTGGTAATTTAATCTTGGGTTATTTAAGATAAACATGGTTGAATGTTTTCTTTGAAATGTAAGTCTTTATTCTACCAAAGAAATGTGGCATTGTCTTCTTGGAGTAATTTTAAAGAAAGTAATGGGAATATTTTAATTCTTTAATCTCATAGGTTAAATTTCACTTTATTTTTTTCACTTGCAAATAATCATATGATTGGTGGAAAGATAATTGATTTTTGATTTATTTTAGTGGGGAGATTATGTTTTTTTTTTTTTTTTTTAATTTGATGAAGATTTACGTGCATATTAATCTTTATTAAAATAAATTATAGATTTTGTCATTAATGCATCTTTTAATAAGAAATTAAAATAGTAGTAATGTTATATTTAATTTGTCAAAATAAAGATTTATTATAAATTTAAATTATTAAATTACCATTAGATAATTATTAATTGATATATTAATTATGTTAATTGATTTTGGGTATAAATTCTAATTAAACACTAGAATGAACTCATACTTTAAAAATACTTATCTAAAATTGATTATTGATAATGCTTGAAATATTATGATGATTTTACTTAGAAAAGGGAAGTTGAGTTACTATATTACTAGCTTAAAAAAATCAAGACTGATAAATGATGATTTTAACATATAATTATTGGTGGGACTTCCAGTTAATTATTGGAAACAAAGCCTTCAACTTTGATTTCAAGTGGTATGTAAATGATAAAAAATAAGAAAAAAAGGTATTAAGGAGAGAAAAAGAAGAGGATGGGGACACACAAGAAAACACATAAGATTTATGAGAAAAAGGAAATCGGAAGTGAAAAGAGGTTTAAGAAGCAAAAAGAGAAGTTTTATCCACCAACAAGGGAAAAAGTGTACCAGGTAGGTACTGTAATTAATTTTTGATATATTGTTGTATAAAAATAGTTTTGGCTTATGGTGTATTTTAATTCTATGAGTAAACCAAGAGTACACCCTGTAGAAGATTTTAGGAAGTATATTTTGGTAAACTCCTTAGAAACTCAATTTCTATCTGTATTAACCCAAAATATTTTATTGGAGGAAGTAGTGACTCGAAAGCGATAAATAAATTTAGGAAAATATCTATAAAAATTGAAATAAAAATAAATAGGAATTATAAACTATCATAAATTTAGAGAGATGATTGTAACAGATCCAAGGAATATACAGTAAGGTTGAATGGATCAATTTATAAATAATAAAATATATCTTTTAATTTTCATTTATATACTGTCTTTTAGAAAAAAAATCAATCTCAGTAAAATGCCCATAACTTATTCATTTTTTAATGAAATCAAGTAATTCAAAATGTTTCTAAAAGCTTGGATTATGTAAAACAAAACTCAAAAAGTATTTTAGAAAATTAAGTCTGATGAGTGATTATTTTTATGCATAAATATGGTGGGTTTTGTAGAAGATTTATGTTGCAAATATGGATTAAAATTGATTTGGATAAATTTTATGAATGGATATTTAATAGAGTACACATATATTAATATTCATTTTATAGATAATTTATTAACCATGGTGAAAAAAATTAATTTGGTTTTTGTTGAGGATTAAAATTTGTGTATATGCATTTATCTACAAGCTTGGATGTTACATATATATAAGCCTATTATAGTGTGAAAGCCCTTTCTTCGTGTTCTAGAATGCTAAGTTAGCTGGGCACATATGTTTATATTATGAAAAATGGGAATAGAAGTGGAGAAAACTACATTTGGCTGGTTAAAATTTTATATGTATAAATATATAATTAAAATAATATATAATATAATATTTTATAAATTATATTATTTATTTATTTTAATTACAAATTTATACATATAAAATATAAAGAATTTTAATTATATATATATATATATATATATATAATTAAAATTCTTTATATTTTATATGTATAAATTTGTAATTAAAATAAATAAATAATATAATTTATAAAATATTATATTATATATTATGGTGTTACTATATAATCATAAATTATATAGTGAGTAGTGAACCTTGACACAGGAACAACCTACGTAAATATAATAGGGTTTTTCCTATTTAAAATATATCATAATATGAAATTTATTGAGATGAATATAAATTAAATGTCCTAAAAACATACAGTTTGATTATAAATATTATTTCATACTCTATGAATAAATTAAGTAGGGTCAGAGGTTTTTATTACATTTATTAATATTTGGGTTTCTTATGTGAAACAAAAATATTATAAATCTTATAAAAAAATTATAAGAATATGTTTGGAAATGATAATTTGTGTCAATACTTATTTTGTATCATATAAAAATTATGGAAAATAGATACTTAATGCCTTTCATTGAATTAGATAGTTTTAGGGAAAACAAAACTTAACTATTCTAAAAAATATCTGATAGATATTTGTTTTTTAAATGTATTTTTGTACAAATAATTGAATTATGCTTGAATTATCTATTGTAGATAAGTTAATATAATCTTTATTATCATATTTAGTTGGCATGGGATTGTAAATATATGCTTATTACATCAGATATTGCATGTATGTGATCTTGATCTATATATTAGTTTGCCCAGATGATGAGCTTATGATTGGGATTAACTATCTATTGTGTTTGTTATGGATCCCACATTGATGATACAATCAAGTTTTGATATGGTTTCTCAAGCTTGGATGGATATGGATAACTTGATCAAGTTATGTATTATGAATTTGATTAAGCTAAATGACCAATGTTATTTAAAAACTTGGGCCAAAGTAATGTTAGATTAACATTATTAATTCATATGTATGATTTGCATATTGTGTGATATCATGGTTGAAACATATTTTTATTTATGATATATATTATGTAGTAGATTCTTACAGCACATGGATGTACTAACATATCAAACAATATTTATTGATATTTGATATGGCATGCATGATGTTAAAATCTTTTGATAGTATACCTGAATAGTATGGTTATGTAAAGACTCTTGAATCAAGAATAAAAGAATACTTACTTTATGGATAGATAACCCATCTTTATGTAGATATTATACCTAAAAAGATAATATTATGATTTGGATTTACTTAGCAATATACAAACTATTTGATACCCTTTTTGTAGGTAGCTAAATTCATAGTGTGGTAGTATAGAACATGAGAATGATGTTGGACATAAATAGTCCTAGCTTATACATATTTGATGTAAGTGATAAGGTTGTAAAAATCATCGAGACTTCTCTCTGTAATTAAAGAATGTATTTATATCTTTTCCTTGCATGCATTTGAATAAGGAAACTATTGAGTAAACATTTACACCTTTAGTAGTTTGGTAGATCTATGTCTAGACCTGATTCCGTACATGTAGGAAACATATCAGATATGTATGGCAACTCAAGGAATGAGAGCGAGCATAGAAAACTAACCTTGATAGGTATTGTTTAGTATGAAATTTTCTATAAATGTTAGTGAAAGTGAATAGTCTTTTTGTATCACAGTACTATTATACAAATTTTTTGGCATGATCAAGTTTTCCACATCTTGTAAAGATAAAAACTCATATATGATATATTTCATGAGAAATTTAAATATGCAAGTGACTAGACATTTCTAGAATAACATAGTGCATCATGAGGTGTGCCTAGAGATTATATTCTCTTCATATTGTTATTGAAGGTATACTCAGGTAGTATAATCCTAACTTACTTTATTATTATGGTTGGGTGTAAGATTGTTGTTGGTATTGAGTCAGATACTCAAATACAAAGACCTATGATAGTATAAGATGTCTTAGAGTTTTATAGTACAAAAAGTATCAGGATGATATATATTGTATATGTTATATCTTAATCCATACATAAATAAAAATATGAATTATGGTTATTAATGGGTAGAGTGATCATGAACTATGATATTATGGGATATCATAGGATACTTTAGCTTTAAATATATATACTTAGGTGGTATATATTTTAATTATATGTTTGGACTCTCACCTAAGTTGATTGTTTTAATAATTTTGTTGGTTATTACTTGAGTAATATATTCATAGTGGTTATTAAGACAACATGTATGCATGAGTATAATCTTACAAGTATAAACAAATGATAGGTTTAATTATCATGTACTGTATGACTTTTTTATTTTGTATACTTAGCTTACTCCTGTGTCTAGCATGTGATTTTTTCATAGAACTAGGAATGTGGATTCCTCTATCATTACTTATATATAGGTTATATGTGAGAGTGTTTGGGTAAGCACATAAGCTTGGATTAGCAATATGTTATGTTAGAGTGTGTCACTTAACTATGGAATTAGAATAAACCTTTAGAAGCTCATCTATATCACGAGTAGTTTGTTCCCTATTTTAGCTTAGAGTGCCAACCCTTTTGGTGATGTAATTTCATGGAAGAACCATCACATTTGAAATAAAAACTACATTAGACATTAATTTTGAGGAGTGGATATGTATGCTACCCAAGATTGTGTGGGGCATCGGGTGTAGATCCTTAAGCTAGGTTAGGGTAGACATGATTACATAACAATCTATACAAATGGTTGAATTAGTACCAATGCTTAGTATAGAAATTCAGATTGTGTTAATGTCCCTAGTGAGATAGCAAAGTTTTTGTATCATACTTTTTATTCTATTACTTGCAGTGCTAGAATATTGAATCTGTTACTACTTAAAGTTGCTAATTATATGAATGACTAAAGGATTGTAGAAACTATAGTTGATTGAATGTTTAATGTTTAGTTTTTGAAAAAAACTTATTGCATTTTTTAGAACAAATAGGAGGGTTGTTACATGTGATATCAGAGCATAGGATTGAATGCTAAGACCTAATGAGTCCATTAACATTTTCATATCTTCTATTTGTCAAAAAAGAAAATTTGAAAAATATATGGTACATTGAGTGGGTAGCCTAAGAGTATTCATAACCCATTAGAGTTATTAAAGGGTAGGTTTATCGAGTGTCTCATTGGTGATGGTTTTATAAGGTGTATGGATATGAGAGTAGATATATTAGTGCTTAAGTTATGAATAAGAGTTTCCTACCATATTTTTGATGTTTTAAATGAACACCTAGAGTATGACTACATTTTTTCTGGTAATCGAATCACCTTATTTATTTGTGTTTGTGTTTGACACACATAGAGTGCTTCTCATTTCAATATATATGCTTTAAATTTGTGTCTTGATTACATAGAAATTAGGAATAAGAATTTTCTTAGTTGATTACAGATGGCTTGATTTTAAATTTATTTATGCTAAGAGTTTGTAAATTAGCATCACTATTTTGTTTTTATTTATGTATAATAAAAAAAATCATCATCTCTCTTAGTTAACTTAGAGGTGA
Source organism: Torreya grandis (assembly GCA_037957365.1). Classification (NCBI taxonomy): domain Eukaryota; kingdom Viridiplantae; phylum Streptophyta; class Pinopsida; order Cupressales; family Taxaceae; genus Torreya; species Torreya grandis. The sequence continues at coordinate 4,282,641 of JARHVA010000359.1, forward strand.
CTTGTTATGATCATTCTACTCATACATCATTTTAAGCTACAAAAATGATTTATATTGTCAGGATGTTGATTTAAGTGTTTTCTTAAGTGGAAACTTGTTTCTAAAATATTGTTTGATTTCATTTCTCTTAAAATTTGTGGGATAGTGTTTTATAGATCTTAGTGAGAAAAATATTAAGATTGGATGGATTTGTGCATCCTTGTGGTTAATATATTCTTTCTAGTTGAGAAATTAGGTTATGATTCTACTCTTGAAATTTGGTAAGTAACGTAGATTGTGGTGTTATTTTTTACTGTATAAAGATATATAAGATGTTTTGTTTTGAGATGTTATATCTTTACTTTTTACTTATGACTTTATAGAGTTACTATTTATCTAAAATGTAAACTTGACCATGAGGATTGGCTAACAATAAATCTATATTAATTATAGTTTATTATAAATTAGTATATACCTTTATTAGACAAATATTATTCCCTTTTCAAAACATGTCGAGTAGTATGTGTACCTTTTTACTGGGAGCAAGTAAGGTATTAGATGTACAAAACAACTTGGTAATGGTAGAGATAAACTTTTAAACTTATTTTATGTTGGTCACGCAAGTAAGAGACGTGGTCTCACTTATAACATTGAAGGGCAATATAATTTATCACCTAAGTATGTTATGTTAATTGTGAGATTATTTATATAATAAGTTAAGTTACAGAATTATGATACTAGTTATGTTTAGCTAGTCACAACTTAATATAAGCTCATGATGATTGTATGATTTTCTTATATGTATGTTAGTATATATAAAAATATTATAACATATAGTAATGTTTTTTATGATCTATTAATACATATTTGTGTTTTTTTAATCCTTGTGCACTTTTTTTAGAGTTCATCAAGTCATAAAGATCTGAGGGAAGAGTGATAATTTAGGAATGTGAGTTCTATATGATATGATGGTATCATACTTAGCCTCACATTAAATAAGATTATTGGTACTGAGTTGGATCTGATAGATGGACTTATCAATTCTAATATTTGACAGACAAATATTATCAAATTCAATCGTATGGCCATACACATGTATACTAGATGGGTGTTTCATATGGATGATTATTCCATGATTGTATACATTTTTAGCTATTCATATTCATCATCATACTTGTCTAGAGCTCTGTTTGAGTTAGGATAGTATTGACATGATATACTTATCCGAGGCTAGTGGAGTAGCAATAGTATTGACCTTTACACATCATTTTTCCAAGTACCCTTAATACTTTTTGCTAGTTTAAAAATAACACTCTTTATATTAGAGAGATGTGCAAAGGGACTGGAAAGTTTTGTAGAACTCTTCTTAGTTATTTTTTTAAATAATGTGATGATCTCATGTGTATTTAAAAAAGTTATTAAGATTTTATCCAAGTTATTGGACTCCAGGGTGGTCATGTTAAATCAATTGGCTTAAGTGACATTCGCAAAACTTAATTTTAAAATAGAAAATATCATCGAGTAGGGTCTTGTGGGACTGATACTCTATAAATAATATTAAACGAGTGCACTAGTATGAATTTTTAAGATAAAATTTGTAGCTATTTACATACTATGATAATAAATACTATGTTTATTTGGTGATAAATCTAATGTCTTTTACAACTTTTGTGTCATTGGGAGGATAATCAATTTTAAGGGGGGAAGATGTCACATCCTGATTTTTTCCTATATTTTTACCTTTAAATCTATGGATTTGAAATTAGTTATAATGATTATTATGTTGTGCGATGCTTTATATTGTACTCTATAAATTGTTACCAATGTCATCGAATAACAAATATACTATTTCCACTTACATGTAGATAGTTATTTAAAATAGTCATAAGATATATTTTTAAATCTTTATAATCAAAAATTATATAGTAGGTAGTGAATCTTGAAATGTTAATGACCTACGTAAATATAACATGGATTTTCCTATTTAAAATATATATAATATGAATTTTGGTGAGATGAATATAAATTAAATGACCTAGAAACATACAGTTTGATTATAAATATTATTTTATACTCTGTGAATAAATTACATAGGGGCAAAGATTTTTATTACATTTTTTAATATTTGGGTTTCTTCTATGAAATAAAAATACTATAAACTTATGAATAAATTATCAAAATATATTTAAAAATGATGATTTGTGTCAATACCTATTTTGTGTTATCTAAACATTATAGAAAATGGATAATTAGTGCCTTTCATTGAATTAGTTGGTTTTAGGGAAAACCAAGCTTAACCATTCTGAAAAGTATTTGATAGATATTTGTTTCTTAAATATACTTCATCTATACAAATAATTGAATTATGTTTGAATTATATTTTATAGATAAGTTAATATAAACTTTTGTTGTCATGTTTGGTTGGCATGGGATTGTCAATGTATGCTTATTGTATCAGATATTGTGTGTATGTGATCTTGATCCATAGATTAGTTTGCCTAAATGGTGAGCTTATGCTTGGGATTAAATGTCTATTTTATTTATTATGGAGCCCACATTGATGGTATGACCAAGAAACGAGATGATTTCTCAGGCTTGGATGGGTATGGATAACTCGATCAAGATATGTGTTATAAATTTGACTAATTTGGATGATTAATGTTACTTAAAAACTTGGGCCAAAGTAATGTTAAATCAACATTGTCAATTCAAATGTATGATTTTCATATTATGTGATATCATAGTTGAAATGTATTTTTTATGATACACATTATGTAGTAGAGTCTTACAATACATGGCTATACTAGTATATTGATCAATATTTATTGATATTTGATATCGCATGCATGATGTTAAAGTCCTTTGATACGTATACCTAGATAGTGTGGTTGTGTAAGGACTCTTGAACCAAGAACCAAAACATATTTAATCTATGGATAGGTAACCCATATTTATGTAGATATTATACCTGAGAAGATAATATTATGATTTGGATTCACTTAGTAGTATACAAACTATTTGATACCTTTTTTGTAGGTAGCTAAATTCATAATGTGGCAGTATAGGAGGACATGAGAATGATGTTGGACATCAATAGTCCTAACTCATACATATTTGATGTAAGTTATAAGGTTGTAAGGATCATCAAGTCTTCTCTTTGTAATTAATAAATGTATTTATATCTTTTCCCTACATGCGCTTGAATGAGAAAACTATTGATTAAACATTTATACCTTTATTAGTTTGGTATAACTACATCTTGACCTAATTTTATGCATGTAGGAAACATATCAGATATGTTTGGTAGCTTAAGGAATAAGCATGGGCATAGGAAACTATATTTGATAGGTATTATTTAGTATGACATCTGATATAAATGCTAGTGATAGAAAATAGCTTTTTTATAAAACAGTATTATTATGCAAACTAGTCAGCATGATCAAAATTGTCACATCTTGTAAAGATAAAAACTCATATGTGGTATATTTCATGAGAAATTTAAATGTGTAAGTGATTATAAATTTTTATAATAACGTAGTGCATCATGAGGTGTGCCTAGAGATTATGTTCTTTTCGAATTGTTACTGAAGGTATACTCAGATGGTATAATCCTAACTTACTTAATTATTATGGTTAGGTGTAAGATTGTTATTAGTGTTGAGTCAAATACTCAAACACAAAGACCTATGATAGTATGAGATGTTATAAAGTTTGATAGTATAAAAAATATCTGGATGGTACATATTATATATGTTATATCTTGATCCATATATAAATAAATATATGAGTTATGGTTATTAATGGGTAGAATCATCATGAACTATGATAGTATGGGATATTATAAGATACTTCAACTTAGATGTATATACTCAGGTGGTCTATATTATAGATGTATGTTTGAGCTCTCACCTAAATTGATTATTTTAATGATTTTATTAGTTATTACTTGAATAATATATTCATAGCAGTTAGTAGGATAACATGTATGCATGAGTATAATCTTGTGAGTATAAATGAATGATAAGTTTGACTATTATGTACTATATGAATTATTGTGTATACTTAGCTTACTCATGTGCCTAGCATATGATTTTTCCATGGAACTAGAAATGTCAATTCCTTCATCATTACTTATATATAGGTTATATGTGAGAGTGTTTGGGTAAGCACACAAGCCTAGATTAACAAAATATTATGCTAGAGTGTGTCACTTAGTTGTGGGATTAGACCAGAGCTTTAGAATCTCATCTATGTCATGATTAGCTTTTTATTTATTTTGTATTAGAGTGCCAACCCCTTTGGTGATGTTGTCTTGTGGATGAGACCATCACATTTCAAAAGAGAACTACATCAGACCTTGATTTTGAGGAGTAGATATATACACTACCCAAGATTATGTGGGGCATCAGTTATAGATCTTTAGGCTAGATTAGGGTAGTCTTGATTTCATAAAAATATTTGTAAGTGGTTGAATTAGTACCAAGGCTTAGTATGGGAATTTGGATTATGCTAATGTCTCTAGTGAGATAGCAAACTTTATGTATCATACTTTTTAATCTATTGCTTGAAGTGTTGGAATATTGAATCTGTTACTACTTGAAGTTAATGATTATATGAATGACTAAATGATTCTAGCAACTATGGTTGATTTAATGTTAAATGTTTAATTTTTTTAAAAACTTACTACAATTTTTTAGAACTCGAAGGTTGTTACACACATTATGTAGACCTATATAGTATTTTTATTTCATTTGTTTTATTATGAGATTATTCTATCTTCATCTCGAGCTCATTGGGATAGCTTTCTTTCTTGAAAAAGTAGCATATTTTTATTTTCTTTCACAAATTCCAATGCAACTAGCACCTCTATTTCTCTTGTAAGTAGTCTTGTTACTCTATTTAGCATCCTTATAGTGTTCACATGTGGATTGTAGCTATGTTCGTAGGGATAATATTATCTCACTTCACGTAGACACCCTAACCATTTTGAAGAGATTATTATTGAAAAATTTATGTGGACATGTGGTCATAGCTCTGCATGTCAATTTATTCATCGATTTCACTAGTATCTTGTAGCTGCTACCATACTTTCTAACTCCTTTGGTGTGAAAATTTTAGTTCACGTCTATCAAACTCATTTCATCATTTTTTGTGATTTCCTCAATACAAAGGATTGTTTTCACATTTTTTGTTGAATCTCTATTTATTACAAAGGATTGATTATCAACTTTATGTAAACCCTCTGAATATTATAGTGGATTCTTTGTTTCATTATGTGTAGACCCTCTAACTAGAAGTTTTGATTAGATGACTCTTTGTGACAAATGTATCACTATGTTGATGCCATTATTGGTGGAGCTCTCTACTTTGACATGCTAACTTGTTTACAACACTGTGTTTTATCCTATTGACTTTAAACTCATTTCTCTCCTAGTAATATTTGTTGGTGACTACACATTTATATTAAACCTTTGTTAGGTTTATTAGCTATTTACAATTGGTTATTACATAATTATGACATCATCATGCACACATGAGTGTGTGGGGTCACTTAGTGGGTGGATGGGGTCTCCATCCCACTTGGTCCCCTAAGTGCTTAGTTCACTGAAGTCACTTTTCCACTATGTTCCTTTAGTTCTCTCTCCACCCATAGTGGAGGATCCCACCCACTCACCCTATCTAGTTGAGTCACCATGCACTTAATAAGCATGTTTATAGGCCTATCCTCCAATCCATTCAGTGTGGATTATGTGGAGTTAGATTTATTGCTCAGTATAAAATTTTGTCTAGGGTAGAGGTTGTTTAACTTGTAGGCCATTTATCGTTGTTCTAGAGATCTTGTTAAGCCTTTGAGCTTGGGTGTATGCCAACAAGATTTTTGTAAGATTTTCATAACAACCTTATTCACTAATACATATTATTTTGGTTTCTACTCTCATTGTGATTCCTTGCTTAAATAGAGTTATGTGTTCACTCTATAGTCATCTATCTTGGACATCCAATTATGGATTAATCTCACATGGTGCTCTAGGTGTTTATAAGGAACACCATTTATATTTTTTTTATTGTTTGAAATTTTGAGTATATTTGGTATTGTGTTCTTACAAATTATTGGTAAAACTTCAGTATGATCATCTACAATTTTATTCTCTCATTGGCATTTGCATATATCTACATGATTTTTTATTGATGGTATAAGATTTATTTTTTTAGATCTAAACTTCATTACTACAACCCGAAGATAGTTTGGATGCCATATTTTTTACCTTGTTTCATTTTTTACTTCGATGGCAAATTCTGACCTTCAAGGTGTCATTCACAATTTGTCTCGAAACTTGTTTCAATAGGCCTTAGTACAAAAAATTTATTTCTCAAATTTTATGGGTTTTTGAATTTATCAAATGGGGCTTCATTATTTTTTAGCAAATTTGCATGGACTTAATTAAAAAATAAGGGTTTCTATTCACCTTCCCATGTATGCAATTATAGCATGAGGTTTTAGAGACCACCAAATTTAAGATAGTATTTTTTTGTTGTGTGATATTCCTGAGACCATAAAATTTAATTTACTAGATTTCTTACCAAATTTTATTTCCCATAAAAATTTCAATCCATAGCTCCTTTTAAGGTGCCATTTTTTGAAGTGTTTATTTTCTCAAGTTCTACACATTGGTGGTGTTATTTGTGGCATACTATAACATTCTTATTTTTTAAATTTGTAATCACTTGGACACATTATCAATAAAGTCTTACATCTTTATGCTTGGTTTATTTATAGTTTTAACTTGTATCAATTTAGTGGATATTGCACTGATTGTTATGCTTATGGACACATTGTCAGCAAAGTTTGATGACCATTTGTTGAGATGTGATTTTTCACTTATGCATAGATTTCTCACATTTTTTTGGAACCATTTTGGTTAACTCTGATGTCCATAATTAGATATTTTACTGTTACTTGATCATAAACATAGATTGTTCATTCATGGAATGGACACATTGTCTGTTGAGCCTAAAATCCATTCACTTAAGCATGCTTAATAATTACAAGCATAGGGGGGTCATTATTGATTATCTTGGGGGGTTTTTTTGTGGGCCATGCATTCTTTTTTGTGTACACATTTAGTTTTTGTAATTGTTACATGTTTCCATTTAGTGATTATGTGTATAAATTACTCTTGTATTCTTGGATACATTATCAACAAAACCTAACATCCATTTGAGTGTGCATTATCATTTGTGCATTGATTTATCTCATTTGATTGGAAACATTTTTAGCATAATCTGAAGTCTATCTCTAGAGTGTGCAATATTAATCTCAATTGTGGTCATGTCAACTCTAATTTTAAGATATTTATAGAGGAAATTTGATTCTACATGAGTGGTTCTTGTTGGGAAGACCAATTATGCTTCATGATGTGTGTACATGGAACATTCACTCATAGATCGATAACTTATTCTATTATCATATGAAAAAATTCTTACTCTTATTGACCCAGATCAATATGATGATTAGGTTGATTCTTGTGACTATGTCTATAGTCACTTATTGATGCACATTTCATGGGATCTACACCACCATATGGAGTACACAAAGTGTCATTACATAATTTAGATCATCTTTCAATCTCTTTTTGGATATCCTAATGATATCTATATCACTCCTCTTCTTCTACTTCCTATTATCTTTTTAGAGACTATTTTACTCTCTCCTTCTACTTCTATTTCCTATGATGACACATTCTAGGTGGACAATTCTCTTCTTTCTATCTAATCACCACTATAGGATGAGATTTAGTTAGACCTTAATTATCCTATTTCATATTTTACATCCTTTTCTATACAATATGTTTCTCTTCCAGATCCACCACAGACTAGCACTTTAGAGGAGTCTACTATTTCTAGTGTGAGTACATTCATTGAGAGCTTTGATTATTCATATGTTCCTATGGATATTCATATTACATAAATATGTGCTTCATCTATAGTATCTTCATAAATTTTAATAGTTTTTGAGCCATGATCTCCTCTTCACATGGAAATTCTTCCAACAAATGTTCTATGTCATTTTTTTGATTGGTCTATTTTATTGGTATCACCTTTAGCTTATGTGTACGATCTTGCTATACCTATGCCAAAGATCTGATTTGGACCACATTTAGATATCTTTATACTGTTCTCTTCATCCTCCATTATGTAATGGGAAGACTTTTAGTATATATACCATATTTTTTCTTTAACAAAAAGAAGAAACATTGTTTGATATAGATGGAGCTTCAACAATCTTCAGGTAGAAGATCTCTTCATCGATGTTCATCATTTTGTGATCTATACTTGGAGTATTGACTACTTCAACATCATCTTAGGAGGGGTATTTTAGTCTCCTCTTTTTATTTCCTCTCTTTTGGAGGGTATTTTTTTCTATGAGTTTTATCCTTTTCTCTACTTTATAAGATATTGATTTATACTTGGATACCCGATCAACCCTAATTATCAAGACCTAAATTATACTACCCACCTAAGGTACACTTAAGGTGGGGTGTTAGTGTAGGTTTTTCACTACACATTTTGATTTAACCTTGATTAGGTTTATTGGGCTATTTAGGATTAGCTATTACATATTTATGACATCATTATGATGTCATCATTTACACATGAGTACATGGGATCATTTAACGAGTGGATGGGGTTTCCATCCCACTTGGTCTCTTAAGTGCCAAGTCCACTCATGTAACTTTTTTATTGTGTTCCCTTAGTGCTCTCTCCACCCATAGAGGAAGAGCCAACGTACTCACCTTACCTGGTTGAGTCATCATGCACTCAACCATCCTATTTATAGGCATGTCCTCCAAGGCATTTAGTTTGGATTGTGTGGAGTAAGAGCTATTACTCAATATAGTAGTTTGTCTAGTGTAAAGTTTAGTAGGTTGTTTAGCTTGTAGACCATTTATTATTGCGCTAGAGATTCCATTAATCTTTTGAGCTTGGGTGTGTGCCAACAATGTTTTTGTAATATTTGTATAGAAACCTTCTTTATTAATACATGTTATTGTAGTTTCTACTCTTATTATTATTATTTTTTGAATAGAGTTGTGTCTTCCCTCTATAGTCACTGGTCTTGGATATCTGATTCTAGACAATTCTCACATTTTTACAAAATGAATTTTTTAAAGGCCAATATTGTTATTGTGGGGAGTGTTGATATGGATAGTAAGGGTATTTAGGATAAGATTTTAGCGGATAGTTTATATTTCAAACTCATATGTATTACTTCATCCAAAAAGTGTATACATACATTTACACTTAGTGGTTGGTTATAAATAAGATCTCATGGGGAGTTCTTAGGATTTTTCCTATTATTCAAGAATATATTACTTGTTTCTAATTTCATATTTGAAACACCAAAAATAAGATAAATGAGACCTCCTAGATTTTAGGTCTTGTATTTATATTTTAAAGTCATATTTAAAGGCATAAATATTGGGAATATAATTAGTTGAAAATTTTTAAATTATATTTTGCATTCAATAAAATAGTTTGAGGCACGAAAACATAGGTCTCACATCCTTGTGTAAATCCCTAAAATGAGAATACATTGTAATTAATACATTTATGTCCATACTTGTTGTATAACTTGTTCATTTGACAAGATCAACCATGTCATTCCTCATCATCAGGGGTGCCAATTCATGTCACATTTATAAAATATTTTAAAAAAAAACCTTAATCCCTCTTTTGCAGAGTCTGCCACTTTTGACCCAGGGGACCATGGAGAAATATACACCAAAGTAACTTATAAAATTTGAATACTAAATGGAGTGAGTGTAAATTAATATTAAGTTTTGAAACCATCCCCACCCCAAATAATATTAGGTTTAAGTAGCTCCTACACTTCTAGATACACTTAACAACAAAGCTAGCAATCTTGTTTAGCACATTGATAATGAGTAGAGAATGAAAAATAAGGCCTACCATGATTTTATACCATAGGGAGTTCCCTTAGAGCTATAATTATGAGAAATAATCTCCCATACCACATCACTTTTTAGGGATTAAATAATTTTTTTGATGCAAATGGCCAAACTTTAGAGTTTTATATTCAATAGACCTAATCTTGCAATCTATTTAGGTATATAACAAATATCCCATGAAATCATATGGAATATTTTGGATCCTTATTAATTGGACCAAAGGAAGTCCCCAAGAAGGAACTCTAAATTTGTCTTGGTATCCTTGGAGGGTACCTAGCATGATGAATAATAAATAAAAAATTTTCAAGAAAGTTAGAGCATATATAACTCACATGTTAGGGAAAATGTTTAATCACCCAAAAAGAAAAAATTTCAACCCTTTGAATCATGTAATATTAAATGTTTGAGGAGATAATTGAAAGTAACTTTGGATGCCAAGAATTTTATTTTTTTCCTAGGTTGAATCCATTTCCACTTGAAACCCTCCAACCATTAGGGCATGGGTGTGATTGACTACATATAACACTAGATTTTCTTCCATTGAATAGACAAACCCAAGGAAAGATAAAAAATTATCATGGAAATCCATGGCATGCTAGAATAAGGGAGTCATTTTTAATATGGGAATGAGGGATAGTTATGACATTAACTAGATTTCTATTGGTGTACCTAACCAAGAGATTGTTGAAACCTTTTGTCATAAGAACATAAATGGAAGGGGTTAACATACATCATTAACTTGTAGACTTAAACATCCCAAACTTCAAGGATTGATTTACGTTTATGTAAATCACATGTATCTTGAAGAAACATGAAAACTGATTAAATAATCTTAGGGGAAAAATCAAGAGCTTGAATCATAAAAGTGATGAAATTCCTCTCAATATTTTTGTAGGCCTTCTTAAAATCAATTTATACAAAGAAGAATTTATGTTGATAAGTTAGAGTCCAATACATACCATACAAAAGTATAATGACATTGTCTAAAATTTACCTTTCCTGAATGAACTTAATATTTTTAGGCCAAATGATTTTAGGAAACTTAATACAATTACAGATTGATTGTATGATTTATGTTAAGAGCTCCATGGAGTAGTGACAACATTTACATGTTATACTTATCTGTAGTTAAATGGATTAGCGATAGTATTAACATATGCACATCATTCTTATCAGGTTCTCTAATAACTTTTTTCTTGAGTGTGAAAAACACTCTTTAGATTAGAGAGATGTATAGAGGAGTTGAAAGATTTTTTAAAACTCTCCCTGGTTATTTGTTTTGGCTTGTATGATAATCTTATGTGCTCTTAGGAAATTAGTGAAACTTTATTGAGATATATGAGAAAATTTAAGGATTTAGAAATGGTCAATCTTATATTATGTAGGTTTGTCTTGATAGTTTTGGATCCTAGGGTGGTCATGACAGAATCAATCAGAGTATTTAATACTCGTAATTATGTTTGTTTAATAGGAAGATGTCATATAATAAGGTCTTTCGGGACCAATAATCTAAGAATAGTGTAACTTGAGGGAACTACGGTGAGTTATACAAGTAATTTTTTATTCATTTGCTTAACTTTATATTATATACCAAGTAATTACTTTGCTAAGTAATATTTCTAATTCAGAACTTTTGTTTGAATAAGATTCATTGAGGATGATGACTAGATTTAGGGGAGAAGAATGTTACATCATGATTTCTCACCAGGCAAACTTGCTAGGTTATACGTGAATATCTACAACTAACAAATTCAGATTTTGTTATATTTCAACTAAATTTAAGATTTATGTTATTATGGGATAGTAAAGTATTGCTTGGATATGTGATGATACATAATTGCTAACTGTAAGTTGGTTAATGTATGGATTTACATTTTGATCATATTAATATATTATTTCAATTATATTATTATCATGTGATATGATATAATTTCCTATGTGTTGTGAGGTGGACATAGGAAAACTCATCTCTCAAAACATGCCAGAGGGAGAGCATCATCAGAGAGGGTAACGTAGAAAGAGACGTTGAAGGTCGATAAAGAGCTAGTGAAAGAACCTATGCACACCATAATAGTTAGCACATGTAGAAATACATTAAAAATAACTTACTTATAGTGTGTTTATTTACTTGCTTAAAGTATTGATTTCTATGGTTTGCCTGAGTAGGTAAAAATATCATAATAAATTCTTTTGCATGTTTGGCATGTTCTGTTATTTATAATAGTAGGAACAAGGTGACAAAAGTAAAATTTAAAATACAGTGTATTTGTAAATTTGTAAATTTGTAAATTTCTATTTAAAATTGTTAGAATATATCGGATGCTAATTTAAATTAAAAAAATTATGAAAAATTAAGCTTCCAAATTAGAAAAAATGGAAATTATCTTGGTAAAGGAAAAAAATTAGGGAAAAACTAGAGATTAAAGTAGAAAATCTAAAAAGAATTAAAAATATTAAAATAACAAAAACAAAAGGAATAAAATTTAAAAAAGGGGGAATGAGCTTTAAAAATAAAATCATGAATTAAAAAGAAAGTATGTTTTAATAAAAAGACAAAAGAGAAGGGGAAAAGAGGAAACTTTTTTAAAAATTGGGCTACACTCTTCTTTTATTGGAGTTTTTAGAATATTATCTGAGACACAGGGAAGAAATAAAATATGAGAGGAGGAATGGAGGATGCAACATGAGGAGAATGGGCAAGAGGATCAGTGAATCCAGATAGGTAGGTGGTGTTTTCAATATGGAAGAATTTTTGTGTATGCTTTTTTTTTTTTTAAAGAACTCAGTTAAATATCAGAACTTCACCTTAAAATATTGTTGTACTATGAATCCCTCTATATAATATTGAGTGTTACATGTGATTTTGGATATTATCATTGAGTATACAACTATAATAGCTCAATACTACTATATTCTAATACCCACGAATTCCCTTAGAATGTTTATCAACATTACAACAATATATGAATAACACAGTGGCTATTTATATATTGCAAAGATTGTTGTGGCATCAAGATATTTTGCTGTGGCATCAAAACAATATCTGTGGCAAAAACTAGATAGGCATTTAACATGTAGAAATAAAGTATTAGCCACGAAAATACATAAATAGAACATATATCAATAAGGAAAACAATGTGGCATCAAAATATTATCTATAATATTATGTATGAACCAGATTTCTAGATCCACATTGATGTGGCATCACTGATTCTAGATAAGCAGAGAATTTGAGATATACTACAGAACCTTGGTTATCTATTTTCCAAACTATGTCATCTTTAGTGTCGTATTTGAATAGGTTATCTCTGATATATTTTCCTAACTATTATATGCCTGAATCACTGCATATATATAGTTTAAACTTAGGATATATCTAGGTGGTATAGCCATGTACATGCATAATTTTTATTATGTATGTGTGTTGCTTGATTCTTAAAACAGTAAGTCTGGATTATATGTTATTACATAGTTGAGAACTTATGATAATATGAGATATCATAGAGTAATAAAGTATATATGTATATTGTATCTAGATAGTACATATTATAATTTTTATGTCTGAACTTACATCTATATTCAACATATTTACTATATATATGCTAGTTATTTATGTGAGTAATGTGTGTTGTAATAGTTGGTAAAACTTTATGTGTACATGCATGCAATCTATGATAGTTTAATGAATGATATGATGATTTGTTATTATGTTTTGAAGAAACTATGGATTTATTCATTATATATAGTTACATGTATAAATGCTTATATTTACGTGATTTTAAGACTATGTTACATAACTATTTTGAAGAAAACTAGTAGTTATGTTTTACAATACTAGTCTATGGTAATATGTGTTATCATAGGTGTGTTATGTTTAGAAATAAATTATGGTAATATATATATATATATATATATATATATATATATATATATATATATATTACCCAGGTGGTATAGACTATAGTCACTATTTATAGTATGAGATAGAAATTAATGTAAGATTCATTCATGCATTTAATGAAATAAATGTATGTTTTGGTTACTCCTATGAATAGCATATTATATGATTTATTTTTTAGTAAGATGTAGATTAAATGAATCTTATGGTTAAGTTTTATTTGACTAATTTGTATTTCCAATATAAAGTAAGGAGTGAGATGGACTTCACAGACTGACTAGTCTCATAATGATAGATGAAGACAATTTGATCAAGTGGTATGTATGGATTTTATTGATCTAGATTATTATTATTTATTGTTTTTAAAACTTTGAGCCAAAATATTTTTAATGAGACATTATCATTTCATGAGTGTGATTCACATGTTTGTGTGATGTCTTACAATAAAACGTATTTATATGATACACTACATGTTTAGTTTAGAATTATACAACACATGAATACTTGTCTCTTTGTATTCTTACACTATCACTATATACTCATCTATGAAGGGATATCTATTTATTGATGGGATTAGTGTAGAGAATCATTGGTCGATGGTTGGTATGAAAAAGTCTTAGGATGATGCTCTTCCTCCCCACAACAGTACTACTTATCAAAATGACACTTGAGATTTCCATAGAGACTTGAAGTTTGAGAACTATCCTCTAGAGAAGCTATGCATCTTATTTATATATTTTATTATAATATACTTATTATTAAAAATTGTCACAAGTTCTAATTATTGGTTATGGCATGTTGACAATGGTGACTATACCCTTGTATCAGTTGTTATTGAGTTGTTATGTTTACTTTCTATGTTCACATTATGACGTTTACTCTCATGATATTAGAGATCAGTATTATGTGATGTATTGTGCTTGTGGATTTTATCACCTTGTATATTTTTTATGGTCTCAGTAGCTTCTCATGATGTAATATATATTTGGTATATGTGTTTAATTAAAAAAAATCAAATTTTTTCTATGTCTAACCCATTGGGGTTGTTGCATTTGTAGAGAAAGGGGAAATAAAATCCTTATTTTTCTTATATGATACCATTTTAGGCATGCATCATAGATTTAAACTATGAGAAACAAGATTAGTGGTTTTGTGGCTTGAAATAAGTGATCGAAAAAAAAACCATCACCTCCTCAATAATTTATAAAATTGTTTCCAAATTTAAATGATCCTTAGGTTTGATGGAAGATATATGGTTGACACTTATTATAGCCTAAAATATAAAATAGCATTTAGAACGTTCTCCATCCTCACTAACCAATGATTCCATAGGTGCATGATCAAAAAAAAAAACAAAATAGTAGGATATTACTTTCAACAATCCACTCACATTCCAATGAAGAGGGTGCAATCAAAAATATATCTAACTTTTAAAATATGTTACTAAACCCTAATCTCTTATTTTTCTAAGAGAAGAGACCATTCTTCAGGGGCACAAATAGAAATTTATGTCAAGACATAAATCTCTAAAATTCAATATGATACTAGCAAGGGCATTGAGTTACACCTCTTTTCTTCGAACTGGAAAAAATTGCATTGAAATCCATCAAAACAAATCTCTCTCTAGGTAACATTACCATCTAAAGATAAATTTCCTCTCAACATCGTCCATTGAGTATTAAATAGTTAGGTCCATACACATTATACATAATAAATAATAGCCAAAGAAGATACTAAAACCTTATAAAGCTGCCAAATCAAATATTTTCCATAACAATACCCTTAATCGAAGAGGGAGACAATATCAAATCTAAGCCTCCCAATGTTGTAGGCATAGCCTAAAGTTATTATTTATTGAAATACCAACTCCTACTCATTAGGTGATTTCTTATTCATCATCTATTTTTTGATTGAAAAGTGTATTTTTATTGATATAAAATTCTATAATATAATGTCAATCATACAAAAAAAGATAGGTGGATAAGTGACACCCTAGAATCTAAGCAACATTGGGATAGACAAGCTAAAAAAATAAATGAACAATAAAAATATCATAGATGGACAAACCCATTATCCACTATAAGGCATTTTTTCCCTTTTTCTTTTGAATCTCACTCTAATCTTCTGAATGAAAAATATCTAGAGGACTAGAAATAACCATCAAAATCACAAGATTATGATGAGGTTCAAATAAGGGTTGATCCTTATCATATTCAAAAAAATTAGATTCATGTGATATTTTGATACCTCCTTCTGTATCATTACTTGCATATGTCATTTGGTAAGAGGAATGTGATACAGTTAATTCTCCAATAAAATCTTAACCTTATTTCTTTCATGTGCCATATTTAGATTTTTTAGTGTCCTTGTACAAATCCTAGCCACCACCACAAGCCTCTACTTGCCTACTAGGGTTTTCCATCACCCATTTTCCTCCACTCTTGGTCCATTCACTTTCCTCCCCAAAATGTCTTTTTTTATTTATTGAATCACCAAAATGTTTGGTTTTAAAGACACCAGTTGATGCTTAACTATGTGGCAATTTTTAGAGTTCAATCCCATAATATCTCAAGTTATAATCTTAATTGTGATTTTGAGTGAAATTCCACCTTCTGCCTTCCAAATATAAATAAATAATCGATACTATTTTTTTTTACCATTGGAGACATTGGCAATGATCTAGTCTATTCTAGATTATCACCTTATTTTCCATTTCTTACCTTAACTTGACAAAGAGATGAGACTTTCTATTTGATAAATTTTAAGAATTTATCTATAATTTTACACATCCTCAGAGTCACTCTCCTTTACCTCCAATATTTATTTTAAACATTCAATAACCCCTTACTATAACATCATTAAAGTCACCCTTTTTCCTAAGGGAGACTTTAGCTTCTCTTGAGTAGTGAATCTCAAAAGCTAAAAATGTTGTCAGTCTCTTCGAAAGTTGATTTATAGTATTTAATCATTATTTTAGTGGGAAGACAACCTCCTTGATCCAATATATTATTCAAAACCAAAGACACGTCTATATTTTATCCTTAAATGATAATAATCTCCTTTGAACCCTAGACACCAAAGTTTTCCAAATCATTTATTTTCAAGAAATATTTTGATGGTTATCCTTTCTGGGCCCTCTATAATTTCATGTATCCCCTATTATTCTTTGTTTATTATATTATAAGGAAGTGTTTATTAACATGACCCATGTTATGACACTTTAATAAATGGAACATAACATTTTCCACATCAGTTCATTAAGACCGAACCAAACCCTGCCTTATAATATGAAGTTAATTTCATATAAAATTATTTCATCCATGTCTAAGTAAACACTAATTCTTGCATATAAATCCAATGACCCTAATTTCATGGTCATATATATTTAAATTAATCCAAAAAATATCTCTCTTATCTTATCTTGGCATTTAATTCCTTAGTAGTCCACTAATAACACATACACTTTGACCCAAAGAGGGTAGTGGGAAAGCTTAGAGTTTACTAGATTGAAATTAGGGAACTAATTTTGAAGACATATAATATGTCCCTTTAAATTACATGGACCCCATATAAAATATTATTTTTATTAGGGTATATATCTACAAAGAATCCCTAATGGAGTTTTACTAAAAATCCATCTCCCAATGTTCTTTTACCCATAATTTCATTGCACTAAATATAAGACATTTCCCTTTAAAATTTTCAATAAGACGATTTTTCTCCAAAGCCTTATATTTTAAAATACACCATCAAAAATATCTAAGTTATATCTAGATTTCATTTTATCTAACCATTTGAACCATCCCTACCAACATATTCTAGATTCTTCATTTAAATATGAACCTTCGCTTCCCTCAGTTTCATACTCGGATTGAGATCTCCCAATATCCCTATGATTTTCCTTATCCAATCCTTTTCTCCTTCATTTATGTTTGATTTGTGCTCACTCTGCTCTAAGGCTCTACTCCCAACATTTTTATCTTCCACCTATTTTAAAGATGATATTATAATAACTAAAATCTAATCTTGAGTACTTGATCATGTCTGATTTATCCACTTTAAGCCTTAAATCATTTTTGTAATTAATACATACCTATATTTCCACCACACTCTACCCTAAGCACATGACAAGACCTATTTTTCGAAATGAACATCATTTGTCACATATAGAAATGTCTAAATTACTAAAAACACCTTTATGCATATGTATGCCTTAGTATTGACCCTAAGTTTAACACCTTCCCTTAAGGGGTACTAGTGCTAGTAGGGTTAAATACAATGGGTGCCCATGCCCTCATTCCAAACTAATGTCCACATGTCACAAATGGTCACTTTTTGAAATGAAGCCCTCACTTAGGTCATTTTTCATACCCTTAGGCATCCTATCATGTTGTATTCCCCTTGGAATTGATATAAAAACACATTTAATTGACTTCTTAGACAATTTGTAAAAATTACATTCAAAGGCTTATACACAAGTTCACATTGAATAAAATTTCCCTATTTTCTCCAAATTAAATTTTAAGACCCTCAATAAATCATCAACCAAATCTCATTTTAGTTTTATGCGGCCCTAAATCAATATGATCAAGTATTCAAACCAGTTCTAGATGCATCCATATAGTCAAATAACACAATTTCACAAAGCACATAAGAGGGAGAAATACATGGAGGTTTGATCCATATTTATATTATTGGTACGTAGGTATCTCTTACTACAATGGGGTATTGAGGTCTATCATAACTCCACTCACTAACCTATTTTTACTCAGTCATATCACTTTTTTTCCATGTGGAACACAAGATAGTGTTTTGAAAACCAAAGAGTTATCAGTTGGAATATCACACATCATAGAAGATAGAGTCATAAAAAATATACATATTTTACATAGTCACACAAGATTGCTCCCTAGTTTTTAGCATTCTCTATAAATACAGATCTACTAAGTAGGGACACTTGTGCCCAACACACATGTTTTTATGGGACATACCTATTCATTTAAAATCTCAATCTCAACCTCTAAGGATATTTTGAGTTTCCTTATTTTTTATTATCCTTTTAATTTACAATAACATAGTCATACAAACACATAAAAAAGATAAGTAAATCTCTCTTTGGCATAGTTTAGTCTTATTGGCATTCCTTTCATTTTGTTAATTCCAATTGCTTGCTTCCATTTTTCTCTTTTTGAGTGCACTTACAATACCATTTATATTCTATATGTTTATTATATTTAGGATTAATTTAGCATAGCTAATTATATTATTTGATAAAACATTTTGTGAACCCACAAATTTATTTGAACCTTGTCAAACCTTAGGTCTTCCTTCCGGTTCTAACCTTCTAGGATTTCAAAAAAAATTATTTGTTTTAGGGTTTTATATTTCTCCCATTTCTTTCATTGATCCTCTGTATGTCATTTATATATGCCACTTAAGAAACTTACCTCTAGTACTCCTTTAAATTGAAGGGTTGGGTTAGATAAGATCCCCATTGAGCATAATCAACTTGAAATGTATTCTACCAATGCACATATATGTTCTTATTTTAATGAGAAATTTTCTAATGAATATTTTCAATATGAAGATAAAAATGAAAAATATATCCAAAATTATCAAATTGTACAATATAATCAAAATGAAAAAAATGTACAAGATACCCATGGTTTAGGTAGGATTGATCCTGATGAACTCAATAGAGTAGATCAAGAACAAGTTCAATGCTTATCTTTGTTTAGAAAAGGTCTCCAAAAATGCCACAATATATAGCTAGGATAATTTAGGTCATTTTATCTTCTCAACAAGATTACAAATCCAAAATCTTTATTCCTAATGTACAACAAAAGCCTCTCTTTTATGTTGTCAATCATATAATTGGGGTTGCTACTATTATAGTTGATACTACTATTCCACCCATTTATTTAGGTTTAGGGGAAACACAAGGCATACTATATATTTATATACCTTTTCCTAACCAAGTAACTTATTCATATCTTTTGATCACCATGCATG